>JAMPIV010013294.1:0-500000 GCA_024509875.1 Oreohelix idahoensis
AAGAAGATATCCTCAAACAATCTACATTTTTTGAGAAATTACCATTGTCCTATATATGTTTGTGTGTCTGTGTTCATGCATGAGTACACATGTGTATGTATGTGCTTGTACATTTGCATAAATGATGGTAGCAATGAGAAAGAGATTACAGAAAAACACATGCCCTCTGCATTTGACATTTTTTGTGTAGCCTGTGTCATAAATTTCTGATTGATCCAAATTTCTGTCAGGCTAATTGTGACAAGAGCTGTGCTAAAATTGACATACAATATACTGACATCTTGGAAGTGACAGAAAGTAAACAACACTTTGTAGATCAGAAAGGTATGGATAATAGCAGTGTTGTTATTATTTAAAATTCATATTTAATATTATTGTTTTAAATTCATGTGTTGACTTTGTTAATTTAAGTGATTAAATGAGTAATAAATTTGGGAAATATATGGAGATCAAGAGAAATAGGATCCAACACGAAAATAAGAATCTTCAACTCAAATGTGAAGTCAGTCCTATTGTATGGCTCGGAGACATGGAGAACAACAAAGACAACAACCAAAAAGCTACAGACTTTCATAAATGGGTGCTTGCGTAGAATAGAGGGATTAAAATGGTATGACAAGGTTACCAATGTGGAACTGATGACAAGAACTGGACAAGTGCCAGTGGAACAAGAGATGAGAAGAAGACGATGGCGATGGATAGGACACACACTGAGGAAACCTGTTGATAGCATTACAAGGCATCCTTGTTCTGTAACCCCCAGGGCAGAAGAGGCAGAGAAGACCAAGAAGTATAATGGAAAGAGATTGGAAACAGAGGTGAAAATGATGAGGAGAACATGGAAAGAACTTGAGATGATGGCACGTGACAGGAGGACTTGGCATGTGTTTGTTGAAGGCCTATGCTCCTTTGGGAGTGGAGGGTTATGAATGAATGAATTCTAATCCCAGGGTTCATAGCGACCTGGACAACGAAAAAAAAAAATTCCAGGCCTTCAAAAGCCTGGAAAAATGGCTAAAAGCCTTGAATTTCCGGCATCTGACCTGGAAAAAAATTACAAATCAAAAGTTGTCCATTTTTCGGTTATTGATGGTATTTTTTGTTAAACTTAGTTACCGCAGAATTTTTACTTCCCTTTGCGCACTAAATCCATTTCCAGACGTTTTCGAGAGTTGGCGTTTATGACGTGATGCACAAATTTATTTTTAGTGCTTGCGTCTGCTATTTGAATCAAGCATCGCCACCTTTGATATTATTATTATTTAGAAACGTGCCTAGTTGTCACTTTCAGTATAAATGGCTAGAAATGCCAAGTTATAAAACATGGAAAGCGCCTGGAAAAACTGCAAATTACGCAAATTGCACCATGTGTAAAAAAGAAATATATTTGACCTGCATGGAGAAAGTGCAGTAAAGTCGCATGCTACTGGATAAAAACACCAAGAACTTGTCTGCGCATTCATTATTCATTTCAACTGAAGTAAGTAATAAATTCATTTATCTCATTTATAAAACATAATAAGTCCAGTTTATAGATAGGCCTATTGTACTTGCATCTGTAATTTACAGTGTAGGCCTATTTACAGTTTTTATTTTTTAACCATGGCCAAAATTATAGTGTTTTGAATGAAATTTTTCTTGGTTTACAACTGCTTACGGGAACATGTTTGACACAGTTTAAGATGGTCAGGAATAGAAATTGATGGCGATTTCATCTCCTATAGCCTACTCTGTTAACAGACCCATGTCCCACTGATCATTTTCACCACAGTTTTTTTTTGGGAAATAAATATATTTTGAATGCTTTTTAAAAATGTTTATGATGAAGAGACATATCCCGTTCAACCTCTGAAGGGTTATAATTAGGATAGGCCTACATCATGTTTTCAGTTCCAGATAACACAAATAACCGCCTAGACATGAAAGTGGCATCACATCTGTCAAATCACTGTAATTAGGATAAATGAAAATTACTACCAATTTTGTGCTTAGGCCTAAGTTATTTAAAAAATAAATAGGCCTAAATAAAAATTAAATAAAATTTAAAAAAAAAAATCTAACCAAAATGAAACAAGATAAAACAAAACCCCCCAAAAAAAAAACCCAACAAAAATAGTAAAATGGGTTGGGGAAAGGGGGGGGGGGGGGGATGTACAGGCCTGCTGTTTCCAGTTAGATATTTTTAATAGATTTTCACTTATCATAAGTATTATAAGAATATTAAATACCTTCACCCTCCCAATTACTATGTATTAGCTTTTTTGTTCTAGTTAAATATTGTTTGACTATATTATGTATGCCTTTAGAACTTTGAGTTGGTAAAAATACAAAGCTTAGGCCTACTCATAAGTTATTTGTGTGTTCCATTTTTTTTTTTTTTACAGAAAAGAACACAACCCCAAGGAGCAGTTTTACCCACAGAAACATCAAAACCGTTTAACACTACGCCCACGGACACGTCAAAAACGTCTAACACTACCAGAAGACCTACAGATGTGACATCATTTGTGACCAAGGAAGAAACTCTCAGAGCTGAGGTTATTTGACCTCTGTTTTCAGTCAAAAGTTAATGTTAATTCAAATACAGGATATAATAGAATTTGTCAGAAAATGTTTCCTGATAGTTCTATTGCCAGACAGTTTGGTCTGTCTGAAAGGAAAACTTTCTACCTGGCCTCTTTTGGACTGGCTCCATATTTCACCTCACTTCTTGAGAGCCAGCTTAGCAAGAACAGTTACATTGTTCTGTTTGATGAAAGCATGAACAAATCAATGCAGCGAAAGCAAATGGATTTTCATGTTCGTTTCTGGGATGTAAATGGGATAAAAACACATTATCTTACATCAAAGTTTCTTGAACATGCTAGAGCTCTTGATATGCAGACTGCATTTGGTGATGCATGCTAATTGTTAAATTTAGGACATTTGATCCATCTGTCCATGGATGGACCTAATGTAAACTGGGCTTTTCATGACAAAATTAATGCGCTACTGAACCAGAACTATAGCATAGAACTAATGTTTTACCTTCAGAAACATCAAAACCATCTAACACTACTCTCTCGGACACATATTCTCTTCTGTGGTAGTTTTTTTCAGCATTCAGCTTTATTTCAAGACCTGAAAGAAATTCAGATTGGTGCATTTGGAACAGTAGCTGAAAATAGGAAGCATTTTCCTGTAGCACTTAAGAAAAAACAACTCAAATTGAAAAAGACAAATCATCCTGTGTTTTGTGCAACAGAAGATAAGGCATGCTGACAGTCACCTGGCATGATACGAAAAGATTTAACCTTATATCTACTGTTCACTCCAATGATAATATAAACAAGACATTAGAAAAACAAATTCTTTAGGGCTGAACAATTCAGAAGCCAGTGCTTGCAGAAAAATACAGCAAAAGTATGGGAGGTGTCGACCACTTCAGCCAACTAGGTGCAAGCTACCCCTACCCACACAGATCCTATTTTAATATCATTTCTTAGTTGAAACTGCCCTGGTCAATGGGCACATAACCTACAACACTGCCAACTCTACAAAAAAAAGATCAAAGCAAAGATCAGGATGTCAGTATGACTCTTATTGAACCTGCTATTCTTCGACGCAATGTGACACTTTCAAAACCACAGGTCACAACAACACGACTTACTGAGCACCACTTCATTGATTAATATGAAAGGGCAAGGTACAAACCAGACTGTAAAGTGTGTAAGGCTGCAGGGAACAGAAGCCAGACTTGCATGTACTGCCCAGATTGCAATGTACCTCTATGCCTGATACCCTGCTTCAAGTTATACCACACAGTCAAGGATTATCAACGATCCCGACAAAGACTCTTGCAGAGGCCTACAGCTACAACTTCAACCCTAATTAATGAAGGAAGCAGCTCAGACTCCAACTAGAGGTACGTAACTACTCAAACATTCACAAACTCTCATTGTCAGATTCCACAGACGCAGAATACATTCAAAAAAGACAAACACGAAAAATACCATTTTTTGGGTGCATTTTATTCACAATTTTATTAGCCTTTTATGTTATATACATGGTTAATCATTAAATCAATACGTCAATCAAGCTTATTTTATTCATTGCCATACATGTCACTAACATTTTATTGTGCTGACGTTGAACAAATTCACTAAAAACTGGGAAAAGATGTCTGTTTTTCAATCTTCATGAATTTTCAAAAAAAAATAAAAAACAGTTCTTTTTAAAGAAATCTGCAAACACCCTTGGTAATGGGAGATGGTAATGCTCTGGATTGCTGGTCAGCAAAGTGATAATTATATCTGAGAAAATTAGATGAGTAAAATATTAGAGTTTCCCATCCTTGAAAATCACGTGCTGGACCTGGAAAAGGCTGGGAAAAGCCTGGAAAATGCTTGAAGAAATTTGCTATGAACCCTGTAATCTTGCATTGAGCCTTTCACAGAGATTTCAAAATTTTAAGTAAACTTGTTTCATCAATTATCTACACTCATTATGTTAAACATTTCCCCTACCTCTCAATCTATATGGGTTTCCCATACAATGTACAGAACATTGACACTTTTAGTTGTGTACAGGTGTACAAGGCTATTGTACAGGGGAAATTGTGACTAAAAATATTTTGCTTATTTCTTAAGGTTCATGTTTTATTTACAATTATTTTTTTTAAATCCTAAGATTTTGCTGCGTCTATTTTGTAAACAAGATCTCTTTCAGTAACCAGTCAAATCTCTTGATACCCAACAGTTTTGCCAGCATGTTGCAATTTTGAAATCACATTCATTTTGAGGCCTCAGCAAGACAACATGCATTTTGTATAGCTATCTGTAGGTACTCCAAACTGAATTTTTATATTATATATTTATGTTAATGAAATATGTAGATGGGTAGGTGTTGTTATTCTAAGCATTTTGTTACCAAATTTAGTTCCCTAGGTGAATTTGTTCAAAAGTTATGCAATTTTGAATATTTGAAAACTTGTGCCGGTTGCGTAACTTGTCAAAATGCCAACTTTGAGTGGTCATAAATTTAAAATTTACAAACCCACATCAACAAAACTTTGTAAGCACACTCTCATGTAAACAGACAACAAACTCTCATGTAAACAGACAACAAACTCAATTTTGTTCATGAATGTTAAATAAGAAGTTTATATTTTATTAGCTTAAAAATGGCTTGAGGCCCAATTTTGCAAAAATGACCAAGGCAGTTAAAAACTAACTAAAATTGTCATTTTAAAAAACATCATTAAAAAAATCAACAGTTGCATCAATAGTGATAGAAATTACACCAAGTTATCAAGAAATTAAAGCTCTTTAAAAACAATCATTAATATATTGATAACACAAAATACCACTCAACATAATGAGTGCTAAACAGAGCGATCTGCTGTGAAAAATGAAATTTCATTGAATTTTTAAAATTCATTAAAAATGTAACAACAAGTGTACAAAGATGAAAATTATATACATTTTTCAGGATTTTTATGCTCTAATGGGGAAAATATACTTTAAATGTTCAGCCCTGCCATAATAATAAGTATTATGATTATAGCAAACAGCCCATTTCATACATAAAAAATACAATCTTTTCTAGCCTTCTTAAAGGTCCTCAGGATTATTTGTCACAAACGATCTTTGTCCATAAGTTGCCCTGGGTATAAATGATGGAGCCCTGGGTATAAATGATGGAACCCTGGGTATAAATGATGGAACCCTGGGTATAAATGATGGAACCTTGGGTATAAATGATGGAACCTTGGGTATAAATGATGGAACCTGTGGTATATATGATGGAACCCTGGGTATAAATGATGGAACCTTGGGTATAAATGATGGAAAATATACTTTAAATGTTCAGCCCTGCCATAATAATAAGTATTGTGATTATAGCAAACAGCCCATTTCATACATAAAAAAATGCAATCTTTTCTAGCCTTCTTAAAGGTCCTCAGGATTATTTGTCACAAACGATCTTTGTCCATGAGTTGCCCTGGGTATAAATGATGGAGCCCTGGGTATAAATGATGGAACCCTGGGTATAAATGATGGAACCCTGGGTATAAATGATGGAACCCTGGGTATAAATAATGGAACCTTGGGTATAAATGATGGAACCCTGGGTATAAATGATAGAACCCTGGGTATAAATGATGGAACCTTGGGTATAAATGATGGAACCTTGGGTATAAATGATGGAACCCTGGGTATAAATGATGGAACCCTGGGTATAAATGATGAAACCATTCCATAGCCAGAAAAACAAAAAGAATATAACAATATCTTTGATTACCGGTATTTTAATTTTTCAGTAAATCTGAACTTAGCTTACAATGTTAATATTGTTGTTGAACTATGGCTGCCGAGATTCTCGCTCTTTAGCAGCCAATTCCAAGTTGAAGACTTCTTGGTATTATCTACACTGTAGATCTAGGGTTTTCCTGTGTGGTTTTTCTGCCATTCCAAAAGTGTTGAGTTGAAGTCATGAGCTCCTGAATTATGAATGGTATCTAGTTTTTATTCACCAACTTAGATTGCTACATTTGGGACCCAAAGATGCAGCAATAGAGAATGCAGTCAGCGACCCATAGTTTGACTGCTTGTGTCAGGGTCAGCAAACCAGAGCTGACCAAGACCCTACTCCACCTCCATGTGGTGGTCCTGGAAACAGGCTGCATCACTGCAGTCTGGCTGAGAAAGTAGGGATCGAAGAGGGAAGGCAAACCTGGTCCCAAAAAATGCCTTACTGAAGTCGGATGTGTCGGTCGAAAGGCGCAGATATCGCAGCTCCGGTGTAAACAGACACAATGCAACAAATGTCCTTTTCAGGATGAACGAGGAAGAAGAACAAAAAGAAGATTGCTACATTTCATATGTTTCTCTGTGGGCCCAGACTTCTCTCCATAAGGTGACACAACAGCACAACAAATCTGTGGGCCCTGACTTCTCTCCATAAGGTGACACAACAGCACAACAAATCTGTGGGCCCTGACTTCTCTCCATAAGGTGACACAACAGCACAACAAATCTGTGGGCCCTGACTTCTCTCCATAAGGTGACACAACTGCACAACAAATCTGTGGGCCCTGACTTCTCTCCATAAGGTGACACAACTGCACAACAAATCTGTGGGCCCTGACTTCTCTCCATAAGGTGACACAACAGCACAACAAATCTGTGGGCCCTGACTTCTCTCCATAAGGTGACACAACTGCACAACAACTCTGTGGGCCCTGACTTCTCTCCATAAGGTGACACAACTGCACAACAACTCTGTGGGCCCTGACTTCTCTCCATAAGGTGACACAACTGCACAACAACTGTGGGACCTGACTTCTCTCCATAAGGTGACACAACTGCACAACAACTCTGTGGGCCCTGACTTCTCTCCATAAAGTGACACAACAGCACAACAACTCTGTGGGCCCTGACTTCTCTCCATAAGGTGACACAACTGCACAACAACTCTGTGGGACCTGACTTCTCTCCATAAGGTGACACAACTGCACAACAACTCTGTGGGCCCTGACTTCTGTCCATAAGGTGACACAACAGCACAACAACTCTGTGGGCCCTGACTTCTCTCCATAAGGTGACACAACTGCACAACAACTCTGTGGGCCCTGACTTCTCTCCATAAGGTGACACAACTGCACAACAACTCTGTGGGCCCTGACTTCCCTCCATAAGGTGACACAACTGCACAACAACTCTGTGGGACCTGACTTCTCTCCATAAGGTGACACAACAGCACAACAACTCTGTGGGCCTTGACTTCTCTCCATAAGGTGACACAACTGCACAACAACTCTGTGGGCCCTGACTTCTCTCCATAAGGTGACACAACTGCACAACAACTATGTGGGCCCTGACTTCTCTCCATAAGGTGACACAGCTGCACAACAACTCTGTGGGCCCTGACTTCTCTCCATAAGGTGACACAACTGCACAACAACTCTGTGGGCCCTGACTTCTCTCCACCCCATCGAGGCCAGCTCCTTGACGTGGAGATGGGGCTCAAGTACAGCTATTAGCAGCTGAAAAACCAAGACTGGCCAGGCCCTCCTACACTCGAGCAAGACCACAGTCTGCCCTAGCAAGTCAAGGTGCTGAAGACGGAGGCAACCAGCCAAGAGGCGCACCACAGCAATCAGGATGCCACGCACATGCGCTAAGGAAGTATGCCTATATCTGCAAAACGTTATGGCACTCGCCCTGTGACGAACACCCAGGCAGGCGCAGTGCCGGGCCCTCTGCCTCGGAAGGGCCCAACCCCTACTACTGGGGGTCCTTCTCAATTGCCCCGTGGAGCCAGGAGACATGAGAATAGAGCTACTGGCCAAGCAAAGAAAAGACCATTTAAAATAATGCACTGGAATGCTGAAGGCGTCAATAGTAAAAAAGACGGCTACAGCAAAAAATTAGAGCTCGAAAATATCTTGAATGAAGAGCAAGTAAATGTATGTTGCTTGCAAGAAACCCACCTCAACAAGGACATAGCCTTCAAAATCAGAGGCTACCAGTGGTACCGATCTGACTGAATAGACAGGCGAAATGGTGGAATACTGACACTCGTGAGGAATAACATCAGTGCATGTCAGCTTGAAACATATATGGAGGGGGCGGAATACCAGATGCTTCATCTCAGGACAGAAAGTTCAGAATTCCACCTGCTCAACTACTACTGTCTGAGCGACCGCCCACTGGCACTAGGTACAATCCCAGCAAAAGAAAGACTGATTGTATGTGGAGACTTCAACAGCCACTCACAGAGCTGGGGCTTTGATCACATGGACAGGAGAGGTGAGGAGCTTGAAAACTGGCAGGATGACAATGGGCTTATCCTGATTAACCAGCCAATCGACCCACCAACCTTCTACTCGAGATCATGGCACACCACCTCTACACCAGACCTGGCATTCCACTCACCCAGCCTGGAGTGGAAATTCACACGCGTTGTAGGGAAACAACTTGGAGGCAGCGACCACCGGCCAGTCTTCCTAATTGTGGAAAATGAACTTGTCAAGGAGAGCAGCACTCTCTCTAGGTGGAACTACAAGAAGGCAGACTGGACAATGTACCAGCATCGTACCAGTATACTGGCTAGAGATCTGACTGTAGACAAAGACATCAATAAGCTAGTCGATGAATTCAGCAGATGCATATTACAGGCTGCTCGTGAAACAATACCTAGAGGGGCTCGTAAGCACTACAAACCATATTGGAATAGTGAACTAGAGCAGCTGCACAACGACGTGGAAACATCTCGAAAGCAGGCAGAGACCAGTCCATGCCAAGAACACCACAATAACTACCAGCAAGCTAAGGCCAAATTTCAAAGAGCCAAGTTGCAGGCCAGGCGAAGAAGCTGGAAGGAGAAAACAGAGTCCTTGAACTTCGAAAGAGATACGAGGAAACTGTGGAAGCTGGTAAAACAACTTAACGATGAAGGTACAGAGAGAAACTCAAGGATTGCTCTGTACAAAGATGGAAACATCCTCATGGGAAAACAGGCAGCTGATCACTTTGCAGACTCCTTTGCTAAAGACAACAACATCGAAGTTAGCCCAGAGAAGCAACAGGAGACTCGTGAGAAACAACAATACGCAGGACGAGATGGAACCATACCTGAAGTTATGGAGGCACCAATCACATTCAGAGAACTGGAGCTTGCAATATCCAAATTGAAAATGAGAAAGTCGCCAGGAGTTGATGGAGTGTCCAGTGAAATGATTAAGAACTTGGGAACCACAGCAAAAACAAAGCTGCTGCAGATCTTCAATATCTGTTGGAACTCAGGCAAAGTTCCACAGACCTGGAGGGAAGCAATCATGATACCACTCCTAAAACCAGGAAAAGACAGTTCCACTGCCTCCAGCTACAGACCAATCAGCCTTACAAGCTGCCTCTGCAAAACAGTGGAACGTATCATCAACCTCAGGCTACAGTGGTACCTTGAAAGTGAAAACCTTCTTGTACCACAGCAGGCGGGCTTTAGGCAGTGTTATTCCACCGAAGATCAGGCAACTTACCTTTCCCAAGAGATTGAGGATGCGTTCCAAGATAAGAAACTGGTACTAGCAGCATGGATAGATCTAAGGAAAGCATTTGACAAGGTTTGGAAAGAAGGGCTTCTGAAGAAACTGAGAAATTGTGGAGTGAATGGTAAGATGTACAAATGGGTGAAAGCATACCTGCATAACAGAAGAGCCCGAGTACAACTAGATGGCCTCAAGAGTAAGAAAATTCTACTGCGTCATGGCGTCCCTCAGGGAGGGGTTCTGTCCCCCACACTTTTCCTGGTCTACATCAACGACCTGGTTGCTGAACTACCACATGGAATGAAAGTGGCAATGTACGCTGATGACCTGGTAATATGGTGCACAGATGAGCATGCAACAGTGGCCACCAAACTGCTACAAAGAGCCATAGATGCCTTAACCTCATGGGCAAATAGATGGTGTGTCAGCATCAATACAGACAAGTGCAGCACTACGCTCTTCACCCTCTCTCCCAAACAAAAAGCTGGTGTCATCAAGATAAACGAAGAGCTCCTGAGAGAAGATAAATAACCCACCTATCTCGGAGTTACATTCGATGATAGGCTGACATGGAAGCAGCACATCAACAAAGCAGCAACAAAGGCCAGGAGGAAGTTAGCCATCCTGAGAAAACTAAGTGGAACCACATGGGGAGCCAGCGGGAAAATACTTAGCAAAGTTTACCAGCAGGGCATACGACCACACCTGGAATATGGGTCAGCTGCGTGGTGTCCAGCATCAAACACCACATTACAAGAGCTAGATAAGGTGCAAAACCAGGCGCTTAGGGTCATCACGGGGGCAATGAAATCAACGCCTATAGTGAAGATGGAGAAAATGTGGAGGATACAAGCACTGAGAGAACGCAGAGACACGAAAGTGCTAACACAGGCAGAAAAGTTCCTCTGTATGCCGAGCCATCCTATGAAGGACAGATTCCAAAACCTAGCAATGGGGCGACTGAAAAGAAGCAGCTTTATCCACCAGACCAAACGATTACGTAGACAAACCTCAGACCTGCCTGAAGTTAACAGCCCCCTAAAGTCTGTGCCAGAACAAACCTCTTGGAGAGAAGAGCATGGGCTACCAGTACACATCCACACAAAAGTGAAAGGAATATTCGACAGGGATGAACAGAACAGTGTGCAACGTAGGACAGTCACTCTCAGTTTCCTGGATGATGAATACCCACAGGACCTCTGGGTCCGAGTATACACGGATGGGTCAGCACAGAATGCAGTAAAGAATGGAGGAGCAGGAGTGTACATAGAATACCCAAACAACACTAGGGATATGGTCAGAGTACCAACGGGGAAATTCTGTAACAACTATGATGCAGAAGTTCAGGCAATCAAGGTGGCAACTGAGAAACTACTGAACACCAATCTCGGTCCACAGCCTGTAGTATTCCTGACAGATGCAAGATCAGCACTCCAAGCACTTCAGTCCAGAAAATTGCCAGGCATACAAGCCCTACTTTCTGAACTGTGCAACCAGCGCAGGGTCACCATGCAGTGGATACCGTCTCATTGTGGAATACCAGGAAACAAGAGAGCAGACGGACTGGCTAAAGAAGGTGCTGCAGACGAGCAACCGGATGTACCAGTTACGTACCATCAGAAGAAAAAGATGATCAAATCTATCAGAAAGCCACCAACACCAACGCAGGATGACTACCAAGCTATGAACAGATCAGAACAAATAGTCATTCTGCGCCTCAGAACAGGACACAACCGCCTCCGCAGCCACATGTATACAAAATTCAAGATTGGCAATTCAGCCATGTGTACATGTGGACAGGCACCCCAGACTGCGGAGCACGTACTTCAAGATTGCCCCGAATATGATATATTGAGGCAAACCCACTGGCCCAGAGAAACAACACTGAAAGCAAAACTATATGGACCTCTGTATGAACTACAAAAGACAGTGAAGTTTATACAAGAAACAACATTGCAGATATAGACTATATAGTTCAAGCGAACGAAAGAAGAAGAAGAAGAAGACTTCTCTCCATAAGGTGACACAACTGCACAACAACTCTGTTTGTCAGTGGGGCGGTGACATCTGGGCATCTACCTTTGCCAGACCGAAGAAATCAATTTTCCAATGATTTGTAAACATCATCCACTGAAACATACAAAAATATACAACTATAAGAAGTTTCTGTAGTGTTATATTACACAGGAAAGGTTTATATTAAACTTATTCTTTCTAGGAGAGAAGCTTGCAACGGATTGTTGAGTCCAACTTAGTAGCCTACAAAATGATTTTTTATGAAATATAGACAATATCATCCAAGCAATTTCTTTATCCATTCTTTTCTTCCATGCGTCAAATTGGCCTCTGGGCAATTTTTAAAAAAATTATTAAAGAACAAACATGTGTTCATATCCTATGCACTAGCACGAAAGGTATGGTCGGCCATTTTGTCTCGACCAGTAAATTAGACCGAAATACCTAATTTTGAAAGACCCTAGATCGAGCCAGAGGCTAAAAACACATAAGTTTCAAATTGCTGCACCCATAAATACTTATGAACTAGACGATTCAATAAGTATCATCACTTAAAAACTCGCCTAATTAAATAGGGATGGTTCAGAACACCAACATTGAATTCACCCAGTTCACATCGTATCTGATGACTGTAGGTGAAGCACTCAATGTAGTTTTTTAAACTTGAAAACAAATTAGTACGTAATGAAATCACTTCCAAAAAAAACCAGAATGTATTGTTACCAATACATTCGTGTAAAATTAGCATTGGATTTGACTCAGCCATGATAAATTTTGCTTCTCACGTTGGTCCAACGTTCACGGTAAACCCAGCAGCCGGATGACTTGTATGTAAAGTAACTAGCGTGAATGTGCGCGCGTTTGCACATGCCGCATTCCCTGGCTTCTCTACGGATCACTTTCATTTTTTGGAAATTATGTAGCTAAATGGTGTTGCTCTTTATATTGATATAGGACAATTGAAAACTTAGAAGACAAACTCGTTCATAATATTTCAAACTGTTTTTGCACCAATGTAAACAATAAGAAAACAAACTTTCTGTTGATACCAGTTTGATTTAAGTGCTATATGAAATAAAGTTGCAATCCTTGCGTGAAGTTATAGACAAAATGAGAATGTTGCACTAAAAGCGGTAATTATTGGCAGTTTGGAGTACCTACTATCTGTCATCAGCCATGTGTGCAACATTTCATCATTTATCAATGCTCATTATGTTCAACATTTCATCATTTATCAATGCTCATTATGTTCAACATTTCAGACATATATTCCTGTCCCCTGTGTAACACTGGTTTCCTCCAACTTGATGTCCTAGATGAGCATATGAAAACAGTGCACAACAATGGACACTGGGAGTTTGATAATAAACATGATGATCTTCAGGATGTGTTATCACAGGTCAATGCTAATAAAATAAACAACCTAAATGATGATACATCAACTTTAAAAAGTGAAGTCTGTTACAAAAATTGTAGTGAAATATTTTCTGTCAGTGAGAAAACTGTTCAGCTTTGTGTGAGTGACAGAGCTGTTGCTACTTACAGTGATTTAAGTATTCAGTCTCACAAGAAAATAGAGGAAGATAAATCCTACAAGTGTGATATTTCTGAAGAATTATTTACTGTGAAAGATAACCTCCATCAGCATAACAGAATACATACAGGAGAGAAGCCTTACAAAGGTGATGTTTGTGGTTCAGCATTTGCACAAAGTTGTCACCTACAAGAACATAAAAGAACATATACAAGAGAGAAGCCTTACAAGTGTGATGTTTGTGGCCTAGCATTTACTGAGAGAGGTGGCCTAAACAGACATAAAAGAATACATACAGGAGAGAAGCCTTACAAGTGTGATGTTTGTAGTGCAGCATTTACACGAAGATGTCACTTACAAGAACATAAAAGAGTACATACAGGTGAGAAGCCTTACAAGTGTCATCTTTGTGGTCTAGCATTTACTGGGAGAGGTGGCCTAAAAAGACATAAAATAGTACATACAGGAGAGAAGCCTTACAAGTGTGATGTTTGTGGTCTAGCATTTACTGGGAGAGGTGGCCTAAAAAGACATAAAATAGTACATACAGGAGAGAAGCCTTACAAGTGTGATGTTTGTAGTGCAGCATTTACACGAAGATGTCAGTTACAAGTACATAAAAGAGTACATACAGGCGAGAAGCCTTACAAGTGTGACCTTTGTAGTGCAGCATTTACACGTAGTGGTGATCTAAATGACCATAAAAGAACACATACAGGAGACAAGCCTTATAATTGCAATGTTTGTGGTGCAACATTTACTCAAAAATATAATCTAAAAGTACACAAAAGAATACATACAGGGGAGAAGCCTTTCAAGTGTGATATTTGTTGTACAACATTTTCTCAGAAGACTAGCTTACAAGTTCATAAAAGAATGCATACAGGTGAGAAACCTTACAAGTGTGATGTTTGTAGTGCAGCATTTACTGAGAGAGGTGGCCTAAAAAGACATAAAAGATTACATACAGGAGAGAAGCCTTACAAGTGTGATATTTGTAGTGCAGCATTTACACAAAGATGTCACTTACAAGTACATAAAAGAGTACATACAGGTGAGAAGCCTTACAAGTGTGACCTTTGTAGTGCAACATTTACACGTAGTGGTGATCTAAATGACCATAAAAGAACACATACAGGAGACAAGCCTTATAATTGCAATGTTTGTGGTGCAACATTTACTCGAAGAAATAATCTGAAAGTACACAAAAGAATACATACAGGTGAGAAGCCTTTCAAGTGTGATATTTGTTGTACAACATTTTCTCAGAAGTCTAGCTTACAAGGTCATAAAAGAATGCATACAGGTGAGAAACCTTACAAGTGTGATGTTTGTGGTGCAGCATTTACTAATAGAAGTCATCTAAATGGACATAAGAGAAGACATACAGGAGAGAAGCCTTATGAGTAAGATGTTTGTGGTGCAGCATTTACTGTGAATAGCTACTTACAAGGACATAAAAGAACTCATACAGGAGAGAAGCCTTACAAGTGTGATGTTTGTGGTGTAGCATTTACTCAAAGCAGTAGTCTAAATAAACATTAGAGAAGACATACAGGAGAGAAGCCTTACAAGTGTGATGTTTGTAGTGTAGCATTTACTCAAAGCAGTAGTCTAAATAAACATAAGAGAAGACATACAAGTCAGAAACCTTACAAGTGTGATGTTTTTGGTGCAGCATTTACTGAGAATAGCTACTTACAAGGACATAAAAGAACACACACAGGACAGAAGCCTTACAAGTTTGTGGTGTAGCATTTGCTCATAGAGGTAATCTAAATGACCATAAAAGAAAACATACAGGAGAGAAGCCTTAGAAGTAGGTACCACAAAGTGCCCGCTTCGTGCTGTTGAAAACGGACGAAAGTGGAGAAAACTGATGGAAATTTGTCAAGTTTAAGTCATCACTGTCCCTTTGCTATTAAGCGGATTGAAATAAAATTTATATCACGATACTCTTTATCTTCTTCTCTTTTGAAATGTATTAATTTCCGAATAATAAAAGTTATTGAAGTATTTTTTTACTAATAAAAGTAAACAGCAACGTTACGCGTAGTTGGCCCCGGCACGCAGCCAAATCTGAACGTTTCTGCCTCACCCAGCTTCATTCAAACAGGTTTCGCTTGACCAGCAGACCTCTGATTTGCATACGGTTTTCACCATTAGGCGGGGCAGATGCATAACTTTAATTTCGTATAATGCAAGCTGTAGAAAACAAAGTGGAAGACGTTGATATCTCAAAGTGAAGTTGAAATTTTACAAGATTTGACATTCTTAGTGGTGTTATAATTGCTTGCATGGTATGAGAAGATTTGGGAGCCATTTTTATTTATTCCTGTAAAATATCAAAGTCTTCTGATATTTGCTGGTGGAGCGAATTGACTTTAAGTAATGCTTTCTCAGCCAAGAATTTTAGCGAAAAATGGAGAGCGAGGCTGTTACATCGACCGGGGTCACCCCCGATGTCGATCAAGATCGGCATGCCACTTATGTTAGTTCGTGTTCAACCTTCATCACATCTTCTGATTTGAGGTTGACTATACGTAAGTATATCACTTATTAACAATTCAAATGTAAAATTTACAATAGTTTTAATATTATTTAGCAATTTAACATGATCGCACAGTTTGTGTAACAGCGTGGATTGAATGTGTTATCACCACTTCAGACATTCGCACATCAATCTAATTTTTTTCAAGAGCTTGAAAAGCTAAGAAAGTTACCAATTTGAATTTTAAAAAATGCATGTTTTGATTAATTGGTAATTAAATGAAGGTTTCTTTTGCAACATAATAGGGTGAATTATGATCTCAAAAGCGAATTATATCGTAAGGCCCAATGCCAATGGCCGACATATTGAGTCAAGGCTAGGAAACCGGAAAATACCATAACTAAAATAGCTGACGGTGTACTGAAATGTCCGGACTAGCAGGCACTAGTTGATAGTCTTACCTCGAACATAAATATGTATAAACAGCTTTCATGAAATGCACTTTAAATAGTTCAGAATCACGTTTTCATGTTAATTAATATACATCTTAATTTAAGCAGGCTGTGCACTTTTCAAGTTTTAAGGTTCGTCGTGATTTTCAATGCACTACATGTATGATATAATAATAGTACATGTAATGCTCTATACATGTAAAGAAAATTCACTTCTGGAATTTTACTGTTGCATATGACTCATACTACGATGGTATAAAAAAACATTTTTTAATGCTAGTAACCAGTTGTTTTATCAAAAAATAGCGTTTAGATGTTGTTAATTATTGTTTAGATGTTGTTAATTATTGCCTACAAATGATTTTTAAAATGAAATATGGACAGTACTTAAAAAAAAAAAAATTTTCTTAATTTTTTCTTCCCCTGCGACAAATTGGCCTCTGGACATAATTTAAAAAATTATACAAGAACAAACAGATATTCAAATCCTCTGATAAAAATTGGGTTGTATTTGTGTAGTATGCAGATTAATATGTACATATATAAAGCTTGTACCTTTTATATTTTTTTAAAATATGATTATGTGAAAATTGATGTTCACGCTAAATACTACATTTTTTGGTAATGATTTGCAATTTTTGGTCTCAAATATATTGATAATTATTCATGATGTAGCCCTATAGTTTTCTTTATGTGATTAATGTATTGCAGACTGTATTCTGTTTGTCAGAGAAGGTTCTAAGATTATATTTAAGAAAACGGGAGCACTCTGAAGTTGGTGTGATGTAACTTTTTCAACTTTGCGAAAGTCCCTACACTTTTAAAAATGCCGTAACTTTTTTTATTTTTTGTCCGATTGTAAAAAATAAAGTACCCAATTTCATGGTTTTCAAAGAGCTTCCAAACTGCATTGTTTTCTCTGGTGTTTCTGTGCAAACAAAAATCACTTTGTGGTACCTATTAGAAGTGTGATGTTTATGGTGTAGCATTTACTCATAGAAGGGTTTTATGTGGGCATCAAATAATACATATAGGAGTGAAGTGTTACAAGTGTGTTGTTTGTGGTGCAGCATTTACTCATAGAAATCTCCTAAAAGTACATAACATAATACATACAGGTGAGAAAGCTTTCATGTGTGATGTTTGTGGTGCAGCATTTACTCAGAAAAGGTACCTTACAAGGGTATAAAAGAACAATACAAGTGAGCAGCCTTTGTTGTTGTTGTTGTTACTGATCTAGCAGCACTCGGGCTCACGCCCTTTAACCCAATGTCATGTATTGATATCTGCATGTTTTCTCAATTTGTTTTGTTTCTCCGTACAAGATGTTCCACTTATCTGGCCTCGGAGGAAGTAGCACTTTCCTAACATCATCTAGTGCTGGGCACTCAGAAAGATGGTGGTCAACAGTTTCATAGGGGTCGTTACACAGCTGGCACTCTGGAGAGTGTTGTGGTTGGATTCTGTTCAAGTGACTGTTGAGTGGTATGTGTTGTGATCTGTTGAGTGGTATGTGTTGTGATCTGTTGAGTGGTATGTGTAGTGTTCTGTTGAGTGGTATGTGTTGTGTTCTGAGCTGAAAAATGGTGCTCTGATCCCTCCTTATAAGATGGCCAATGTTATTATTAGGATCAGAACCGGCCATATGTCTGTAAACCTCTCTCCTGGTGTTTCCCATGGCCCATCTGTTCAGCCAAGTTTCTTTGTTTGTTGTTCATATGAGTGACATGCAGAGTTCTTCACGAAGGGCAGCTTACAGAACTGTTTGGGATAAGAACAGGAGTGCGACAGGGATGCCTCTTGTCTCTATTTCATTTCTTACTAGCAATAGACTGGGTTATGAGATCATCAACAACACACAACAGAAATGGAATCCAGGGGACTCTGACTAAGCAGTTGGATGATCTGGATTTTGCTGATGACTTGGCTGTTCTGTCCCATAACCATAATCAGATGCAGGACAAATTGAAAACACTCAATGAGAGGTCACAGCAATTGGGTCTGAAAATACACAGGGAAAAGACAAAAATAATGAGAATAAATGAAGGTAATGATAACAGGGTTGAACTTGAAGAAACACCACTACAAGATGTAGAATCTTACACATATCTTGGCAGCAATATAGACAAAGTTGGAGGGACAGACAGTGATATCAAACTAATAATACAAAAAGCAAGTGGAGCTTTCATTGCATTGGGAAACAAGGGGATCAAGAGAAATCGGATCCAACACGAAAATAAGAATCTTCAACTCAAATGTGAAGTCAGTCCTATTGTATGGCTCTGAGACATGGAGAACAACAAAGACAACAACCAAAAATCTACAGACTTTTATAAATGGGTGCTTGCGTAGAATAGAGGGATTAAAATGGTATGACAAGGTTACTAACGTGGAACTGATGACAAGAACTAGACAAGTGCCAGTGGAACAAGAGATGAGAAGAAGACGATGGCGATGGATATGACACACACTGAGGAGACCTGTTGATAGCATTACAAGGCAGTCCTTGTTCTGGAACCCCCAGGGCAAGAGAGGCAGAGGTAGACCAAGAAGCACATGGAGAAGAGAGCTGTAAACAGAGGCGAAAATGATGAGAATGTGGAAAGAACTTGAGATGATGGCACGTGACAGGAGGACTTGGCATGTGTTTGTTGAAGGCCTATGCTCCTTTGGGAGTGGAGGGTTATGAATGAGTGATTTAGCTGTTTAGAGAGTTGTTGCTGTAAGTGGTTGCTCTTGTCATGTTCCTTTCTTTGCTAATCTGTCAGCATCCAGGATTAATTTGGCTAATTCAGTTCTACAATGTCCACTGCTGTTGAGTGTACATCATGGGGCGAGGCAACCTTAATAAAGTTATACTTAGAAAGATTGCTTCACACCATGAGGAGCTTCACAACAACGCTAACTATATATTTGGTAGATATGACTAAGCACATTAGCAAAGGATGACAATAGGGGTCCGTTTCTACGTCAGGGAGAGATTCCGCAGGGTCCACTTTTCCTAGTGTAGAAAATTATGTGTATTAATTATGTGTATGAGTCTAGTTTGACTCCAGAAAAAGTGTAACATTACAAATATATGTGTTGGAAGCACATTTCATATGGATATGGAATTCAGAAGTTGGATGAGGCAAGATCTGCCAGAAATATGTGTAAAGATTTTCCCAAAATTAGTAACCAACAAATAAGTATAAACATTTGTTGAGAAGAATTAGTATTGAATAATTATGTTGTGTCGGGGAAAAATTATAAGAAATTATATAATGCGGATGGAAGAATATTACAAATTGTATGTGGTAATTCAAGAGGTCAGTAAATGACTCTGAAGTAATAAATAGGTGGACTGAAATTAAGATGTGTGAAAGAAACACAGAACTAATGGTTCAAGTATTATAAAGAAACATAGAAACAGAAACATTATGTAGAGACGATACTTACAGGATCGAATATATCCATGGTGTATTATTGAAATTGGACAGAGCAGTTTGTAAATACATGTGAGTCTTGTGCGTTAATAAAATGAGAGTCGTTACTAGTATGTGCAGAAAACTCATCTGACTAGGCCCTTCAACTGCACAAACAGTCTGATGCATCGTCTGCTAAATTTATGGTGCCATTTACAGATGAGTATTGTATTTGATGTCAATGGTTGTTAGATCATTTAATTCATCACCCTTCCTTTCTCGATGATAGATTTTCATTTTATGTCTTTATATTCAGTGTATTTATATGTGGATGGCTGGAAGGCTTATCATTTCTGAATTTACTATGGGAGAATCAGAAATGGTAACCAGCTGTTAGGCTTTTATTTAATGCATTGTCATAGAATCCACTGATACCACTGAAGAGATTACACGTCTGTGACTATTCATTAAATATATTAATAATAATTGTTTCGTTAACATACCGAGTCCTTCATTTTAGATTTCTTTATTTATGTAGGTCACAGTTTTCTCGTTTGTACTCTATCCTTCTCTTGTCTTATTGTAACAAATTAACGAATTTCTATATTCATGCGTCACTTTCTGTCTGGTTTAATTTATTAATATTTTCATATTATTGCTTCCTAATATTATTTCCGTCAGTGTTTTACCTATTTTCTTTATCTTCATTGTGTAACGTGCTGTAATTTGAGTACCTTCATCACTATCATCGACATTTGCCAGTGCCATCCATTTACATCATTCTTGCACAATACTCTTCACATGATTTCATATGTCATTGGTTTTACTTGACATTATTTAGTGCTTTTGGTATGATAACTGCTATAATATTGTTAATATATATATAGTGTAATATAGTATGTAAATAACATTACATATCATAGGTGGATTTATCACACTGCACCCTTACAAATAACAGATGTACAGACACATGCTTTTCAGAAGATTGCTATTGACATCATTGGTCTGATGTCAATAATGTCGGAATGGGGATACCGTTATATTTTGACATGCATAGCCCTTTGCACAAGATGGCCTGAGGCCATACCATTGAAAGAAATTACTACAATCTCAGTGGCAGTGGCTTTATTCTTAATATTTTCTAACATTGGGTTGCCTGATATTATCTTGTCTGATAGGGGCACAAAATTTACGTCCAAGGTTATTGTGACGGGCAGTGGAATTGTCTGCCAGTAGTTTTGCTAGGTTGGTCGGGTTTCTCATCATTCTGACCTGTTTACATTCTGTCTATCAAAACTCTCTGCCCACTTTTCTGTAAACATTGTCTCTAACAGTAATATTTCTGTCATCTTGTCTTTCAATCAGCACTATAGACCTTCTGTCTATCAAAACTCTCTTCCCACTTTTCTGTAAACATTGTCTCTAACAGTAATATTTCTGTCATCTTGTCTGTCAATCAGCACTATAGACCTTCTGTCTATCAAAACTCTCTGCCCACTTTTCTGTAAACGTTGTCTCTAACAGCAATATTTCTGTCATCTTGTCTGTCAATCAGCACTATAGACCTTCTGTCTATCAAAACTCTCTGCCCACTTTTCTGTAAACGTTGTCTCTAACAGCAATATTTCTGTCATCTTGTCTGTCAATCAGCACTATAGACCTTCTGTCTATCAAAACTCTCTGCCCACTTTTCTGTAAACGTTGTCTCTAACAGCAATATTTCTGTCATCTTGTCTGTCAATCAGCACTATAGACCTTCTGTCTATCAAAACTCTCTGCCCACTTTTCTGTAAACGTTGTCTCTAACAGCAATATTTCTGTCATCTTGTCTGTCAATCAGCACTATAGACCTTCTGTGTGCATATCTGATCAAACAACTCTTTCTTGGTTGAAATTATTGAAATTAAGGCCATATGGTGCTGCCAAAGCAACTGGCAACCCTTCTTTCACTTTAGAATTGCTAACTGTAGCATGGGGATGCACGTTGGCATACTGACAACAGTATTCCTCCATGTCTTTTATGTTTTTAGGCTTACGCTCATGAAGAAATGCAAGGAAAGAATCATTAACAGATGACAAAACTTTGTCTCTAAGTAATAAGTCCATTAGACCTTCATATGTTTTCTCAGTTTGAGACAACTCAACCCATCTTGTAAATGTACGACGTATCTTTGTAACAAAATAAGAGAAATCTACTCCATTTTCTGGCACCATTGTCCTAAAACGAAGACGATAATCTTCTTCTTTTAGTTTATATTTTTTTAGCAATGCTGCTCTGACAACATCATAATTAGTTCTGATATGTTCTTCTATTGTCATAAGAGTAGTCACAGTTTCACCTGTAAAAAATTCCATCAGTTGTTCGACATATTTTTCCTTTTTTATCTTATGCGTAACGCATAAAAATTCGAATCTATCAAGATAATCAGTTATATCGTCCTTTAAAGGATTGAAATGAGGTAATTTGATCTTACTAGATCTCTCCTTTGTTGTATCGGAAGTTGCTTGATGAGCACCCATATTTGTCACTTTCAATTTCTCTAATTCCAAAATTGCGAGTCTTTCCTCATGTTCCATTTTCTGTTTCCTTTCTTCGGCTTCCCTATCCAATCTTCTATTTTCCGCCTCTGCTTGAAGTTTCCTTTCCTCTGCAGCAGCTTGAAATTTTCTTTCCTCTGCAGCAGCTTGAAGTTTTCTTTCTTCTGCTTGAAGTTTTCTTTCTTCTGCTTGAAGTTTTCTTTCCTCTGCAGCATTTTTTTTGTTTTTCCATTTCCATCTGGAATTTTCTTTCATCAGCTTGCATTTGCAACCTTAAGTTCTCAGCATCTATCTTCTTTTGTTCAGCTTGCATCTGCAATCTTAAATTCTCAGCATCTATCTTCTTTTGTTCAACTTCTGCTTTCAATTTATTTTCCTCTTTTTGTCTCTTTTCTTCTGACTTCAATGCTATGGCGTATTGAGCAGTTGCAAATTCTTCTAACTTGTCACCTGTCTTCCCAAGGACTTTCCCTTGTTCAATGAAGAAGTCTAGTGTAGACATTCTATCTGATGAGATCAGTAATCTGAAAAATTAATTAAATTATCTTATCCCACTTTAATGGGAGACAAGTCTTCAATGTTAGACTTGTATACTCAGTTCAGTTTATTTCACTCTCTTTGAGAGACAAATCTTAATCAAAGACCTTGTATGGTTACCTTATTTCTTCATAATAATTTTCTATCAATACTCCCAATATGAAAAGTGTATCATATTAATAACGACAATAATAATACATGACCAAGTATATGTATGTAGACTGTGTATGACAATAATAAATACAAAGACAAGGATACAGAACAACAACCGAAAACGTTCGCAGAAGTCAAATAAACAATACAGCAGAAAGTAAAGAAAATGTTACACAAATGTGTAATGATGACCGCAAAAAGTAAACAAGACAAATAGCAACACTGTTATAAACAAAAAGGTGTAAAGAAATAAACGGAAGGAAGGAGAGAAGAACAGATACAAACAAAACAAATCGAAAATCAAAGAATGGAAAAATAACGAAAACAACACTAACTCATGTCGTCACAGCTAAACGTAAACAGCAACAATTGTCGCTAGCAAATCCCAATTAAGGAAGTTTGCAGTCCCTACAGAAAACGCTCTCAATAGATAACCTCTATTACGTGGTATTTATCTAAAGGAGTCACCTTACCCAACCAGCCCGCTGAAAAACACAAGAAAAATACACAACAATAGTACAAGTAACATAAATAGCAATAGAGTGTGTTGCAAAATAAAGCTTAGTCACACATGATGTTACAGTAACTATCTTGCTCCTTGCGAACACAGAAACAAAATGTCAAGCGTGCACTGATTGTCAGATCCACTGTAGCATGAAGTGGTCTTCCAGAACATAAAGTTACTATGACCTTCTTGAAACTTGAGTCTTGCACATCGAATGTTGACAATTTCACGTACTGTTTACAAACACTTGACCTCGAACAATGTAACTTGAATGCTCGGGCGTAGAAAAGTCTGTTGTTGACTGAGACGTGTAAACAACCAGCAGTACTGTTCACAATAGGGACTTGACTTGCAGTTGTGGTCCACGTAGCAAATGCCTAGATGCCCACTTCAGTACTTGTCATGTTGTGGTTCATGTAGCATTATAACATAAATGCTAACACTGTTTATCTGGGTCAACAGTTGACCTATTTCTGTACTGTGTAGCCAAAACTTGAAAGTGTAGAGTATGTGTGTTATTCTCTTTTTCTGTCCACCTTGTTTCTCAAAACATGTAGCACAAAGTCCACGGAAATGTTAATTTCTCGCTCTGTCCAGCTTAAACCCACAGATCTGGCCTACCAGAAATGTAACTGTCTTTTTTCGTTCTTGAGGTGATCACTTGCACAAGACAGTAAACATCATGTTGTTAGATGTGTGGTACTTGTAAGATAATGTGCTGAGTGTGGGAGCGGATGGATGCGCGAATGTGTTTAGGCTCGTATATATGTAGACAATGCAACCCATACACTCACATGCAGTAGTCAAGGATGCTTGGACACTGCTGGCACGTTTCAAAACATTTATTGACGGAAACACACAGTAGCATCAACAGGAACAGTCAGTGTAAACATGGTCATGATAACCGGAAATCGTTAGGCATACATAAGGCATTCAAAAGGCTGGTAAACATTCAAATATTCGTACATGGACAATAGTAGTATGTTCATGTATATACAGTTCTCAATGCCGCTTTGGTACCTCTGACTGAACGCGTCAGATACCTTAATCACTTTGACATACAGGTACAACTTGGCATCCCCGCCAATTGCACATTAGCCGTAACACAGGCCCCAAAATGGCATCATCTGTGTACTTCTTCTAAGCAGGTTAAAGGCTTACCAAGACTGAACTACAGTTCACCGATCCTAAATTTCAGAACTTATATTTTGTGCTCAAGGAAGCCATTCAAGACTATTAGTCTTTAAGTTATCCAGAAGTCCAGTGACGAAGTTATATTGTGGGAACCGCAGATTGGCGGTGGTTATATCTACATAAGCATTACCGCAGGGTTGATGTTAACATGTTCTGCCACCGAACGCGTAATAATGTAAAAAGGGTCGGTGTTACCTTGCACAGAATCCTCAGAACACAATAACGAACTCTATCGTCATTCCGACGTACAGAGAATCACTGGGGAGAACTGCCAACGCAGTCACTTCGAAGATTTTCCCCCAAAACACAATGGACATCATGTCCCACAGAAGCCAGCTTACATCACGGCCTGACGGAAGTATCTCAACTTCGCGCTTAAAATCTGCGCATGAGCACAAGCTCCGAATTGTTTACCTTTGACCCTGTCTTCATACAGGTCAAACACAATGAAAGAACCAACAGGGAAGATAACCCCTAATCAACCTGACATCGCAAGGTAAAGACACAATTATTCACCTTTGAATTATTCACCTTCACATCATCCGAAATGAAATGCTACAGAAGGATGTTGAGAATACCCTGGACAGAAAAAAAGACCAACAGAGAAGTACTGCACTCACTAAACGTACAGGAACATTGGCTCCTAAATACCATCGCAATAAGGAAGCTGAAATTTTTCGGTCATATAAAAAGACATAATATTCTGGAAAAAACAGTGATGGAAGGCATGGTCCCTGGAAAAAGGGGAAGGGGTCGACCAAGACGACGGTGGACCCAGGACATCACAGAGAGTCTGAACTTGTCTTTGGCTGATGCAGGTCGACTTGCCCAGAATCGTGATGCGTTCAGAGCAGCTGTAGTGGAGACAACGTTCTGGAAAGAATACGTCACATGATGATGACTAGGGTGAAAAAGATGCGACAAATAACTTGACATATGAAACTCCGTCGAAAATGACAGCAACATTGATAAAAAGTGTTTATAACAAAAACTTACAAGTTTTCATGATTTGTTCCTCGGGTGAGGGCGACATAGAGCTGGCCGTGTCCGAAAACAGGTTCAGGAAGGAAAACTCCTACATGATCAAAAGATTGTCCTTGCACCTTATTGATCATTATTGCAAATGCTAAAATCACTGGGAATTGACGACGTTACATCCTAAATGGCAAACTGCGCTAAGTCAATGCATTCTTCCTTATTACTGCCAGTAATAATTTCTGCACCAATGGAATTCCGATGCAAGACTTTTATGACAAAGTGCATGCCATTCTATAGTCCGTTTTTTTGCATTCAGATTTCGCAATAGCATGATAAATGCAGCAACCTTTAATGTCAGCAAATGTGGTGGCATTCCTGATGGGTACTGCTCGTTAAGGAACTCGGTTGGGAAATAAACTTGTTGTAATTGCTGCTTCTCCTAGAGTCTCGCTTGCTCGTTGTGATTGACGCAATCCTTTCATCCTCTTAGTATCTGCAGCTCATTTTGCAGCCATCTTATCATTTTGATCCATAATAATAAAAGTCTGCAATACTTTAAATTAAAATTGTGTCTTGAACAAACAATCAAAAGTCATTTTTAACAAAATGATGAGTTAAATCCGTTTCCAGAATGAAACTGGTTTCTACAATCAAAAACTTACATTTTATTCATATAGTCTATCACTGTCACTCACTTTGTGTTGCACAATTAATCGACTTTTCTTCATTGAGTGTTACTATTTTCGGGAGAGTACATATAAGGGAAACAATACAACTAATGTCTAACTTTCAACTACAGTTGCATCCCTTAGATGTGTTCGATACACAAACGGCCATAATTATATAGTCATTAGCATTATGATGAGATGGAAGTTAGATAATAAAATAGTTCCTAGAAATGAAGAAGAGCACTGTTTGGCTAAAGGTATGGATGGCACAAGACAAAGTCTGGCAGATAACTGCACAGTTCTGGATGGTATCTGTACAAGAGAGCTGTGAAGTAAGTCACCTTCTTGCTAGACCTATCCTATGTCCCACGGGTGTTTCTATTATTAGTTGATGTGAAATGCAGCTCATTAATTATCCCTACCAGTTTTGTAATATTAATTATACACAAGAAGACAATTGTGAACTGGAGTTTGAACAAACTCAATCAACTACAATTTGTTTTATGTGTTTGTTGGAGGCTTCTGATCCTTGCGGGACTGATAACAGGTGTACAGTTTTTAACAATAAGCATTGACACTCTTTGACATTTACTGAGGGAGACTAAGCACCTATGGGTTTGCCTAGATTCTGTTCAACAATAACAACAAAAATGAGACAAGGTGATAAATGAATTCTACTAAGCAGCAAGCAGGAAGGTCGTGTACACATACAGATGTACATTTTCTGTTTAGTTGTCTTTCTCCCCACACACTGTATTCATAAGGAAGTAACATGACAAAGTTTATATTGTAATAAAAACATTTAATACATATCACAATATTTATAAATAATACAAATTTTGATTTCAACACAAATAATGTCATCTGTTTATTCTCTCATCTTTGAGTTTTATCATCTAATTCCACCACTGGATAACAATAATCAGTGTATTCACTCTTCCTCTAATCTGTCACTGAACTAATGTGCTAAACTCTGCAGACTACTATGTCAAACATACTTGACTCAATAATACAAACCAAGTTCTTCTAAGTGTGTTTTATCATTACATTTCCTAAAATAGAATGTCATGATCTCATTGAACTACTTACATAACTACATCAGCTGTCTTCATCATAATATACAACACTGAACTACATACATAAAAAATATATTTTTGCAAAATAAATTTTACTACATGTGCGTAACCCAGAATCCGAAATGTTCGGAGACGGCCGTTTTTCGGTTTTCCGATATTTTTGGTTTTAGGATTACGTCCAAAGTAGCCCAAAAATCAGTTGGTTTCACCCAAAAGTAGCCCGATTTCGCACCAACTTAAATTATGTACAGCTGTGGTAGAATTTATTTTTCAGAAAAATATATTGTTTTTTAAACTTTAAGAATAGCCTACATCCATGCTCTAATCATCGTCTTCAGCTTGGAGTAAAGTTCATGAAGGATTACTGTCAATGTTCAGTTCTTCATGGTATATTTTAGCTTGTTTCAGACATCTGGTGATGAAGGATCACCTTCAATGTTCAGTTCTTCATGGTATATTTTAGCTTGTTTCAGACATCTGTTGATGAAGGATCACCTTCAATGTTCAGTTCTTCATTGTATATTTTAGCTTGTTTCAGACATCTGGTGATGAAGGATCGCCTTCAATGTTCAGTTCTTCATTGTATATTTTAGCTTGTTTCAGACATCTGTTGATGAAGGATCACCTTCAGTGTTCAGTTCTTCATTGTATATTTTAGCTTGTTTCAGACATCTGTTGATGAAGGATCTCCTTCAATGTTCAGTTCTTCATGGTATATTTTAGCTTGTTTCAGACATCTGTTGATGAAGGATCGCCTTCAATGTTCAGTTCTTCATGGTATATTTTAGCTTGTTTCAGACATCTGTTGATGAAGGATCACCTTCAATGTTCAGTTCTTCATTGTATATTTTAGCTTGTTTCAGACATCTGTTGATGAAGGATCACCTTCAATGTTCAGTTCTTCATTGTATATTTTAGCTTGTTTCAGACATCTGGTGATGAAGGATCGCCTTCAATGTTCAGTTCTTCATTGTAGATTTTAGCTTGTTTCAGACATCTGTTAATGAAGGATCGCCTTCAATGTTCAGTTCTTCATTGTATATTTTAGCTTGTTTCAGACATCTGGTGATGAAGGATCACTTTCAATGTTCAGTTCTTCATTGTATATTTTAGCTTGTTTTAGGCATCTGGTGATGAAGGATCACCTTCAATGTTCAGTTCTTCATTGTATATTTTAGCTTGTTTCAGACATCTGGTGATGAAGGATCACCTTCAATGTTCAGTTCTTCATTGTATATTTTAGCTTGTTTCAGACATCTGTTGATGAAGGATCACCTTCAATGTTCAGTTCTTCATTGTATATTTTAGCTTGTTTCAGACATCTGTTGATGAAGGATCACCTTCAATGTTCAGTTCTTCATTGTATATTTTAGCTTGTTTCAGACATCTGTTGATGATGAAGGATCACCTTCAATGTTCAGTTCTTCATTGTATATTTTAGCTTGTTTCAGACATCTGTTGATGAAGGATCACCTTCAATGTTCAGTTCTTCATTGTATATTTTAGCTTGTTTCAGACATCTGGTGATGAAGGATCACCTTCAATGTTCAGTTCTTCATTGTATATTTTAGCTTGTTTCAGACATCTGTTGATGAAGGATCACCTTCAATGTTCAGTTCTTCATTGTATATTTTAGCTTGTTTCAGACATCTGGTGATGAAGGATCACCTTCAATGTTCAGTTCTTCATTGTATATTTTAGCTTGTTTCAGACATCTGTTGATGAAGGATCGCTTTCAATGTTCAGTTCTTCATGGTATATTTTAGCTTGTTTCAGACATCTGTTGATGAAGGATCGCTTTCAATGTTCAGTTCTTCATTGTATATTTTAGCTTGTTTCAGACATCTGGTGATGAAGGATCACCTTCAATGTTCAGTTCTTCATTGTATATTTTAGCTTGTTTCAGACATCTGTTGATGAAGGATCACCTTCAATGTTCAGTTCTTCATTGTATATTTTAGCTTGTTTCAGACATCTGGTGATGAAGGATCGCCTTCAATGTTCAGTTCTTCATTGTATATTTTAGCTTGTTTCAGACATCTGGTGATGAAGGATCACCTTCAATGTTCAGTTCTTCATGGTATATTTTAGCTTGTTTCAGACATCTGTTGATGAAGGATCACTTTCAATGTTCAGTTCTTCATTGTATATTTTAGCTTGTTTCAGACATCTGTTGATGAAGGATCACGTTCAATGTTCAGTTCTTCATTGTATATTTTAGCTTGTTTCAGACATCTGTTGATGAAGGATCACCTTCAATGTTCAGTTCTTCATTGTATATTTTAGCTTGTTTCAGACATCTGTTGATGAAGGATCACCTTCAATGTTCAGTTCTTCATTGTATATTTTAGCTTGTTTCAGACATCTGGTGATGAAGGATCGCCTTCAATGTTCAGTTCTTCATTGTATATTTTAGCTTGTTTCAGACATCTGGTGATGAAGGATCGCCTTCAATGTTCAGTTCTTCATGGTATATTTTAGCTTGTTTCAGACATCTGTTGATGAAGGATCGCCTTCAATGTTCAGTTCTTCATTGTATATTTTAGCTTGTTTCAGACATCTGTTGATGAAGGATCACCTTCAATGTTCAGTTCTTCATTGTATATTTTAGCTTGTTTCAGACATCTGGTGATGAAGGATCACCTTCAATGTTCAGTTCTTCATGGTATATTTTAGCTTGTTTCAGACATCTGTTGATGAAGGATCACCTTCAATGTTCAGTTCTTCATTGTATATTTTAGCTTGTTTCAGACATCTGGTGATGAAGGATCACCTTCAATGTTCAGTTCTTCATTGTATATTTTAGCTTGTTTCAGACATCTGGTGATGAAGGATCGCCTTCAATGTTCAGTTCTTCATTGTATATTTTAGCTTGTTTCAGACATCTGTTGATGAAGGATCGCCTTCAATGTTCAGTTCTTCATTGTATATTTTAGCTTGTTTCAGACATCTGGTGATGAAGGATCACCTTCAATGTTCAGTTCTTCATGGTATATTTTAGCTTGTTTCAGACATCTGTTGATGAAGGATCACCTTCAATGTTCAGTTCTTCATGGTATATTTTAGCTTGTTTCAGACATCTGTTGATGAAGGATCGCCTTCAATGTTCAGTTCTTCATTGTATATTTTAGCTTGTTTCAGACATCTGTTGATGAAGGATCACCTTCAATGTTCAGTTCTTCATGGTATATTTTAGCTTGTTTCAGACATCTGGTGATGAAGGATCACCTTCAATGTTCAGTTCTTTATGATATATTTTAGCTTGTTTCAGACATCTGTTGATGAAGGATCGCCTTCAATGTTCAGTTCTTCATGGTATATTTTAGCTTGTTTCAGACATCTGTTGATGAAGGATCGCCTTCAATGTTCAGTTCTTCATTGTATATTTTAGCTTGTTTCAGACATCTGGTGATGAAGGATCGCCTTCAATGTTCAGTTCTTCATTGTATATTTTAGCTTGTTTCAGACATCTGTTGATGAAGGATCACCTTCAATGTTCAGTTCTTCATTGTATATTTTAGCTTGTTTCAGACATCTGGTGATGAAGGATCGCCTTCAATGTTCAGTTCTTCATTGTATATTTTAGCTTGTTTCAGACATCTGGTGATGAAGGATCACCTTCAATGTTCAGTTCTTCATTGTATATTTTAGCTTGTTTCAGACATCTGTTGATGAAGGATCACCTTCAATGTTCAGTTCTTCATTGTATATTTTAGCTTGTTTCAGACATCTGTTGATGAAGGATCACCTTCAATGTTCAGTTCTTCATTGTATATTTTAGCTTGTTTCAGACATCTGTTGATGAAGGATCACCTTCAATGTTCAGTTCTTCATTGTATATTTTAGCTTGTTTCAGACATCTGTTGATGAAGGATCACCTTCAATGTTCAGTTCTTTATGATATATTTTAGCTTGTTTCAGACATCTGTTGATGAAGGATCGCTTTCAATGTTCAGTTCTTTATGATATATTTTAGCTTGTTTCAGACATCTGTTGATGAAGGATCACCTTCAATGTTCAGTTCTTCATGGTATATTTTAGCTTGTTTCAGACATCTGTTGATGAAGGATCACCTTCAATGTTCAGTTCTTCATTGTATATTTTAGCTTGTTTCAGACATCTGTTGATGAAGGATCGCCTTCAATGTTCAGTTCTTCATTGTATATTTTAGCTTGTTTCAGACATCTGTTGATGAAGGATCGCCTTCAATGTTCAGTTCTTCATTGTATATTTTAGCTTGTTTCAGACATCTGGTGATGAAGGATCACCTTCAATGTTCAGTTCTTCATTGTATATTTTAGCTTGTTTCAGACATCTGTTGATGAAGGATCACCTTCAATGTTCAGTTCTTCATGGTATATTTTAGCTTGTTTCAGACATCTGGTGATGAAGGATCACCTTCAATGTTCAGTTCTTCATTCTTCAATGTTCAGTTCTTCATTGTATATTTTAGCTTGTTTCAGACATCTGGTGATGAAGGATCACCTTCAATGTTCAGTTCTTCATTGTATATTTTAGCTTGTTTCAGACATCTGGTGATGAAGGATCACCTTCAATGTTCAGTTCTTCATTGTATATTTTAGCTTGTTTCAGACATCTGTTGATGAAGGATCACCTTCAATGTTCAGTTCTTCATTGTATATTTTAGCTTGTTTCAGACATCTGTTGATGAAGGATCACCTTCAATGTTCAGTTCTTCATTGTATATTTTAGCTTGTTTCAGACATCTGTTGATGAAGGATCACCTTCAATGTTCAGTTCTTCATTGTATATTTTAGCTTGTTTCAGACATCTGTTGATGAAGGATCACCTTCAATGTTCAGTTCTTCATTGTATATTTTAGCTTGTTTCAGACATCTGGTGATGAAGGATCACCTTCAATGTTCAGTTCTTCATTGTATATTTTAGCTTGTTTCAGACATCTGTTGATGAAGGATCACCTTCAATGTTCAGTTCTTCATTGTATATTTTAGCTTGTTTCAGCAATCTGTTGATGAAGGATCACCTTCAATGTTCAGTTCTTCATTGTATATTTTAGCTTGTTTCAGACATCTGTTGATGAAGGATCACCTTCAATGTTCAGTTCTTCATTGTATATTTTAGCTTGTTTCAGACATCTGTTGATGAAGGATCACCTTCAATGTTCAGTTCTTCATTGTATATTTTAGCTTGTTTCAGACATCTGGTGATGAAGGATCGCCTTCAATGTTCAGTTCTTCATTGTATATATAGCTTTAGCTTGTTTTGTTTCAGACATCTGTTGATGAAGGATCACCTTCAATGTTCAGTTCTTCATTGTATATTTTAGCTTGTTTCAGACATCTGTTGATGAAGGATCACCTTCAATGTTCAGTTCTTCATTGTATATTTTAGCTTGTTTCAGACATCTGTTGATGAAGGATCACCTTCAATGTTCAGTTCTTCATTGTATATTTTAGCTTGTTTCAGACATCTGTTGATGAAGGATCACCTTCAATGTTCAGTTCTTCATTGTATATTTTAGCTTGTTTCAGACATCTGTTGATGAAGGATCACCTTCAATGTTCAGTTCTTCATTGTATATTTTAGCTTGTTTCAGACATCTGTTGATGAAGGATCGCCTTCAATGTTCAGTTCTTCATTGTATATTTTAGCTTGTTTCAGACATCTGTTGATGAAGGATCACCTTCAATGTTCAGTTCTTCATTGTATATTTTAGCTTGTTTCAGACATCTGTTGATGAAGGATCACCTTCAATGTTCAGTTCTTCATTGTATATTTTAGCTTGTTTCAGACATCTGTTGATGAAGGATCACCTTCAATGTTCAGTTCTTCATTGTATATTTTAGCTTGTTTCAGACATCTGTTGATGAAGGATCACCTTCAATGTTCAGTTCTTCATTGTATATTTTAGCTTGTTTCAGACATCTGTTGATGAAGGATCACCTTCAATGTTCAGTTCTTCATTGTATATTTTAGCTTGTTTCAGACATCTGTTGATGAAGGATCACCTTCAATGTTCAGTTCTTTATGGTATATTTTAGCTTGTTTCAGACATCTGTTGATGAAGGATCACCTTCAATGTTCAGTTCTTCATTGTATATTTTAGCTTGTTTCAGACATCTGTTGATGAAGGATCACCTTCAATGTTCAGTTCTTCATTGTATATTTTAGCTTGTTTCAGACATCTGTTGATGAAGGATCACCTTCAATGTTCAGTTCTTCATTGTATATTTTAGCTTGTTTCAGACATCTCAGACATCAGTTGATGAAGGATCACCTTCAATGTTCAGTTCTTCATTGTATATTTTAGCTTGTTTCAGACATCTGTTGATGAAGGATCAATGTTCAGTTCTTCATTGTATATTTTAGCTTGTTTCAGACATCTGTTGCTGAAGGATCACCTTCAATGTTCAGTTCTTCATTGTATATTTTAGCTTGTTTCAGACATCTGTTGATGAAGGATCACCTTCAATGTTCAGTTCTTCATTGTATATTTTAGCTTGTTTCAGACATCTGTTGATGAAGGATCGCCTTCAATGTTCAGTTCTTCATTGTATATTTTAGCTTGTTTCAGACATCTGGTGATGAAGGATCGCCTTCAATGTTCAGTTCTTCATTGTATATTTTAGCTTGTTTCAGACATCTGTTGATGAAGGATCGCCTTCAATGTTCAGTTCTTCATTGTATATTTTAGCTTGTTTCAGACATCTGTTGATGAAGGATCACCTTCAATGTTCAGTTCTTCATTGTATATTTTAGCTTGTTTCAGACATCTGGTGATGAAGGATCGCCTTCAATGTTCAGTTCTTCATGGTATATTTTAGCTTGTTTCAGACATCTGTTGATGAAGGATCACCTTCAATGTTCAGTTCTTCATTGTATATTTTAGCTTGTTTCAGACATCTGTTGATGAAGGATCACCTTCAATGTTCAGTTCTTCATTGTATATTTTAGCTTGTTTCAGACATCTGTTGATGAAGGATCACCTTCAATGTTCAGTTCTTCATTGTATATTTTAGCTTGTTTCAGACATCTGTTGATGAAGGATCACCTTCAATGTTCAGTTCTTCATTGTATATTTTAGCTTGTTTCAGACATCTGTTGATGAAGGATCGCCTTCAATGTTCAGTTCTTCATTGTATATTTTAGCTTGTTTCAGACATCTGTTGATGAAGGATCGCCTTCAATGTTCAGTTCTTCATTGTATATTTTAGCTTGTTTCAGACATCTGTTGATGAAGGATCGCCTTCAATGTTCAGTTCTTCATTGTATATTTTAGCTTGTTTCAGACATCTGTTGATGAAGGATCACCTTCAATGTTCAGTTCTTCATTGTATATTTTAGCTTGTTTCAGACATCTGTTGATGAAGGATCACCTTCAATGTTCAGTTCTTCATTGTATATTTTAGCTTGTTTCAGACATCTGTTGATGAAGGATCACCTTCAATGTTCAGTTCTTCATTGTATATTTTAGCTTGTTTCAGACATCTGTTGATGAAGGATCACCTTCAATGTTCAGTTCTTCATTGTATATTTTAGCTTGTTTCAGACATCTGTTGATGAAGGATCGCCTTCAATGTTCAGTTCTTCATTGTATATTTTAGCTTGTTTCAGACATCTGTTGATGAAGGATCACCTTCAATGTTCAGTTCTTCATTGTATATTTTAGCTTGTTTCAGACATCTGTTGATGAAGGATCACCTTCAATGTTCAGTTCTTCATTGTATATTTTAGCTTGTTTCAGACATCTGTTGATGAAGGACCCCCTTCAATGTTCTGTTCTTCATTGTATATTTTAGCTTGTTTCAGACATCTGTTGATGAAGGATCACCTTCAATGTTCAGTTCTTCATTGTATATTTTAGCTTGTTTCAGACATCTGTTGATGAAGGATCACCTTCAATGTTCAGTTCTTCATTGTATATTTTAGCTTGTTTCAGACATCTGGTGATGAAGGATCGCCTTCAATGTTCAGTTCTTCATGGTATATTTTAGCTTGTTTCAGACATCTGTTGATGAAGGATCACCTTCAATGTTCAGTTCTTCATTGTATATTTTAGCTTGTTTCAGACATCTGTTGATGAAGGATCACCTTCAATGTTCAGTTCTTCATTGTATATTTTAGCTTGTTTCAGACATCTGTTGATGAAGGATCACCTTCAATGTTCAGTTCTTCATTGTATATTTTAGCTTGTTTCAGACATCTGTTGATGAAGGATCACCTTCAATGTTCAGACATTCTTTCTTCATTGTCATTATATTTTAGCTTGTTTTTCAGACATCTGTTGATGAAGGATCGCCTTCAATGTTCAGTTCTTCATGGTATATTTTAGCTTGTTTCAGACATCTGTTGATGAAGGATCACCTTCAATGTTCAGTTCTTCGTTGTATATTTTAGCTTGTTTCAGACATCTGTTGATGAAGGATCGCCTTCAATGTTCAGTTCTTCATTGTATATTTTAGCTTGTTTCAGACATCTGTTGATGAAGGATCACCTTCAATGTTCAGTTCTTCATGGTATATTTTAGCTTGTTTCAGACATCTGGTGATGAAGGATCACCTTCAATGTTCAGTTCTTCATTGTATATTTTAGCTTGTTTCAGACATCTGTTGATGAAGGATCACCTTCAATGTTCAGTTCTTCATTGTATATTTTAGCTTGTTTCAGACATCTGTTGATGAAGGATCACCTTCAATGTTCAGTTCTTCATTGTATATTTTAGCTTGTTTCAGACATCTGTTGATGAAGGATCGCCTTCAATGTTCAGTTCTTCATGGTATATTTTAGCTTGTTTCAGACATCTGTTGATGAAGGATCGCCTTCAATGTTCAGTTCTTCATTGTATATTTTAGCTTGTTTCAGACATCTGTTGATGAAGGATCGCCTTCAATGTTCAGTTCTTCATTGTATATTTTAGCTTGTTTCAGACATCTGTTGATGAAGGATCACCTTCAATGTTCAGTTCTTCATGGTATATTTTAGCTTGTTTCAGACATCTGGTGATGAAGGATCGCCTTCAATGTTCAGTTCTTCATGGTATATTTTAGCTTGTTTCAGACATCTGTTGATGAAGGATCACCTTCAATGTTCAGTTCTTCATTGTATATTTTAGCTTGTTTCAGACATCTGTTGATGAAGGATCACCTTCAATGTTCAGTTCTTCATTGTATATTTTAGCTTGTTTCAGACATCTGTTGATGAAGGATCACCTTCAATGTTCAGTTCTTCATTGTATATTTTAGCTTGTTTCAGACATCTGTTGATGAAGGATCACCTTCAATGTTCAGTTCTTCATTGTATATTTTAGCTTGTTTCAGACATCTGTTGATGAAGGATCACCTTCAATGTTCAGTTCTTCATTGTATATTTTAGCTTGTTTCAGACATCTGTTGATGAAGGATCGCCTTCAATGTTCAGTTCTTCATTGTATATTTTAGCTTGTTTCAGACATCTGTTGATGAAGGATCACCTTCAATGTTCAGTTCTTCATTGTATATTTTAGCTTGTTTCAGACATCTGGTGATGAAGGATCGCCTTCACTGTTCAGTTCTTCATTGTATATGTTAGCTTGTTTCATAACCAACAAACAGTCAGCGGCATGCGTTCACTTCACCGTTGTTGAATCTATCCCTCAGAACACAGTCAAGATCTTCATTTTTTTTTCCTCTTTGTAAAGTTTTCCTATCTGACATTAGTTTTTTGGTCATCACTGTCCCTGTAAAATGGACCCCCGAGGAAAAGCGAAATAGAGGACGACCAAAAACAACTTGGCGGAGAACTGTGGAAGCTGAGATGCAAAGAATGAACCACAGTTGGGGCACTGTACGAAGGATGGCCGCCGACCGAGCAAAATGGAATCATTTTGATGCTGCCCTACAAGACGCCACCAGGCGTGATGGCCGCTGACTGCTTTGACGGTTGGCGGTTATGGATCAAAGAAGAAGAAGAAGACTGTCCCTGTAAAACTTTAGCAGCTTGTCTGTCTCTTTGTTTATGTCATATACTGTGGTAGTTCCTACGCCATATTCTCCTGTAAGAAGATGCACAGAGGCACCACGATCAAGCTTCTGCAATAACGCTCTACTTTCTGCGCTATTATCAATAACGACACATGCTTCCTTTTTTTATTCCCACTGTTATCCACGAGTTTATGCAGCTCTTTTCAACATTTTCACATTGAAATTAAACTCTAAATCACAAATAAGCTCAGAAATATCCACACATGTGGCTTGTAGCAGTGCTAGAACACAACTGACCATGCTATGTTTGAACATTTGTATCACACAGTAGCGATTACGTCAGCATATACTGTACTAAAGTCTGCGCGTCATGAACTGGAAATGTGATAAACTGAACATAACGAGTGGTCAGTTCCTCGCATACCCGTAAATATGTCAACATGTGATTGGAAGGAGTGACGAGAGACAACTAATCACACATTAAAAATGTGTTTCACGCAGTGGCGCTTCTTCTTCTTCTTCTGTCCTTAGCCACCGACCGTCAAAGCAGTCAGTGGCCATTACGCCTAGTGGCGTCTTAGGGCAACAGCAGATAGGTTTTCTTTGCCATTGTTTCCCATCACGCCTAGTGGCGTCTTTAGGGCAATGGCAAATCAACCCATTTGCCGTTGTTTCCGTAATCGAAGTGTCTGGCAAACGGGTGATCAGCCCGTTGGTGCAGTGGCGCTTACGTCAGCCTATAATGCACCTTCCGCGTCACGGACGGAAACTTGATAAACTGCAGATTGCATGTTTTCAGTTCCTTGCATACCAGTTTTGAAAAAAAATAAAAAGAGAGAAAAAAATTGGGCTGGGAGAGACCCCATAAGTGACTTAAATTAGCCCAGAAATCGGCCCGAAAACTACCGATTTTCTGAATATTTTGGTTTACAGATGATTGGATTCTGGGTTATGCACTTGTATATTGAATGGACACATTCGGGCCTGCCACATGCAGGGGCACTGCATTCTGGTTGCCACTTTCAGTTTAAAAAAAAGCAGTTATATGACTATAAAACACATTTTTATGTAAACATTCACGTTCTGATTTAAAGCTTTTTTTTTTTTTAAATTCACAAGGACCACAAAGAAAGTATTCTCTGACTGGTAAATAAATTGATGAGGCATTATGGAGTTCCCCTGAAGATCATTAATTTAATAAAGAAAACATGTGAAGACATGACATGCAGAGTTCTTCATGAAAGACAGCTTATAGAACCGTTTGGGATAAGATTAGGAGTGCGACAGGGATGCCTCGTGTCTCCATCTCTTTTCTTACTAGCAATAGACTGGGTATTGAGAACGTCGACAACACATAACAGAAATGGAATCCAGTGGACTCTGACTAAGCAGTTGGATGATCTGGATTTTGCTGATGACTTGGCTTTTCTGTCCCATAACCGTAATCAGTTCTAAGGAAAATCTAGGACAGGCTGAAGTCAACAGAAGAGCAACACTTCTTAAAAAACTCAGTAAAGATGTACTTTATAATACTGAAGATTTATCATATTTAAATGCAGATATTACAATGGAAGAAGTTGAAAATACAATAAAGGACAAAACAAATACATCAGCAGGGCATGACATCTTGAGCTATGAAATCTTGAAACACATACCAAAAAGTACCATAGAAATTATAACATCCCTTTTTAACAAAATTTGGAATACAGGAAAAATTCCCAAAACATGGAAAACAGCAGTAATTATTCCAATACTAAAACCAGAAAAAAGATGCCCATGATGCCAGTTCATACAGGCCAATTTCTTTAACTTCCCATCTAGGTAAAATATTAGAAACCATAGTAAATAAAAGATTAAAGTTTTATTTGGAAAAGAATAATTTATATAATCAAACTCAGTCAGGATTTAGGAAGAACAGATGCACTATGGATCAGATAATTAAATTGGAACATGAAGTAAAATCAGGATTTCAAAAAGAAAGAAAAAACTGTGGTAGTATTTTTAGATATAGCTAGGGCTTATGATGAATGCTGGAGAGAGGGTGCTCTCTTTAAAATAAAGAAGATAGGAGTAACCGGTAAAATGTATAATTATTTAGAGAATTTTATGCAAGATAGATATTTCACTGTTCAGGTAAACAATGATAGATCAGAACTGTATAAACAACAAAATGGAATACCCCAAGGATCAGTAATGCCTCCTTCAATTTTTACAATAATGGTAAATGATTTAGGTGAGGAATTTAATGATATAACAAATAAATTGTCACAGTTTGCAGATGATGTTGCTATGTGGAGGACTGGGAGACATCTGCCAAAATTATATAAGGATCTACAGAAGCAAATAGATAAAGTATGTAAATGGATGACAAAATGGGGTTTTCAGCTGAATTCAAATAAAACATTGGGAATGATCTTCAGTAAAGGTAGGGTTGTAAAAAATAAAATTATAGATATAAATATCCAAGGGCAAAACATTAAAACAGTTCAAACCACTCGATATCTAGGAATGATATTGGACCAACAGCTGAACTGGAATAAACACATAGATAAACTAGTGGAGTCTTGCAGAGGATTGACTAACTTATTAAGATATTTGAAAGGTAATGGATGGGGTGCAAGCACTAAGACAATGCTCACTTTTTATAAATCTTTTATTAGAGGAAAAATAGATTATGGAAGTATAATATACTGAAGCACATTAAAAACGCACCACTATTATATATACTGATGCCGAGAAGCTGGCAAAAAAAAGTGTGGGAATGGATTTTCCCCGTGTTTGCCATGAGGTAGAGAGCGAATGGCTGCTGGAATGGAAAGTGCAAGATTCAACCCACGGGTGTGTGTACAGACTACATGAAAACGATGAAAGTTACACGTGCAACACGATTCCCAACAGCTATGACCCTGAAAATGTGTACGCGTTGAGGCAGTATACTCGGTATAAAAAGGCCGTTGAGACAAAACACAAAGTACATGTGCTTGAAATGCCACGACTATCTGAAAACGACCGCCAACGAGCCATTGGTATGTTGAATGAGCTCGCGGGGCCATTGCCAGAAGGATGAATTGCCACCACAGCACTATTGTACGTTACGGAACCACTGGCAGTGCCCGGGATAGACTTCGTAGTGGCCAACCACGAGTTACTACCCCTGCGCAAGATCGTCATATTGTGCTGAGTCACCTAAGGAATCGTACTCTCCCGGCAAGTCAAACAGCAAGAGCAATAGTGGGTAGACATGGGCAAGTCTCTCGAATGACAGTCATACGACGACTCAGAGATACAGGCCTTACTGCAAGACGACCTTATGTTGGCCAAACTTGACTCACAGACATGGTTAGCAGCGCCTGCAATGGGCAGAGCAACATATCAGATGGACTAGACTGCAGTGGAATGCTGTCCTATTCACAGACGAGAACAGATTCAAACATATCCTTGTGCCATGGACGTATGCGGATTTAGCGGGTGTGAAGAGCGCTTTGCAATCGCTGTGTCAACCGATTTCGAGGTGGCAGTAAACATTTAGGATAATCGCTTGCCTCTCACGGCTTCTGTGGAAATGTTAATGCTGTGACATATCGAGATGAGGTTCTGGATGCACTGGTTGCTCCTGCGTTCACAATTTATCCAGACTTGCAGCTTCTCCAGCAGGATAACGCACGTGCATTTTGTTGTATTTTTGGTTTTCTCCCTTGCCTGCACAGAATGCAATGAATTTCATAACAATCAAATGTACAAATTAATGACCAGCATGGATTCATAGGAAAATGAATAAAGATTCCAAATATGTAAACTTGTACACACTTATATTTACATTTCACACTCTGTTCCTGGATTATACAGGTGGTGCGTTTTTAATGTGCTTCAGTATATATGACTCTGCTGCACACAGTAACAAGATTAAATTAGACAGAATTCAGCATCAGGCTTTATGTACAATAGCAGGTGCAATCAGACCAACATCAATGGGAGCTATAGAGGTGGCTTTAGGAATCATACCCTTGGAATTACGGAGAAAGGAGTTAAGACTAAATTACATGAACAGAGTTATGTTGGATAAGTCTCACCCAGCACATACAGCTTTTACCAGATGCCAACTAACAACTCAGGACAATCCAATGAATACCGCTAAATACCCTACAGGATGGAAGTGTATGTAGGAAATTGTCCATCTGGGTACATTAATTACATCAATTAATAACAGTTGTGAATAAAAGCTAGTGATTTTACCATGGGAGATCAAGAAACCACCTAGCAGAAATACTTAAGAAAACAAATAATATAGAAAATATTAAAAACACAGCCAATAAATATATACAACAAATATCAAAAGACAGCATTACTGTGTACACAGATGGATCCAAGGGAGAGGATGGCAAATTGGGGATAGGAATATATATTCCAATATGGAAAATGGCAAAAGAATATAGCATCATGGAAAATACATCTATTTTCACTGCAGAGATGGTGGCAATACTAAAAGCACTAGAAATATTCTCTAATAACCCTCCCAAAAAATTAACAGTTTTAACTGACTCTCTTTCAACAATTAAAGCACTTAGAAATTTACGAGAATGTAGTAGACCTGATATAGCAGAGGAGATTTTTCTGGCTACTACATACTTATATTCCAGAGGATGTTCAATATTAATTGCTTGGATACCTTCACATGTTGGCATAGAGGGAAATGAAAAGGCAGATAAAGAAGCCAAGAAAGGTAGATCTGATAAAAATCTAATAAATGTAGGGATAAGTAAATCAGAAATTAAGAGCTTAATTAAAGATTTAATAACAGATGAATGGAAAACAGAGTGGGATAAAAATCTGAAAGGAAGACATGCATATAAGATGTTCAGGGCTCCAACAAGAAAATGTCAGATATCTAGGGAATTGAAAATTCCCAGTAATAAGAAACTTCTCAGACTACAGCTGGGAAAAGGCTATTTCAGAATAGAAGAACCTTACTGTGCAGGATGTCTTCAAGACAATAATATAGAACATTTCTTGTTAAAATGTAAGAGGTATGACCAAATGAGAATACCAATATTGGATTATTTGCAGGCATCCAACTTACCTATAAATATAGAGGAGGTGTTGAGAATAGAAAGACCTAGGGAACTGCATAATATAGTCAAACAATATTTAACACGAACACATGTTAATATACAGTGGCTGGGAATGTGAAGGTCTGATGCTGTTCTTACAATGCCTGTGACTTTAAACAGATGAAAGTCAATTAAATATCTGGTAAGGTCCGTTATATAACCAGAACCACCAGGCCTTTACACCCCTCCACTTTAATATTATTCTTGTTCATAGTTTCTTTTTATATCTTTTTATTTTTTTTTTATTTAACGTATAGGCCTAAGCACAATTGTGATTATACCTATTTACAAATGTGATGCCACTTTCTCATATCGGCAGTTGTTCATATTATTTGGAATTGAAAACAATATATATCCTAATTATAACCCATCAGAGGTTGAACGGGATTTTAGTTTATTTTCATTAATTTAAAAAAAAAAAAAGCTGCAGCTTTGCCAATGTGGCTGTCAATTTCTGTGTCTAGAGAGTTTGTCGTTGATGGTAGATCCCAGCTATGTGAATTGGTGCACCACTGCCAATTCATAGTTATCGACAGTGATAACTGGTACAACACCCACATCCCTACTCAGTACATTTGTTTGGCTTTGGTGATGACTGCAGCATCATCAGCGAATAACAAGTCACCATCAGATAAGCTCAATGTTATATTATATAGATGTGGAAGTGAACCTGTCTGTGAGGCTAATTACACTGGCATTGCCTCTTGAAATTATCAACACGCTTCCAGGGATTCCCCCTGTGGTGAAACATGTTGAGAACCCAGCATTGTACACTAAGCTTGGAGGAATCACTGGAGCCCCAGACGTAACTCTGACTTTTACCTGGTTGTCTGGCATGCAGGAGGATCTCACTATGGACCCATGATAGGGAAGGGGAGATGAAAAGTGGTTTTGTATATGTGGTGAAGTGGGATGTTATAAATATTTATAAGGGACTTAGTGTACTGACTGAGATCAGCTGTGAAGGTATATATATATCTAATAAGAGTAGTATATTATATATATAACCTTACTTGCTACCACATATCTATATATCTCAGTCAGAATTATTCTGGAATAGTGTGATGCTACGTTATGTGTCTAGGGTATGTGTATGGTGAAGTGTAAGTCACAACAACAGACAGATAAACAATTTAATTTAATCCACTACTCTTAACAACACTGTGACACTCACATACATATAACACTCTATGAGAATATCTTAAAGAAGTCACTAGTAACGTTTCAAATAACAATATGTATTCATTACTGGCATGAATGAATATGTGTCCTGATTCAACTACAAGGGAACCAGGAATCACAATCAATTTAAATTACAAGTTATGTACAGAATGTATTTAATATGAATATTGTAGTGACATATATTATTACCAATGTTCTATGTGTGTCATTTGTGTAGTGGTAAAATGAGGTAATACTGGTTTTGTTTTGTTCAAGCTCTGTTGGTATTTGTCATCATGACTTCAATAGTTTGTCTTTAGGGACCATTATTGTAGATGTTCACAGTTCCTGATTTTAAGACAAGTAAATTCCCCTCTGAATAGTATTTTTATAAAGTTATTTCAAGATGAGGGGACATAATGTTGAGCTCAGCTGGCCAATTCGCTTATCTGGCGTGATGGCGGCAGGAAAGGACTCCTCTGCTCGAATTCTCCTCTGGGCTCAGGAGACACCTCCCTGATAGCTAAAAAGACCAAGGAGTATGCTGTCCGACTCTGGATTCAGCAAATCTCTGACCAGGTGCTGCTCACTACCATCAAGACCACTGTCCCACAATTTCATGGAAATAAACACAGATACGTTGATTAGCAATGAATTCTGGCACAAACTGGCACAAATTCCGTTCTGCCTATGTTCCAGGCTTTTATTTTAGCAAAAATGTGAGCTAGCTTCAACGTACTGTCGCTTTATCAAGCTTATTTGAATTAGTGGTCTCGAACTAACGCTCCCAAGTGTGTATATCAGCGAGACTGGCCAATGAGCCACGTTTCGACAAGTGTTGAAAAAAATGTTATCTTTTCCCGTCTCCCCCAACAACCAAGATAGTATTTATAGCCCGACCAATCGTGGTTAGGCTTTCATTTGTTGCGCTCCAATCAATTTGGAGTTTACATGGTAGGCTATTTATGTAACGTAAGGTTTTTTCAAACACGTTATAAAAAAATTTTTATGAGCAGAAATGATTTTATGCTGTCAGGCACCCCCAATATTTTATTTTGGGTATAATTTATTAATTCCTGGACTATTTGCGTAACGTTTTACATATTATTTGTCAGCAAACCCTAAGGAACCCAAAAATACTAATTTAAAGGAGCTACGTGGCTGCGTTCAAAATATGCAATTTCTTCTATCTCCTGTTTAGAAGATGTGCTGTCTGGGTACTGTTATGTGTTCAAACGTAAACCCATATAATGTTGTCTTTTCTAATAAGAGTCTGTTATGATTTATAAACCTAACTCTGGGAAAGGGTAGTGTATTTTATCACTGTCCGTCTGAAAAAAAATTAGTGCATGTAGACTTACACGCGTGATGGTAGTAATTGTGTATCGCGCGAAGCGGGTTTAGTGTTCGGCTTTCTGCCTCTCCCTTCTCTTTTTATCCCTTTAGTCCATCTGTTCGTTCGTTTTGGTAACGCAGTATAATTAATGTTAGGGTTAATTTAGGTCATTACGCAGTACGTCTCAATGCTTTTCCAAGAAATACAGCACACGTTTCATTGAAGAAGGCGGGTAATAATACAGTAAGCTTTACTATCAACGTGAAAGCGTTACAATTTGCAGACGAAGCAGAAAACAAGGGGGATTTCGAGTACATTCTTTGGGACAGCACTGTCATTTTACCATTGCTCTTCTCTTTATTAATTTTATTTGTTAGGCTTCATATTTACCTAATAATTTATATATGTGGATTAGAATATTTCATGACACTTCCCCTCTTAAAACAGACATTATATGTCAGTCCTTTATTCTATATTCACATAGAGAAATTTATTATTATTTCTGGGGTTTACGGTGATTCTCATCACACGGATGGCGGCTTAAAAAATCCGCTCCCAGATTTGTTTTTCCAGATATATATTCAATGCTAAAATTATATGGAGCCAGAAGCAAAGACCATCGGAGTAACCTAGAGTTCTCATGCTTAGCCTGTGCTAAAAACGATAAAGGTTTGTGGTCAGTTTGCAACTTAAATGCCTTCCCATATAGATAAATATTGAATTTCTTTATTGCCCATATTACTGCAAGACATTCTTTTTCGCTAGTTGAGTAGTTGATTTCAGCTTTATTCAACTTTCTGCTAGCATATGCCACTGGGCTTAATTCCCCATCCAATGCATCTGATTTCTGTAGTAAAGTTGCACCTAGCCCAATATTACTTGCATCCGTCCTTACTATGAATTCTTGACTTAAGTCAGGTAATTTCAAAATGGGTTTACTTGTGAGCTTTTCCTTCAATTCTTGGTAAGTCATTTCACATTGTGGTGTCCATGTAATGCGATCTGGAAGTCCTTTACGTGTCAATTCCGTTAAAGGTGCACATATGGAATTAAAGTTTTTGATATACTTCTGGTAGAAACCACATAATGAGACAAAGGATCTCACGTCCTTCTTGGTTTGTGGTCTCGGGGCTTTCTGTAGTTTCTCTAAATTCTTTGGGTCAGGGGTCATGTTTCCCTGATAAACTGTGTGTCCCAAAAATTCCAATTCTTTACATCCAACGCAACATTTGGTTGGTCGGGCTGTTAAATTTGCCTCCCTAAGTCGATCAAACAGCATGTTCAGAGAGTCAATGTGTTCCTCAAATGTTTCTGTTGCTATAAGGATATCATCCATAAAATTTGTTATACAGGGATTATTCAGAGGATCCAATAATTTTCTCATCATTCTAGAGAAGACACTAGGCGCATTCTTCAATCCAAATGGCAATCTATTAAACTCATAGTGTCCTTCTGAGGTACTAAAAGCTAGGTATGGTCTAACCTCAGGCTTTACTGGAATCTGATAGTATCCTTTACTCAGATCCACTTTTGAGAAATATTTAGCTTTATTTAGTCTGGCAAACAGCTGATTTGTATCCGGCAATGGATCCACCTGTCCTTCTGTAATAGCATTCAGTCTCCTGTAATCTATACAGAGTCTATGTTCTCCAGAGGGCTTCCTTAAGAGTACAACACCGGAGCTATACGAAGACTCACTGTGCGAAATAATTCCTTCCTTCAATAGATAGTCTATCTCTTCCTTCAAAGCTTTTTCCTTAGCAAACGGAATCGAATATGGTTTCATACAGACAGGTGTGGAGTCTATGAGTTTCATATCATATTCCAATAGGTTTGTATGTCCTGGTCGGTCTGTTAACACCTCTGCATGATTATTTAGAACCTGTTGCACTCTCTCTTTCTGAGTTTTCGTTAAATGTGTACTGATTTTCACCTGTGCTGCTGTCTCACAGGGGTGTAATGGATATTCAAATGATGAAAGTGGTTCCTTTTTCATCTCCATGGCGATGGACAAGGTCAACAAGTGTGTCTCTTCCTGATTTTCTCTTTCCAAATATTTCTTCAGGAGATTCACATGATAGATTTTTTCTTTCCCCTTCTTATCTATCTTATAATTTGTTCTAGACACCTTCTCTAGAACTGTATATGGACCCTGCCATCCAATTTGTAACTTATTCTGACTCCCGGGCAAAAGAAGCAGTACCTTCTCTCCCACAGCCAAATTTCTGTCTTTCGCCTTCCTGTTATAATAGGCAGCATGTTTCTTCCTGGCTTGTTTCAAATTTTCATTGGCAAGTTTCCAGCCAGTTTTTAACCGAGTGGTCAGCTCATTCACATACTGGTATGAAGATGTAATGTTTTCCTCTGCCTTTTCATCAGTCCACGTTCTTAACATAGCTACATATGGACCTTTAATTGTGTGGACCTATTTGTCCATGCACCGGTATGGTCTCTTCCACTCGAAGCTTTATAGTGATGATTTTTCCTCCCAGAATTATCATTCACAAAACGACCGCTACCAATTTTTCTCTTGGGGCTGCCTCCCCTCTTAAAATTCTTGATGAGAGATTTCCTCTCTACATCTTCTTCCTCCAGTTTGTTTAAGTCCGATTGAGGGATTGTCGGCTTATCCTGGGGTAAGACATCTTTTTGCACTCTCCGCATAGTGGCCATTGTAAAACAGTTAAGTGAAGCTTGTCCGTGAAAAGGGGCTTCCCATTCCATTTGGTCCACTTTATCAAATTTATATCTCTTTTTATTATCAGGCCTAATTTTGCCTCGTGGCGTGTCCAGGTCCTGATCCATGTTCCCACTTGTGGGTGTTCCCTCATGTGCTATGCTACACCTTTCTACAAAATTTTCAATGTCCCATCTTGCTTTGGGCCAATAATAATTGTGAGCCACCTTTTGAATGATGGTACCTATCTTCTCATGGTCCCCATCTGGTTTCACATGTAGGCTCCTTATTAAGTCTGTCCTATATCTTTTTGGAAGAACCAGCTGTCCGTGACCATGGGATCTAGTTCCGGCCTTCCTATACATCAACTTGTTTTTCATATAAAAATCTCCCTTGCCTGGAGTTGTATGACAAGTTGACAATTTTCTGAAACAAGGCTTGAGTGTTTTATCTCCAGCCTGTGCCTTCCTCATCTCTTCTGGAGTGGTATCCAACATAATATCCTCCTCCTGTCTTGAGGTCGACCTGACCTGAAGGGTTGCCATATACACAGGTTTCCTTCTGCAACGGTCAGTGTCATGATTGTCCATCTGACAATTCTTACACCACCTTTTTCCTTGGTTGAAAGATTTTCTTTCATCATATTTCCTTTCATCGAATTGTGGGACTTTATTTTTATTGTCATACCGTGGCCTATCAAATTGGTGCTTACCTTTATTTTGATCCTTAGGATCAAATTTATTAAAGTTCTGTGGTGCCCTAAAGTTATCCACCTGTTTCTTTTTATTACCTGTTACCTCTGCTTGAGCTGCTTGATACCTTTCAGCAACATTTAGCAACTCACCCAGCCTCTCTGCACCTTGTTCCATGAGAAACTTTCTCAGGTCTGGAGCCATGGACTCTCTTAGTTGCTCTATAAGGACCATTTCCTTAAGATCTTGGGTTTTCCCCAGAGAAGTCCATTTCTCCAAGTATGTCTCTATTCGTGCAGAGAACTGGTGATAGGTTTCACCTGACAGTAGTTTAGCATTCCTAAATTTTTTCCTGTAAAACTCTGCATTCTTTTCATACCTTAACAAAAGAGCCTGCTTTAGCATGTCATAATTTTCCTGATCACCTCTGCTCATTTTTGCAAAAACTTCATAAGCTGCCCCACGAAGTCCCTGAGATAACTTTAAGCTCCACCTTTCTCTCTCTAACCCATACGTGGTAGCTAATAGTTCGTACCTATTTATATAGCTCTCAATATCATCGTCTTTCTCAACAAAATGATCTAAATGAAAGTTCATAGCTGAGATTGAGGCTCCTTGAGTAACCGTAGCATCAGAGGCAAAGGGGCTGGCACCATTTTCAGGAGCATGGCCTTGAAACTCAAACTCCCTTAGTCGTAACTCATGTTCCCTTTGTAATCTCTTCTCCTCCTTTTCTGCTTCCCTTTCTGCAGCTTGTCTTCTTTCCTCGGCTTCTCTTTCTGCAGCTAATCTTTTGTCTTCTCTTTCTGCCTCCAATTTCTTAGCCTCAGCCTCAATCTGCAACCTCTTAGTCTCAGCCTCAGCTTGCAACCTCTTAGTCTCAGCCTCAGCTTGCAACCTCTTAGTCTCAGCCTCTAACTTTCTTTCGGCTTCTTTTTCTAATCTTCTTTCTTCGCGTTCAATAAATTTGTCACATTCCGTTGTGACATAGGCAACCATAACTTGCCCATCTAATCCTAACTCTTTTGCAGTCTGAACCGCAGCAGATCGAAATTTGGCCAGGTCCGCCATTGTCTATCAGGTAACTTAATACAATGTCTAACCAACAATTCAATCTCTAATGGACAAAACAGGCACCGTGAGCTCAACCTTATTTAATTCCACCCAAGGATACCTTTTAATTCTTATATTCCCTGAAGTGAATTACCCCCAATATTTTTAATAGTTAAAGATTCAAAATCCCGAGAGCGAGACCCCAATATATGTGGTGAAGTGGGATGTTATAAATATTTATAAGGGACTTAGTGTACTGACTGAGATCAGCTGTGAAGGTATATATATATCTAATAAGAGTAGTATATTATATATATAACCTTACTTGCTACCACATATCTATATATCTCAGTCAGAATTATTCTGGAATAGTGTGATGCTACGTTATGTGTCTAGGGTATGTGTATGGTGAAGTGTAAGTCACAACAACAGACAGATAAACAATTTAATTTAATCCACTACTCTTAACAACACTGTGACACTCACATACATATAACACTCTATGAGAATATCTTAAAGAAGTCACTAGTAACGTTTCAAATAACAATATGTATTCATTACTGGCATGAATGAATATGTGTCCTGATTCAACTACAAGGGAACCAGGAATCACAATCAATTTAAATTACAAGTTATGTACAGAATGTATTTAATATGAATATTGTAGTGACATATATTATTACCAATGTTCTATGTGTGTCATTTGTGTAGTGGTAAAATGAGGTAATACTGGTTTTGTTTTGTTCAAGCTCTGTTGGTATTTGTCATCATGACTTCAATAGTTTGTCTTTAGGGACCATTATTGTAGATGTTCACAGTTCCTGATTTTAAGACAAGTAAATTCCCCTCTGAATGGTATTTTTATAAAGTTATTTCTAGATGAGGGGACATAATGTTGAGCTCAGCTGGCCAATTCGCTTATCTGGCGTGATGGCGGCAGGAAAGGACTCCTCTGCTCGAATTCTCCTCTGGGCTCAGGAGACACCTCCCTGATAGCTAAAAAGACCAAGGAGTATGCTGTCCGACTCTGGATTCAGCAAATCTCTGACCAGGTGCTGCTCACTACCATCAAGACCACTGTCCCACAATTTCATGGAAATAAACACAGATACGTTGATTAGCAATGAATTCTGGCACAAATTCCGTTCTGCCTATGTTCCAGGCTTTTATTTTAGCAAAAATGTGAGCTAGCTTCAACGTACTGTCGCTTTATCAAGCTTATTTGAATTAGTGGTCTCGAACTAACGCTCCCAAGTGTGTATATCAGCGAGACTGGCCAATGAGCCACGTTTCGACAAGTGTTTGAAAAAAATGTTATCTTTTCCCGTCTCCCCCAACAACCAAGATAGTATTTATAGCCCGACCAATCGTGGTTAGGCTTTCATTTGTTGCGCTCCAATCAATTTGGAGTTTACATGGTAGGCTATTTATGTAACGTAAGGTTTTTTCAAACACGTTATAAAAAAAAATTTTATGAGCAGAAATGATTTTATGCTGTCAGGCACCCCCAATATTTTATTTTGGGTATAATTTATTAATTCCTGGACTATTTGCGTAACGTTTTACATATTATTTGTCAGCAAACCCTAAGGAACCCAAAAATACTAATTTAAAGGAGCTACGTGGCTGCGTTCAAAATATGCAATTTCTTCTATCCCCTGTTTAGAAGATGTGCTGTCTGGGTACTGTTATGTGTTCAAACGTAAACCCATATAATGTTGTCTTTTCTAATAAGAGTCTGTTATGATTTATAAACCTAACTCTGGGAAAGGGTAGTGTATTTTATCACTGTCCGTCTGAAAAAAAATTAGTGCATGTAGACTTACACGCGTGATGGTAGTAATTGTGTATCGCGCGAAGCGGGTTTAGTGTTCGGCTTTCTGCCTCTCCCTTCTCTTTTTATCCCTTTAGTCCATCTGTTCGTTCGTTTTGGTAACGCAGTATAATTAATGTTAGGGTTAATTTAGGTCATTACGCAGTACGTCTCAATGCTTTTCCAAGAAATACAGCACACGTTTCATTGAAGAAGGCGGGTAATAATACAGTAAGCTTTACTATCAACGTGAAAGCGTTACAATTTGCAGACGAAGCAGAAAACAAGGGGGATTTCGAGTACATTCTTTGGGACAGCACTGTCATTTTACCATTGCTCTTCTCTTTATTAATTTTATTTGTTAGGCTTCATATTTACCTAATAATTTATATATGTGGATTAGAATATTTCATGACAGTATAGGACGTTACAATTTGTGATAAGAGGTTTTGATGTTACTGAAAGTTAATGTTAACAAGGTGAGGTCAAGCTATGTAAGTACCTGAGTAAGAAATGATGATGATGTATTTATCAGGATCCCTATCTGCTTAACGAGACCTTTGATATCATCTTGAACGGGGAAAAACTACAGAAAGTTGAAAGTTTCAATTATTTAGGCAGTAAAATGACTCAGGATGGTGACACAACAAGAGAAATCCATACTAGAATTGCTTTGGCAGCTAGCGCCTTCAATAGATTATCTAACATTTGGAAATTACGATCATTGAATATACATACCAAGCTTCGTCTGTTTAATTCAAATGTTATCTCAGTGTTAACATACGGCTGTGAGAGTTGGAAAATAACAAAATCATTGGAGAACAAGCTGAATACATTCGAGAACAAATGTCTTAGAAAACTCATGAACATCAGTTGGAAAGAATTCAAGACTAATCGACAAATAAGAGAAGACTCTAGGCAGAAATATGTCTCCGACTATATAAGGAAAAGACGATGGTCATATATCGGTCATGTCCTACGAATGCAAAACAACAGAATACCACTACAGGCGCTCACTTGGGTTCCTGAGGGTAAGCGGAAAAAAGGAAGACCAAAAGAAACACTCAGAAGAACAATAATAAGAGAAGGAAGAACGTTGGGCCTAAATAATGTGCAAGAGCTAAGAGGAGTGGCGTCACAACGAACAACCTGGAGAGCACTGGTTTCTGCCTTATGCGCCGTGTTTGGCGCTTAAAGAATTTATTATTATTATTATTATCTGCTACCTCTTCTGATCTCACCCAGTGTAAAGTAATTTTTGTTATGTTATGTTATGTGGCTACGTGTCTAGAGTAATGTATTTAGTATGAGGAATGAATATTTTCAAACAGAAAGTTAACTCAACAAAAGTTAATGAAGTAAGACTGTTGGTAACGTTTGATATATACAGGGATATATATATATCTATGTATATATAATTTTAATCTTCCTGTTCCTCAATCTTTTGGGACAGGAATTATCAAATCAAGAAAACTTTTATTTACATAATATAAATAAATAAGTTGGAAACTTTGTCCATCACGTGTAACAAAAGGGAAGGTCACTGTACTGGGTATCCCACAGTCTGATTCAAGGCTTGACGTTAACACTAGTATATTATTGGAGAGTCTGTTCTGTTCATCACGCCCCAGGAAATTATTTTTAATGTTGTGGATGGAATTGCTATGACCTGTCATATGCCCGTTCTAAGGGACTTAACTTCGTCAGCCTGTCTGAGGCTTTAAGCTCCAGAATATACAGGATCACTCATATATTGTTGCTCCCTGGATGAAGAAACAGCATGAAGCTTCCAGGTATTTCATAGGCATTCACTGGCCACAAGTTCTGTCTTCCTCGGGGTTATTGGAGTAACTTGGTATTGGTAATAAAACCCTCAAGTAAAGAATAATAACACATGCACAAAGTTGACTAGCAGTAAATAGGTTTACAGACTGCTTTTCCGTCCAGAAGGCAAAAGCTTGGTCACAAGGCTTCTCTTCTGCTCTCAACTTGGCAGGGAACGTTAATTTTTCAAATGGCGGTTCAAACTACGATGGCCTGATTTTCCAAGTAGTTGTAAATTTTATTGCCCTACCCCTCTGACCAATCAAAAACTGAGTCAAAATTTTGACTATTTTTGGACTATAAGCTTTGAGCAATCGTAAATGTGTTCGTTCGTCTGATTATCTTTGTGTCTTTCATATCTCTCCAACAGGAGCTTCAGAGCTTGATGAATCGCTTCACTAAAGCATGCAAGGACTTTGGCCTCACAATAAGTCTAAAGAAAATAAATGTGCTGAGTCAGGATGTGGGTGCTGCACCAGTTATCACTATCGATAACTATGAATTGGCAGTGGTGCACCACTTCACATACCCGGGGTCTACCATCAATGACAAACTCTCACTGGATACAGAAATCGACAGCCGCATTGGCAAAGCTGCAGCTACCTTTGCCCGCCTCACATCGCGTGTTTGGGGAAACTCTAAACTCACAATGAAGACCAAAGCTGCGGTATATAATGCCTGCGTCACCAGCACACTCCTATATGGCAGCGAGACCTGGACGACCTATGCTAAGCAAGAAAGAAGGCTCAATACCTTCCATGTGCGGTGTCTACGCCGCATCCTCGGCATCTCGTGGAAAGATAAAGTGACAAATGTCGAGGTGTTGTCACGTGCTGGCCTTCAAAGTATGTATACGCTTCTTAGACAGCGCAGACTTCGCTGGCTTGGCCATGTTCGCCGCATGGAAGATGGTCGCATCCCAAAAGATATCTTCTACGGACAATTAGCAGATGGCAAGAGAACAGTTGGGCGACCACAGCTGAGGTTCAAAGATGTGAGCAAGAGAGATATGAGGGCACTGGACATGGATCCAGCAACATGGGAGGATGAAGCTGCCGATCGCACTAAGTGGCGATGCTATTTACGGCGCCACCTCAGATTGGGCGAAGAGAGGCTCACACAAGAAGCAGAGGTGAGGAGAAAACGTCGAAAGGAGCACCAGGAAAATAAGCAGCTGAGGGTTGTCACCACAGGGGCGCATTCCCATAGTCAGTTATGACTGAAGGGGCTATTATTATTATTATTATTCATATCTCCGTTATTTATGGACCGATTTCCAATATTAAAAGTGTTAATTACCCGGTCAACTGACCTCTATCGTTCTATGTAATTTTCCTTTGGTTGTTCCTTAACAGTTTCATCTGGGTAATTTTTTTGTAATTAATGGTAGTTCTACCTGATATAAAATATCAATAACTTAAATTTTTCTAAGTCAAGATAATTTTATTAAGTGGGAATCTTTAGGTTAATATATTAATCAATATCAGCGCTATAACTCAAGATATCTCTTTTATTCTAATTCCCTGTAGTTATTGAGAAATAAATTATTTAATTTTGGACAAAAATACAAAATCGGCATTTTTGCCCCTACAACCAAGATTTTTGGTCTCTACCAAAAACGAGGTAACAATTTGATTGGTTGTTAAATTTTTGACTACGTCATTTGACAAATATTAGGGTGAGTGTGTGGGTAGTAACTTTTAACTTGTGGTTAAAAAAAATTCAAATTCGCTAGTTAAATTTTTAGCGGCAAATGGACTTTGCCCCTCAAACAAATTTCAAATATAGTTATTTATAGACTGTAAAAATGCGTTAACTAGGTTATTAAGCGGGAAATTATTTGAGCGCGTTGTGACACAGATTCACTTCATCACATATCTCCCCTGTTAAAAAGCGTGAACCACTAGTTCAGCTTTATTATCTGTGTCACAATCTCGATCAAAGTGTGTCAACTTAACTCTACTCTGCTTTAGTATGATCCAGGATTACTGCAGGTGGGTCATTCAAAGTAGGCACTACTCAAGAAATCTGCCTCAGACCTCTGCAATCCAAGTATCTATTGCAGTTTGTGTTAATAAACAGCTGCAGGTGCTACTGCCTGTCAAATGCTGATTATCAATCAATATTCACCATTACTCTTCTCTGAGTCTGTTCATGACATATCCAGAGGTTTCTAGATGTTCCTCAAGGTTGTAATATTTATCAGGAGGAGATCTATAAATTTGGTGATAGCAGAGTTATGTAGGGGGTCCAGTAATTTCCTCGTCAGCCTGGATAAAGCACTCGGAGCGATTCCAATCCAAAAAGCAACATATGAATTCAATGTGCCCCTCCGATGTGATCACAGCCATTCATTGGTCTGAGCTCAAGTTTCATTGGAATTTGGAAAAACCCTCTACTAATATTTATGACTCTTTGAATACCACACTCTTGACCGGCAGGGACAAATCACCAATCTTTGCCTCAGGACAGGGCATAACAAACTAGATAAACACATGTACAAGCTACGACTGCCTGCTTCACCACTGTGCACATGTAAATTAAATGAACAAACTGCTGAACATGTTCTACAGGATTGTCCTCTATACGACTAGTTAAGAAAGCCCAATGACTCAACACTAAACTCAAAGCTATATGGAGCTAAAGAGGAACTCTAGACTACAGTTGAATTCATCATACTAACTCGTCTGACGGTGTAAACATCAAAAATGTGATCACAAGAAGAAGACCATGTTTCAGAATGGCAGAAAAGCCACAGGAAAAGCCTACAGTGTACATACAGTGCAGATTTTAGCCGCCTTTAGGGAAGTACCCATTTCTTAAATTTATTTTTATTTAGATTCTCATGTTTCCTATTTAACCCTCACTTTCTTTCCTTTCCCCGACAACGGTCTTGTGGCCGCAACATTGGCTATTTTCTTTGTCCTTTGCCCCCATAAGACGAGTCACCTTCTTTCGATTTTTGTTCATACCCACCCTGTGTAGATAATACCCAGGAGACTTCAACTTGATATTATCTGCAAAAGAGCGAGAAGCTCAGCAGTCCTAGTTAAACAACAACAACAAAGAACTCCTGGATGCTTTACAATGAATGGACTTTCTCTGGTTGCCAGGCAACATGCTGGGCCATCTCTATCACCCCAGGATATCTGATACAAAAGAATGTCCATGTGGAACTGAAATCCAGACTCCCAAACACATTCTCCAAAACTGCCCAGGCCATAATGACAGACCTAGCCAAGGGTTTGCTGAGTTCAAGCAGAAGCTATGTGGCTGCCGTGCTGACCTGGAAAAGACTGTGGACTTTGTCCAGGCGACAAGCATGCAGATTTAGCATGACTGTGGACTTGGTACAGGCGACAAGCCTGCAGATTTAGCCTGACTGTGGACTTGGTCCTCAACTCTTTTTTCCAATTGCTTGTTCATTGTCCATGTTTCTACACCATACAATAATGAAGAATATATATAACCCTTGATGATTCTCTTGCTTCCTAGCTCAGTGGTCCATTGTTCGATCCCCAGTTGAGGTGGGATTATTTTAGACCGCAAACAGCTCCAGGGTTGACCCAGTTTCATGAATTGGATACCAGAGCAGCTCTGGGAAGGTTAAAGCAGCCGGCATGATGCTGACCACATCACCCCTAGTGTGCCGATTGTCAAGAAAATATGAGTCTAACATAGGGTTCCCATAATGGTTTGTTTAAAAACCGGGACATTTCCAAATTTTTACCTAAAAAACCCGGGACATTTTGTAAAAAAACGGGACATGTTAAAAATTAAGGTAAAGCATAAATAAATCTATTATATATTATTATTTGCACTTAAAATAAGATACTGGTATAAAAATACACACGTTAACTAACACAACTTCCACTTTAAAAAAGAATTCTAAATTACAAACATACTTAATTAGAAAAAATCGCACCTTTAAAAAATACACAATAGTCAAGTTTATATTTCAGATTCATCAGAATATTTATCAGATTAATGGGCCTGTTCAAGAAGTTTTTTTTTTTCTTCTGATATTTGGACATAGAACTCAGCACAAGAGAAATCCTTAAAATGGGTCTTTATAATGGTTAAAGCTTTCACTGTCTCAATTTTAAGTCTGTTTTTTTCGTCTGTCCAAAACGCATTTATTAATGAAAAAACACGTTCAACAGCTGCATTGGATCCTGGCAGTGCCAAACAAAAACTAACTAGGCATTTCAGGTTCTCGGCATTTATATCCTGCTTTGTAAAATGAGCGAACATCTCACACCATTTTTCACTGACACTTTGATCCTTCAGTTCACTCCACACATCAAATTTGCTTTCACAATATTTTTTCACACATGCAAACTCATCAAATAAGTCCTCTTCATTCACGGTAAAATTTGGTGACACTGTCTTCATGAATATGTAGCTTTCTTGGATGTTCTTCCAAGTCACAGACTCCTTTCCCTTCAAATTGATCCAATCCATAGACTGAAGAGGCGTAATAAATGGTGTACACCACTCCTGAATATATTTAATGCAGGTGTCATAGAAATTTACTGCATAGCTTTGAAACTTTTCAACTGTTATGTGTCCTTCTTTTTCTAATTCTTACAACTGATTTCTCACAGTAGTGGTAAGAAACTTTTCTGCCTTCCTGTAGTTTAATTTTTCCACCAGTTTGTTTACTTCATCCTTCACTTCAATTACTGTTGTCTCTTGCTTTTCAACACATTTGATGGTATCAGAAAAGGTTTTTAACTGGCTGGCAATGAAATGCAGGAGGGTAATTGAAAGTGGATTTTCAAAGTAATTTTTGAGACTGGTAGGACATTTGTGAATGGAAAGGAAATATGACTTCAATGCAGGGAAAATGTCAAAAACTCTCTGGACTGCAGGCAAGAGAGAGAGAAAGAGAGAGAGCCATCTTGTCTTGCTGTTACCCAAAACAGTTTTATATTCTGTATTGGCGAATTCGCAAAATGATCTGAGTTCCTCAACTCGTACACAAAGGGGACCCAAAGACGCAGCAATAGTGAACGCAGTCAGCGACTCATAGCTTGACTGCTTGCGTCAGGACCAGCGAACCAGAGCTGGCCAATACCGCACTCCACCTCCACGTGGTGGTCCTGGAAACAGTCTGCAGCAGTGCAGTCTGGCTGAGCGAGTGTGGATCGCAATGGGAAGGCAAACCCGGTCCCTAAAAAATCAAGGACATCATATAAATTGGAAATGACTGGCAAAACATCTGGCATTATAAAACTTGAACCACTCATCTATTAGGACGTTATCGACAATGGTCTGTCCTTTAACATATAGTTCATACTGCAGCTTACGTACCATTGACTTATCGCGTCAGGTATGGTACACAACTCCGCCGCACAAAAGGGTGAGTTCACAATTGCATAATAATAATAATGTTGCAATACAGCTGGCATCACACGCCAGATACATCTTCTTCTGCATAAAGATATCGGCCGTAATATCGGGCCTCTATAGTAATGTCAAACAACTGTGTATTCTTCATAGGCAGGCATAATCATCCATATCGAAAAATACCGCCAAAATGCGTGTTTCATAAATATATATTCACTGGGCAACTGCATGATGGAATGCAGGCTAGAGTTCAGGAAAACGGTGAGCTATCAGAGCCTTTCCCCGTCTCAAATGGAGTTAAACAAAGGTGCGTACTTGCACCGACTCTGTTCAGTATCATGTTTTCTGCTATGCTGACTGATGCTTTTAGAGACGGGGACACAGGAATCGACATTAGTTATCGTATTGATGGAAAATTGTTTAACCTTAGGAGGCTTCAAGCAAAAACCAAGGTCAAATCACACACCATCAGAGATCTTCTGTTTGCTGATGATTGTGCCCTCAATGCTGGCTCAGAGGCTGATCTGCAGCATAGTGTGGATAGATTCTCCGAAGCCTGTGCCAACTTTGGGCTTACCATCAACACGAAGAAAACAGAAATCATGTACCAACCAGCTCCTGGCACAGTTTATACTGAGCCAATCATCAAGGTAAATGGTGAGAAACTGAATGTTGTGAACAGATTCACATACCTTGGTAGCACACTATCCCAGAACATTGTCATTGATGATGAGGTGAACACCAGGATCTCCAAAGCCAGCAGCACATTTGGCAGACTATACACCAACGTTTGGCATCAAAGTGACATTAGTCTACAGACAAAGCTGAAGGTGTACAGAGCTGCGGTGCGTCCAGTGCTGCTATATGCAAGTGAAACATGGACTGTATACAGGCGCCACGTAAAGAAGCTAAACCACTTCCATACAGTCTGTCTCAGGAAGGTAATGAACATCAAATGGCAAGACAAGATCCCGGATACCGCCGTTCTTGACAGAGCTGATATCCCTAGTATTGATACTATTCTGATGCAGTCACAGATTCGCTGGGCAGGTCATGTAGTCCGCATGCCAGACCATCGACTGCCAAAGATACTCTTTTATGGTGAGATACAGAAGGGTAAACGCTCCCATGGTGGCCAAAAGAAGCGCTTCAAAGACACGTTAAAGACGTCATTGAAAACCTTTGACATAAACCCAGACACATGGGAAGCTGCTGCACAAGACCAAACTGCCTGGCGCACATCTCTTCATAAAGGTGCAGCGGCATGCGAATCATCCAGAAGAGCAGCAGCGGAACAGCGGAGACAAGCTAGAAATGACCGTGTAATAAAACCTTCACATGAAGCAAACATTCTCTGCCCACACTGTCCGAGATCTTTCCAGGCCCGCATCGGGCTCATCAGTCACCTTCGTACCCATAGACTAACCTAACATATTCCTAAATAGTTGGATGAACAGAGTGGTCTTCATCACCCGTGATGGACGAACAACATTCACTGGGCTTCTCCATAACTGTTAGACAAATAGTCTTAGTTGGCTACATCAAGCACAAATAATGGACTTCTGCATCTCAAAGAACTGTGAGCTGTACTCACAGGTTGCCACAAAATGTTCTGCAAACTAGGCACAGTAATAATGTTTCTTTTACCTTTGACAGAATCCAAGAAATACACAAATAATAACTGTCGTCATTCTTAACGAACAGAATAACTCTGGGGAGAATCACTAATATCACCATTACACAGAAGACTATCTTTTCCCCAGATAATGTAGAGAAGTACTACAGACATACCAGTCCGATCAGAACCCAGCTCATCTCTCCCTTACGGAAGTCCTTCCGTTTCACGCTAAAACTTTGCGCATGCGCAGACAGCACAGATCTAAGTAAAGCTAACCCCGACTTAAGACAGGTCAACAGCCATGAATAAACCAAGGGAAGATAACCCCTAAATCAACCTGTCCCAGGGAGTTAATAAACAGTTCTCTACCTTAGATCATCAAAAAATATATAATAGATTTACGTTTTATGAAACCGTCAAAAACGACCGCAACAATGAGGTAAACACAAGGTATGTGTGATGATCCGCACACAACCCGTCAGGGCCGACCCAGTTTTAACTGGATACCAACGCAACTCTGAAACGGTTAAGGCGGCCGGCGTGATGCTGACCACAACATCACGCCGGCCGACTTAACACCACGTGCATCACACATACCTTGTACACATACACGTAAATTGATAGCTTCATTAACAAAGCTGCAGCTACCGTTCCGGCCTCACATCACGTGTTTGGGGAAACGCCAAACTCACGACGACCAAAGCTGCGATATATAACGCCTGTATCACCAGCTTACTTCTATATTACAGTTAGAAATATGTAAAAATGGAAGAAATACTCGACAAAAATATGTGGCAGCTATAAGGAATATTTAAAGAAATGTTTGTCACCTGGAAGACATTTTTGACAGCTGGAAGAATTATTTGCAGTACTTGGCAACAGGAAAAAATATTTAATGACCGGTTTGGAAAACAACAAGAAATATTTAAAGAAATATTTAAAGAAGTCTTTGACAGCTACAAAAAATATTGGCAACAGGATTAGCCATTTGCTGGGATATTTAACAAAGGCAAGAATTATTTAATGAAATCTTTTCACTTACAAGAACCAACTGAAGAAATATTTGAAGAAATATTTGACAACTAAAAGAGCCTTTGAAGAAATATTTGACAAGTGGTAGAACCATTTGCATAAATATTTGACAACTGTAAGAAATATTTGACAACTGGAAAAACATTTGCATAAATATTTGACACATGCAAGAAACATTTGAAGAAATATTTGACAAGTGGAAGAAACATTTGCCTAAATATTTCTTCTTCTTCTTCTTCCTCGTTCGCCCTGAAAACAACGGTGGTTGCGTTGTGTCTGTTTGCGCCTAAGCTGTGATATTTGCACCTTTCGGTCAACACATCCGACTTCTGCACGGCATTTTTTAGGGACCGGGTTTGCCTTCCCATTTCGATTCGCACTCGCTCAGCCAGACTGCACTGCTGCAGACTGTTTCCAGGACCATCACGTGGAGGTGGAGTGCGGTCTTGACCAGCTCTGGTTCGCTGGTCCTGACGCAGGCAGTCAAGCTATGAGTCGCTGACTGCATTCAGTATTGCTGCATCTTTGTGTCCCGCCTAAATATTTGACAACTGGAAAGAAATATTTGCATAAATATTTGCCACATGCAAGAAACATTTGAAGAAATATCTGACAACTGGCAAAAACGTTTGCATAAATATTTGACACGTGCAAGAAACATTTGAAGAAATATTTGACAAGTGGAAAAAAATTTGCCTAAATATTTGTCACAGGCAAGAAACATTTGACACATGCAAGAAATAATCAAAGAAATATTTGGCTCATGCAAAAATAAAAAAAGAAATTATAAACAGGTTAATTAATATTTACCTACAGGTTGGAACATTTGAGAGGACTGGGAGAAACTTTTGGAGCCATCTTTTCTGATTGGAAGAAAAGTTTTCATTTAAGTTTGACAATTGCTGGACAGAAAAGTAGATAACCGTTTGATAAATGGAACAAATACTTAGTCACACTTGACTGAACAGGCAAAAAGTTTCGACACAAGTTTTATTTTGAAGAAAAATTTGAACATCGGAAAATAACGTTTCAAGAAATATTTGACATATGGAAAAAACATTTGAAGAAAAATGTGACCACTGAAAAAACTTTTGAAGAAATATTTGACAAGAGGAAGAAACATTTGCATAAATATTTGACAACTGTACGAAATATTTGCCAAGTTGGAATACATTTTTAGGAAATATTTGACAAGTGGAAGAACCATTTGCATAAATATTTGACAACTGTAAGAAATATTTGACAACTGGAAGACATATTTGATAACTGGAAAAACATTTAAAGAAATATTTGACAAGTGGAAGAAACATTTGCATAAATATTTGAAAACTGTGAGAAATATTTGACCACGGGAAAATCATTTGGAGAAATATTTGACAAGTATATGAAACATTTGCATAAAAATTTGACAACTGTAAGAAATATTTGCCAAGTGGAAAAAGGATTTGAAGAAATATTTGCCAAGTGGAAAAAAACATTTGAAGAAATATTTGACAAGTGGAAGAAACATTTGCATAAATATTTGACAAGTGGAAAAAAATATTTGCATAAATCTTTGCCACATGCAAGAAACATTTGAAGAAATATCTCACAACTGGCAAAAACATTTGCATAAATATTTGACACATGCAAGAAATATTTGACAAGCGGGGGAAAATTTGAAGAAATATTTGACAACTGGAAAAAATATTTGAAGAAATACTTGACAAGTGCAAGAAACATGTGCATAAATATGTGACAAGTGGAATAAAGATTTGAAGAAATATGTGACAAGTGGAAGAAACATTTGCATAAATATTTAACAACTGTAAGAAAGATTTGACAAGCGGGAAAATTTCAAGAAATATTTGACAAATAGAAGAAATTTTTGACAGGTGCAAGAATTATTTGCATTGTCAAGTACTGACAACAGGAAAAAATATTTAATGAAAAAATATTTAATGAAATATTTGACAACTGGAAGAAAAAAATATTTGCATAAATATTTGACACATGCAAGAAACATTTGAAGAAATATTTGACAGCTGCAAGACTTATTTGCATTGTCAAGTACTGACAACAGTTTAATGAAAAAATATTTAATGAAAAGTTTGGAAAACTGCAAGAAATATTTAAAGAAATATTTAAAGATGTATTTGACAGCTGATCTATTTACCTACAGGTTGGAATCTTTGAGCAGGACTGGGAGAAAATTTTGGGACCATCTTTGCTGCTTGAAAGAAAAATTTTCACTAAAGTTTGAAAATTGCAGGACAAAAAAGTAGATAACCGTTTGATAACTTGAACAAATACTTAGTTACATTTATTTAATGTACTAAATTTCCGTGGTCGCCGCATGTTTGAAACGATTGGGAGACAATATAAAACCGATCCCCAGATGCCGCACGTGTAAAAAGAGTGAAACCTTAAACCACAGGGGTTCAAACACACGAACGAAGGAATGTTTCTTTTATAAATTTCTACTATTTATCTCTTGTGTTTTGAGCTTGTCTGCAATGAAGTGAACAGAAATAAGTAGCAGGGTTAGTCTTACAAAGGTAAATATTAGTCTTACAAAAGTAAATGTTAGTCCTACAAAGGTAAATCCCGTTGCAGATAGGATTTTTCGTCTACCAATACGCAAAACTCTGCATGTTAGAATTTTATTACGCTTTTCTAGATAGCTATATTTAGCCCTGACGTCACCCGCTATGCTAAAGGAATTTTATAAAGTTTACGGTTTCCTCGCGAAGGCTTGCGCCGACGATCGATCGAGTTTCTTAACTAGCGGTAAAAGCACGTGTTTGAACTTTATTAAAACAGGGATAAAAATAGCCTCGACATTGTTACTGTTGCAGCCTGTACAGCGACACTAAGGATTGTCAAGTTGACGCCATAATCTAGTCTGCATATGGAATATATCTCTACGGAGCCTCGTTGTGTTCAATAAAACTGTCTATTTAGAATTGTACAGCCTGGCCTTTGACATTATTTTTTATGTTGGAGAATACGGCTGTGTGCGGGGTCACTTAAATACCACTAGTTGGACATTGGGGTGTGTAGGCTAATTACTCATGATATAATATAAATAATAAAGAAAACTACCCCGTGTACCAGAACCCGTATAAATATGTAATTACGTTCACCCAAAAACGGAAATTCGCTGTTATATTTTTACATCAAAAGACATGTCCACAACGATAATTACATCCCTTTACCTCTCACCACCCTATATTCCCAGCAATACTTACATACTAAAACATCCTTAGACAAAACCAAAAAATCACCCCCACCACACCCCGTTCATTAACCATCTTCCTCTATAAAATTTATCATTTTTTTATATTTTCATCTTTATTCTATAGCGAGCAGGAAAAAGGGAATTCACTTAGTGAGTGCTTATAAAAATTCCTTCTTCTCAAACCAAGTAGCAACATAGTTGGATGAAGGTTTTGGAACAACTTGGTTGTTATATTCATGTAAAAAGGTAAAAGCGCAACTCCTTCCAATAAAAAGTGTTAAAGCTACGTCTAAATCAGCTTGCTGTTTGTAACAAGACTACAGCACATCCACACAGATAACAGCGTTCTGATGAACTCACTTTTTGACAGTGTGCCTATATCTAAGCTTTCATGAAATACACAAAAATCTCCTGTTGTTGATTAAGAATACACTACCTCCAAAATAATTGGTCAATCTACACAATTCTGCGGTATGGCCTCTTTAAAAGCGACACTGAAAAATCAACATATAATCGCTCCTGTAAAGATGTTTCTTTTGTGCAGCGTGAAGTTATGCGCGACGAACAACACTGCAACCTCACTTTATAATACTAAATATTATAGAAATAATGGCTTAACAAAACTATTTAATACACTACAGATAACCAATACCTAAGAAAAATTCACCGAATCTTTTGGCCAAATATCATCACCAACCAAGATCTGCTTACTCGTAGCAAGCAAGAGGACATGCATACCATCATAGCTGGCAGACGCTGGAGCTGGGTTGGTCATGTCCTCAGAAGAGACCCCGATGCCATCACAAGAACAGCTATGCTTTGGACCCCTGAAGGAAAGCGAAAGAGAGGCCGACCAAAAACAACTTGGTGGAGGACTGTGGAGGCTGAGATGCAAAGAATGAACCAGAGTTGGGGCACTGTACGAAGGATGGCCACCGACCGTGCAAAGTGGAATCAATTTGTTGTTGCCCTACAAGACGCCACTAGGCGTGATGGCCACTGACTGCTTTGACGGTCGGTGGTTAAGGATCGAAGAAGAAGAAGAAGATAACCAATAGTGATTTTACATTGTGTAAAGGACTATCAAACCAAGAAAGCTAACACCAATTAGCTGTAATTCTCATCAATACCTACACACAAAACATGAGACAAACACACTTTGTTTTTGGTCACCCCCGCCAGTCAGCATCAATAGACGCTTGTTGACTCCGTTTTATGGTTGAGTACAGTTTATACTGGTGAAGAGGTAGCTTAAAACGCGAATGGTTAAAATGAACGAATGTCAACAATATTCTTCAAACGAACTTCAACAAGTAGTGTTGAACTGGGTGAACTGGGCAAGTACTGGCAGTACATAAGTCGGTGATGACTGTACATAGATTTTATTCAACATGACACATACGGAGTGGACAAGACTAACATCGTCACAGGCGCAAAGATCATACATCAGCATAATGGTAATTACTTTTAAAGTTCCTGAAGATTCTCTACCAATAAAGTCCTCTGACTCAAGTGACTAAGGATCACAAAACTGTTACCGTATAATATTCTTCTCATTCAAGTCCATTGACCTTCCTTCAAGGACGTCTATCATGGTAACGTATTCATACTCCAGGATAAAATCTTCCATATCATACTTCACAATCCCATACGTTCTCCAAAACATAACGTTAGATAGCATATAGTTTCAAACAAAGTCATACACGATAATACGAACAGGTTAGAGATTCCAGTTGACTAACCTCTCCCATTCTATGCCACGCTTCTGGCATTGTTGAATGTACGGCATATAAAATATGAAGCATACGAATAAATAAACTGGTTTACACGTAGGTATTATTCCTCTACGGTAATCTAATATGACCACCGACTCCGTCTGTCCATTCTAGGAAATTACATGCTAAGATGACTTCCCGCTAGACTACAACTGGGAGCGGCCTGATACTTTAGTTTACGGCAATAAATATACAAATATAACCGGGGCGACACTTACATGATCCTTCCATCATTGGCTTCGTCAAGAATACCAATTGAATCAATATAACATACTGGCTTATACAAAACTGCCAGAAAATTCCAATAATCTATATCTCGGACATAACAAAGTCCGCACTGCCCCGTTCAAAACATGACGTCACAATCCCCAAACTAGGTTACCCGTGCGTCCAAAGCAACTCACACTGCATTGTGCACGTCAGTGCGTGAATCAATCGAACGCACAAATAATAAAATATATAAAGACTGGTGCGTACATTTGGCAGGACCGAAGACTACCCCCTTAGGTAATAAATGTACGTAACAGCTCCCTTATCACCTCCCCTTAAAAAAATTAATTCTATTAATTTTTTTTTTGAACTTAATACCCGAGAGAGGTGAGTCAAAACTACCACAAGATATGAAATGCATAAAGTTATATCATATTAAGAAAAGAATATTAAACGAAATCAATATAACTAAATGATAGTATGCATTAAAGCACACATCCACAAACGACCTACTTTGGAACGATGTGGTAAAACAAGTTAAAAAAAGTTTGAAAAAAAAGAAAAAAAAACCATAAAAAAAAAGATGATAATAAAATTCAACTAAGTTTTCAACAAAATTTGAAACATATGATTTCAAAAATGAAAATGAACAGCAACACTGATGATGATCAATGACAAGAGAATCAATGAAACAGAAAAATTGAAAATACAATGTGCAAAAATGAAGCAATGCAAAATTAAACACTTTAAGAATCAACACACTTAATGTTTTCTAACACTAGTACGGTTGACTAGTGATCTAACAGTGAGATATCATAACTAAGACCCGTGAATGTAGGTATTACCTGACAACTAAGAAAGTTAGTTTGTGTGTGATCCATAATCAATTAAATAGATTAAATTGAATTAATCTAATTTATATATTCCTTAATTACTAACAAATAACTAGTTAACAATATATTCTAAGTAATTTCAATATCCCTATCAATATGTCACTGTTCCGTTACAACTAGTTAGTAATCGACGAGATAATGTTCTCAATGTTCCATACACGATATAATATATTCTCTAACACGTTATGTAGTGTAATATGTTCCATAGGAATAACAAATGTATATTTGTCGCTCTTAACAATGTTGCCATATTAATAAAAAGTTACTGTAGTACCAATGTTCTCGTTCTAATAAAACGTTAATATAGTATCAATAACAATGTACAAAGTTATTCATGTTATCGGTGAGGATGTTCCAACATCTGGAAGTGGTTTAGTTTCGACACGTTCACTTGGGCATCTTGATAGACAGTCTGCGAACACATTCTGCACTCCAGGAATAGCTCGTATCTCAAAATGGAACGGTTGAAGTGCTATAGCGTAACGCGCTGACTTTGATGACTTAACGTTCCCTGTATTCAGTGCGGTAAGAGCTTTCTGGTCAGACTCCACCACAAAGTGTGATCCGAGGAGATAACGATCCAGTTTAGTGATTGCCCAGACAAGAGCAAGGAGCTCTTTATCCAGAACGGAATATTTCGTCTCGCTCGGCGTGAGCTTTCTGGATACGTACATAACCGGAAATAAGGTGCCGTTATATTCCTGCATCAAAACTGCAGCAATAGCGTAAGAACTTGCATCACTGCGGAGAATGAAGGTGAGATTTTTGTCAGGCAACCTCAAAAAAGGTGCATTTGAAAAAAATTGTTTTATATAGTCTAACGCCGTTTGGTGATCCTGCGACCACTTTATTACATTAGATGTGCCTTTCTTCAGTAGAGAAGAAAAAGGTGCAGTTATAGTAGACAAATGAGGGATGAATTTTGAATAGAACTGTATTAGTCCTAAAAGCGACCTAACTTGTTTTTTTTGTCTTAGGTGCTGAGATGTTTAAAATTTTAGAGACGTTACTGTCTTCTGTATACATGAAACCATGACCTATGCGGTGACCCAGAAATGAGATGTCATGAAAACCGACAAAAGCCTTTGAAGGTTTCGCTGTTAAGTTATAATCCCGTAAGGTAGAAAGGAAAGATTTTAAACCCTGAATATGTTCATCCCAAGAGTCACTGAAAAGACAGATGTCATCTATATAAGTAATGACATCGGGACGATGAGACAATATGCGGCGCATCATGCGTACAAAGGTAGCTGGCGCATTCATTAACCCGAATGGCATAAAATTCCATTGAAAAAGACCCCGTGGTGTCGAGAAAGCGGTGAATGGCTTTGCTTTAGGAGTGAGTGGCACTTGCCAATATCCCTTTGAAAGGTCAAATTTCGAAAAGAATGTAGCATGAGATAATCTCTCCAATAAGTCATCTAAAAGAGGTAATGGTTCCGCATCGAATTTTGTAACTTTGTTTAATTTCCTGTAATCTACGCAAAGACGTATATTGTTGTCTTTCTTCCTAATGATTACCATGGAAGAAGAATATGGTGATGAAGATGGTTCAATTATATTTAATTGGAGCATCTCATCCAATTCCTTATCAACCTTATCACGAAAGTGTAAAGGAATAGGATATGGGCGAACTCGAATAGGCGTATCGTCAGTCAGAATAATGTCATGTTGGATGACTGACGTATGACCTGGGATGTCAGTGAGGACATCCTCATACGAGTGTAGAATATTAGAGACTTGCTGACGTTGATCAGCCGAAAGAGTAGATGAGATCGTAACATCATTCCATTTCTCAGTGGAATGGAGTGGTACAACTGGTATTGGTAGTTGTACATCATCGAAAGAAGATTCTTCTTCTTGGATGACTGACAAACTAGAATAGTGTTGAATAGGAGGTGTAGGATCGTCAGTTGCCTGAAAAACTGACTGTAGATAATCAGGACGTGAGTAATACTCCTTCAACATGTTAATGTGGAAGGTTTTATGTTTACCATTAACATCAACGATGTAGTCGACATCGGATATTCTTGAGATGATCCTGAAAGGACCTCTCCAGGTAATTAAAAGACGATTGTTATGCGCAGGTAGTAAGACAAAAGCTTCATCACCAGGTATGAGCTGGCGAAGACGTCTATACTTGTTTGCAAATAGACGAGCTTTTTCTTTGGCTTGTTCAGATGATGCAGTAGCTAGTCTACAAGCATCTATGATTCTCTTTCTCAGAGAGATCACATACTCATAAGAGGATTGAGTTTCCTCTTCAATATTCTCGTCAACCAATAAGTCGTGGATTAACGACATCGGACCGCGTGGTTGCATGCCAAAAACAAGCTGGAATGGAGAAAACCCCGTTGCTTGATTTTGTACTTCGCGATACGCAAAGAGACAAGCGGGTAGGACCCGATCCCAGTCTTGGGGATGGTCTTGAGTCATCTTACCCAACAACTGCTTGAGTGTCCTATTGAGACGCTCAATTAACCCATTTGACATCGGATGATAAATAGAACTAAGAGATCTGTCTATACCTAATGTCTTCATAACTTGAGACATGGATTCAGAAATGAACTGAACCCCATGATCCGACAAGATTTTCCGTGGAAAACCAATGCGTGAGAAGATTAACATCAATGCCTCTGCTACACTGGCAGATGAAGTGTTCTTGAGAGGGATGGCCTCAGGCCAACGAGTGCACATATCAATGCACGTAAGGATATGCGTATGCCCTCTAGCAGATGGAAGCATCGGACCAATAATGTCAATGGCCATTTTATCAAATGGTCTAATCGGGATGTCCGCAGCTTGAATAGGAGCCGCATGAAATGGACCCCGTACCTTAACTTCCTGACATATCAAACAGGACCGACAATAGAGAGTGATGTCCCTATGGACGCCTGGCCAGTAGAATGCCGAAAGCACTCTGGATTTGGTACGCGAAAAACCCATATGGCCCGCACATTGCGAGTCATGCGCATGTCGTAATATACGAGATCTCATAGAGGATGGGACTAAGATCTGATAACATAAGGATGAATCCTTTTCCCGTATTACTCTCACCAAAATCCCATTTTTAAGTATAAAGTCATGTCTAGATTTTGCAAGTTTGTTGCTTGTATTCTTTTTGTTAACATACTGAAAAATTTTTTTTAATGAATCATCATTCTTTTGCAATGTTGCAAACAACTCCCGTGAAATAGGAGCATCATCATCACAAGTGGTATGAACTGTAGGTTCAATAGGTGTATCATGCGACATATTAGTAGCTTGCGCTCTAGTCACTACTGCATTTGCAGTTTGAATATGTCGCTCTTCCCATTCAGCTATTTGCTGTGGTGTACACTCTTTAATACCATGTATGCGACCAAGTATTAAATCACAAATTGGATTCGGAGAAGACATGCTTGGATCTTCCTGAAAAAAATGGTGTATGAAGTGTTATAATGGCTGTGGGAAATGTTTCCACAGTTCCGCCAAACGTCACACATTTCACAACCCTGCCCGTCGCACAACTAGGGTCGATCAGCGAAGTCCGGACGCCCACAGTGGTACAACCTGAGTCGAATAAAAGAGAGCATGAAATATTGTTAAACAAATCCTCTGTTAAACTTAAGAGAGCCCTGTCCCTGGTGTACGGACGCAGCAGTGGCCGTACAGACTGCAGGTAGACTAGGCAAGGTATGTCCGCAACGCAGCGTCGTGATCGCCTTGGGCTGGAAAAGAGTAGAGCATTCTGGACAGTCTTTCACCTGGGTACAATCAAGAGAACAAGACATAGCATTGTGAGTTTCAGCTACTTTACCCTGTTCAATGTTAGCCTGTGTATCACTTAAAGCGACATTAGAATGTCTACCCGTATTACTCGACGATCTATCTCTGCGACGCGATCGATTGTGATTTTTGCATTAAAATTGCTACAATTGTCATTTCTGCTAGAGTTAAAATTTGGATGAGTCCGATAATTTGTATAATTAAAGTTATGATGTTCTTTAAAATTTTTATTCCAAGAACCTTGTCTGTTTTGCGGACCCTGAGATCTTGATCTCCAGTTTTGTTTATTATAATGTCCTTGATTATTTTTAAAATTATTGTTACCAAAATCTTGCGATCTGTGAGTTTGGTTCCAAGAAACATTAAATGGAGCAGATTGTTGAAATTGCTTCCCTTTGTAAAAGTTATCATTGTTAAAATTGTAATTATTTCCCTTATTGACATACCTATCAGCACTAAAAGAACGATTGCGTGAAAAATTGTTTTGTTGTGCTGCAAAAGCAACAGGCAATTCATTCTTAATCTGTGCGTTACTTAGATCCATGTTTGGGTGAGCAGTACAAAAATTTTTTGCATGTTCTTCTAAGCCTTTCATAGATAAAGGTTTGACTTCGTGTAAAAATGCGAGAAATGTAGGATTTACAGACGAAAGTACCTTATCGCGCATCAGTAAATCGAAGAGACCTTCATACGACTTTTCAATTTTGGATAATTCAATCCATCTTTCTAGTGTTAGTCGTATTTGTGACAGAAAATCATTGAAATTTCTGCTAGATTGAGGTAGTAATGTATGAAATCTTAAACGATATTCGTCTTCTGTCATTTGGAATTTTTGCAGAAGTGCTGCTCTAAGAGCATTATAGTCATTTTTCTCACCAATGCTGGTGGTATGATAAACTGCTAATGCATCCCCTGTAAGTAATCTGGATAAATATGTACAGTATAGCGCTTTATCCACGTTATAAGATCCACAAGTGGCCTCAAACCTATCTAGGAAGAATATTACGTCATCAGACGGGGGATTAAATTTTGGTAATTTAAGGTGAATTTCCTTAAAATAATCATGTCTGGATGGAGTTTGGCTTTCAAAAGTTCTCTGAGAATTAGCTTCCTGAGTAAACCTAATTCTCTCATATTCTGACTCTGCTAATTTCAGTTCATGCTGTCGTTTTTTTTTCATTCTCTTCCATCTCAAGCTGAAGTCGTTTTACATTTTGTTCAGCTATTAATCTCCTCTCTTCCATTTCTTTTTGTTTATTTTCCATTTCTTTTTCAGCCTCCTTTTGCTTATGTTCTGCCTCTCGCTGAAATCGTTTCTCTTCTAATTCAGATGCTAATCTCATTTTTTTCTCCTCTTCCTCAGCTATAAATCTCCTCTTCTTTTCATGTTCCTCAGCATCAATCCGTTTTTGATCTGCCTCAAATTTCATCTTCTTCTCTTGTTCCTCAGCCTCAAATTTCATCTTCTTCTCTTGTTCCTCAGCCTCAATCCGTTTTTGATCTGCCTCAAATTGAAGTTTTTCTAGTCTTAAAGTTTCTAACTTTCTCTGTTCGGCTTCTATTTCTTGAGCTTTTCTATATTCTGCAAGTGCAAATGTTTTTGCTTCATCAGGAGCCATCTGAAGAGCTTTTGCTTGCTTAATGAAATAATCTAGTGAATACATTATGCTTTATAAGTAGTCACAGTACTCTTGGTTTATAAAAATGATAATTAATCAATGTAAATTAATTAACCTTGTTACTATAACAAGTGTTCTTCGTTCCTGTCCTTAGAACGGTATAATGTTATCATATAATTATTAAATATGTTATTAATCAATAAATTTATGTAATCAAATGTCATGAAATGAACAACGTGACAAACAATAGAAACAATACCGACAAGACACGATAATCAAAGACGATAGAAAACAGTCGCAGAAATCCAATAAAAATAAAAATGTGAAACTAAAAATAGAATGTCGTAAAGAGTTACGATGATAACTGCGATCAAATAATCAACAAGACAATAGACAACACAGTGTAAAAACATAGGTTTTGTAAAAAACTGAACGACAGGAAAGGTGAGATGGACGCAAAATACAAACAAAATTCATCATAAAACTAAATTACGAATAAAAATAACTGCGAAAACAACAATAAAAACTTGACGGAACAGCTAAACAGATACTATTATAAGGGACAATTAGCGATCGGAACTTCGGCAAGGTTTCTAGCCTTGTACCGGAATTATCGCTCAATTGAAACTTACAAGACGAGCCCTACAGAACGTCTGACGAAGAGCCCGAATTGGCTTCGAGATGGATCTCGTTCGTCAGATCAACCTCCCTACCTCCCACGACAAATGAACAACATATAACATATAACAAGGAAAATATAAATATGGACATAATTATTTAAGGCACAGCTAAACGTAATAAAGGGTACAACGACAACACGTTATACTCATCTCGCGTGCAGGAAAAAAAACCAATGTGCCTCGTCTCCGTGTATGTACGTGTGAGGATAAAATACTTCGTTCTGAGTATTAGACCACAGCTTGCACGTAATAGTGACAAAGAGATGATCCCAAGATGTTGTCGCCTTGAAAGTTCAGATCTTCAGATGATCCCAAGATGTTGTCGCCTTGAAAGTTCAGATCTTCCATTAATGATAATTGTATTGGGTACGTTTCCTGTGAAATTCTTGATTTCAAAACCAGACTGGCACACCAATTACTGTTGACTCCGTTTTATGGTTGAGTACAGTTTATACTGGTGAAGAGGTAGCTTAAAACGCGAATGGTTAAAATGAACGAATGTCAACAATATTCTTCAAACGAACTTCAACAAGTAGTGTTGAACTGGGTGAACTGGGCAAGTACTGGCAGTACATAAGTCGGTGATGACTGTACATAGATTTTATTCAACATGACACATACGGAGTGGACAAGACTAACATCGTCACAGGCGCAAAGATCATACATCAGCATAATGGTAATTACTTTTAAAGTTCCTGAAGATTCTCTACCAATAAAGTCCTCTGACTCAAGTGACTAAGGATCACAAAACTGTTACCGTATAATATTCTTCTCATTCAAGTCCATTGACCTTCCTTCAAGGACGTCTATCATGGTAACGTATTCATACTCCAGGATAAAATCTTCCATATCATACTTCACAATCCCATACGTTCTCCAAAACATAACGTTAGATAGCATATAGTTTCAAACAAAGTCATACACGATAATACGAACAGGTTAGAGATTCCAGTTGACTAACCTCTCCCATTCTATGCCACGCTTCTGGCATTGTTGAATGTACGGCATATAAAATATGAAGCATACGAATAAATAAACTGGTTTACACGTAGGTATTATTCCTCTACGGTAATCTAATATGACCACCGACTCCGTCTGTCCATTCTAGGAAATTACATGCTAAGATGACTTCCCGCTAGACTACAACTGGGAGCGGCCTGATACTTTAGTTTACGGCAATAAATATACAAATATAACCGGGGCGACACTTACATGATCCTTCCATCATTGGCTTCGTCAAGAATACCAATTGAATCAATATAACATACTGGCTTATATAAAACTGCCAGAAAATTCCAATAATCTATATCTCGGACATAACAAAGTCCGCACTGCCCCGTTCAAAACATGACGTCACAATCCCCCCAAACTAGGTTACCCGTGCGTCCAAAGCAACTCACACTGCATTGTGCACGTCAGTGCGTGAATCAATCGAACGCACAAATAATAATATATATAAAGACTGGTGCGTACATTTGGCAGGACCGAAGACTACCCCCTTAGGTAATAAATGTACGTAACAACGCTCCATTAAAAACCCCACCGACCACGCTCATCAACACAACGCCTCTATAAAATTTATACTAAGCGAATTTATCGATTTTTTATATTTTCCTTTTTATCTCAAGATTGCAGGCTTTAATCGATTCTTATGTCTGTTGTCTACCTGTATATACCTGTGGAACAACCGCAGTGGGCAATGGAGATCGTGACGGTAAACGCTGCGGTACAGAAAACACCAAAATGTTTCTAAGTCCACAGCGCTGAGTTTATATGGTGTACTAGTGAGAGGGCTGCGACTCTGGGGCAACAGGCGATGTATACTATAGGGAGTGTGTCAGGTACATAATTTCAGTGGCGTGCGGCGCGCAGTGGCTAAGGTTCGTCGGCTGCGCGCTCGTGTCTCAGTGTGTGTCCTTAGTTGTGAAGGGCGACGGAACGAACGGAATAATTTGTCTTTTCTTTGTTACTTTCACAATTGCCCCCACGGCTGGCGTTGTGGATTAAAAGTTGCTACCGTAAGTGAAATGGGTTCATTTTCGATACAAGACAACAGGAAGCTGAGACGCTTGGGAGTCATGACCCAAGTGGGCCCGCCCCCCTTAGAGTGTAAAGGAGTAATCGGGCCGAAACACTTGTCAGATGGGGGGACTTCTTCTGATGATCAGATTGCTTCCTGTTGTATCGCTCTGTAAAGAGTTTCCTATCATATATATATATATATATATATATATATATATATATATATATATATATATATATATATATATATATATATATATATATATATATATATATATATATATATATATATATATATATATATATATATATATATATATATATATATATATATATATATATATATATATATATATATATATTTAGTGTGAAGAAACAATGCAATACCAGCACAATACAACAACACACAACAATTAAAATACCTACACAAAAAACCCACACCCGCCAGCTACACCCCAAATTGTACACACCCATGGGTTATCACCCACGGCAGCATAAACCAATAACGCCCCCCCCCCCCTCCACCCGCGCACTAAAAAATCAACACCACTCCTCTGTAAAATTTATATTAAGCGAATTTATTGATTTTTTATATTTTCCTTTTTATCTCAAGATTGCAGGCTTTTATCAATTTTTATGTCCGTTCTCTACTTATATATATATATATATATATATATATATATATATATATATATATATATATATATATATATGAAGAAACAACGCAATACCAGCACAATACAACAACACACAGCAATTAAAATACCTACACAAAAAACCCACACCCGCCAGCTACAACCCAAATTGTACACACCGCCCTCTCTCCATCTAACATATCTTCCAATATGTGACCCTGCTCATATGTTTTTGTTATTGCTATCTGATAATAAATAAATTGTACACGCCTCCCTCATTCCATCTAACCGGTTTCCAATATGTGACCCCGCTCATATATTCTTGTTACTGCTATTTGAAAAATAATTGTACACACACTCCCTCTTTCCGCCTTCCAATATGTGATCCTGCTTATATGTTTTTTTTTTTGTTTTTGTTACTCTGTACCAAAACACTGCTGTTTGCCAATATAAGTATATAAATATATAAAAATTGTACAGACCTCCCCCTTTCCGCCTTCCAATATGTGATCCTACTCATATAATTTTGTTATTGTTGTTTACCAAAAAAATTGTACACACCCTCCCTCTTGCCGATATATGATAATGTTCATATGTTTTTGTTACTGCTGTAACAAAACACTGTTGAAAATAAAATATATTTATTAACTAAACCTTTGTTATCTATATTGTCTACATATCGAATATATGTATACCTATTTGTAAAATATATGTATAACTGTTGTAATATACGTTGTAACACCTGTTTGTATAAACAAACAACACACAACACGCCCGCCATTATCGAACTAATAATTTTTCTTATATAAAAAGGCATGCGCCTCCACCACAATCGATCGGGGTATTTTGTTATATAAAAAGTCACGCTCCACCAGACTATATAAAAGTCCCGCTCAACCACAATAATAATCGTAGCGTACCTACTATACTACTGTTGTAGCATGGCCAATCCCAGTTCCAAATGACTTAAGAGTTGATCTTTTTAGGAGGGGAAGTGAGCATTTCCAAAACAGGGATGACACTGTCACTGCAGTTCAAAGGTCAAGGAGAGATATAAAGGGAAAAGTCAACAGTTGACAACTGCATGGTTCTATAAGGCTTTGCCGAATGGAGAGAAAGTTCTGAGAACGTGGATGGTTTGGTCTCAATCGAAAGAAAGTTTGTTTTGTTTTTGCTGCAGCCTGTTCGCTCTTGAAGACAATGGAATTGAAACATCCGCCTTTGTCAATGGGTTCCAAACTTGGTGGAAGCTAAACCCAAAGGTGTCTGACTATGAGGCGTTTGAGCAACATCTCTCATGCTTGGAGAAATGGAAGACCTTGAGAGGAGGGTTAAATCTTCAGATAACTATTGACCAATTCCATCAAGCAGAAGTAGACCAGCAGAAAAAGAAATGGAGAAGTATTCTAAATCGCCTTTTGGGTGTAACGTTGTTTCTGGCTCACCAGAATCTTCCTCTTCGTGGTCACAAAGAGAACATCTCATCAACAAACAAAGACAACTTCCTTGAACTGGTGGAGTCACTGTCAAACTATGACCCAGTTTTGAAGGAACATTTTGTAAGAATTAAGCATTTTGTTCCATCTGGGAGGCGAGTGGCTTCGTATTTGTCTTCACAGATTCACAATGAATTCATTTGTCTTTTGGGGAATTACGTTAAAGAAAAAATAGTGGCAGACATCAAGAACGCAAAGTATTTTGGAATTCTCTTTGACAGCACTCCTGATGCGTCCCACGCTGATCAATTGTGTGAGGTGATCAGATACGTTCATATTGAAGGTGACAAAGTTGAAGTGAAGAAATCATTCTTATGTCTCTTCCGAATAGCCGGAAAAACTGCTGCTGAGCTCACAGGGGATATCCTGAAACATCTGGAGAAAGATGGACTGGATATAAATATGTGTCGTGGTCAAGGATATGACCACGCTGCAGCTATGGCTGGAGTTCATGGTGGGGTTCAGTCGAAGATAAGAGAGATTAACCCCAAGGCGCTGTTTGTGCCTTGAGCAAATCATTCACTGAACATTTGCAGTGTGCACTCATTTGGCAGCAGATCTTCATGTGTGACCTTCTTGGAACCTTAGAGAGAAATTACTCCTTTTCGGTCTCACCTCATCGATGGAAAATGCTGACGAAGAATGTAGGCATGTCATTCAAAAGGCTTTCCCAGACAAGACGGGGGGGGGCGGGGGGGGGGGGGGGTTGCAAAATTGGCTCAGCGTCCATTCACGATGTACTGTCACAGCAAGGCGATGGCGCCGTTGGGTTGGTCCTAGGTTCGATTCCCGGTAAGCCTATCACTTATATTTTCTGTTGTGTTGTATCATCTGTTATGTCCAACGAGTACCTGTTAAATACCTTTATTTATATATTTACTTATTTATTTACTATCCACAGGACTCAGGTTTTATTCATTATTTATTTAAGAGTGCTCATTATAATTCCGTAAATCTAGTAAAAGCAAATTTTGAAAAGCTGGCCTCCACCCTTGAAGAACTGTGCAATCCTAAAGAAAATTTGGACACAAGAGGATCAGCTCAGATTTTGTTGTCTGCTGTGTGTGATTTTTCTTTTTTGTGCTACCTTTCTTTCTGGTGTGAAGCTTTGGAAGAAATTAATCTCACGCAAAAGTATTTACAAACTGCTGGCATCAGCCTGAAAAAGTGCATTGTGAAGCTTCAAGTTCTAAAACTGTTTATTGTAAATCAGCGCAATGAAATTGTGGACAGAGCCATTCATTATGCAAACACAAAGTGCGAGGAACTGGACATTTCTATGGAGAGAAGAGGAAGAATATAACTCAGAAAAAAAAAATGTCAGGAGAGATGTCACGTGATGCTGGTTTAAGTTTGCCGGAGGAAATGAAAAGGGCAATATTTGAATGTCTTGATCGCTTTTATCAAGAACTGGAGATTCATTCTAATGGACTGGATCGAATCATATCAATCTTCGGGGTCATTCAGCCAGACAGTTTGATTGTTGCAACGGAAGAAGAAAGTAGAAAGCATGTTTCAAATTTTACAAAAATTATCGATGAATTCTCCAACGAAGATATCAGTTTGGAAATTGGATGACTTCGAAGGCATTTGGAAGCTGACAAAATCAGCGCCGAGGAGGCTAAGAAATGGACAGCATTGAAGTTTCTGGAGTTTATTGTGAAATGGGATTTTTGTGAACCTCTACCAAGCTTGTTGCCTTGTTTGAGATTCTTTTTAACTGTCTGTTGCTTCGTGTGAGAGAAATTTTTTTCAAAATTGAAATTGATTAAAAAAAAATTGTCATTCCACAATGTGTCAAACGCGATTGACACATCTGGCTTTAATTTCTATTGAGCATGAATATGCAAAGAACATGAATTTTGATGAGGTCATTAATCAGTTTGCAGACATGAAGGCTCAAAAGCAGAGTTTGTGAATCTTGTCTATTTACGTTTTAAAGAACAGGATAAAAGTTGATACTTTATTTCCTGTGTGTGTGAGTGTGTGTATTTGTGTAATTTTTTTTGCAAAGGAAATGTAGTATTACGCGTTCACTGAATTTCTAAAGTAATGCTTGTTTTTCTGTGTTTGTTTAAATTTACGGTTTGGACACTGCTGTTTAAACATCTATTTGTAAGCACAATGCCTTTTTCTGTTGTGCATTTTAATATCATAATTTTTTCCGGGAAAAGCGTGGGGGGGGGGGGGGGGGGAGAGAAATGAAAAAAGGGGGGTGGGGGGGTGGTACCAAAGGAAAGCTCCGCCCCGGTGCCAAATGCTTCAGGTCCGCCGCTGGGTCTATGTGTGCATTTACATTTTTAATGGAGTGTTTTTTTTGGGGTGGGGAGGGGGGGGGGGGGGTTTAGGTGTATGTGTGCATTTTTGTTTTTATGGGATTTTTTGTTTTGTTGGGTTATGTCTATGTCTGCATTTTCGTGTTGGCTTTTTTTTTAGGGGGGTTGTTGTTAGGGTTAGGTTGACACATAATTTTGCTGCACTTCGCGCGCTAACTTTGACCCAAAATCCGATCCTTTTTCGAGCTTTCACCATTGGAAAAGAAACCGAGGACTTTGTACTCACGGTCAAACATAAATGGGGCGGGGATGTTCGGGTTAGCGTTAATAATGGGTATTTTACATTGTGTCGAAGCGATACGGTTACGTCTCAATTACATTTGGCCAAAATGGCGGACCTTGTTCTACTATCCTTCACATTTAGCCTACTCTTCTTTATCTTCAAGTACCTTGCTCGTTGGCGTAAGCGATCATGTTTCTCTACAGCACTGTTTATCAATAAATGTATTTTAACTGGAAATGGTGACAAACTAAAGCAACAGCCAAGAAAGTATCGATTTTCATAAAATGTTTGCTCATAGAAGATGGAAGGTTTATAATTTTATGAAGGTGTCGTCGGTGTAGAATTGGTGTAAAAACTGCAGTGGAACAAGAGAAACGGAAATGATGTTACACTAGAGAACACATGCACTGAAGAAGTCAGCTAAAGACATTAGGCCAACTAGGAAGTTTGGCCGAGGGGAAGGGCTGTGAACTGGACGCTGCCATATTGTAACTCGACATTAGGCCTACTAGGCAGTTTGGCCGAGGGGAAGGGCTGTGAACTGGACGCTGCCATATTGTGACTCCGTGTGGTGTAAGTTTGCACGTAACAAATTTCGTGAGCATGATTTATTATGGAATTCAAAATTTGAGGCATAATATATCATATTTGTAATCTATAAGATATTGAAATGGATATTTTTCATTTATTTTAGTTGACTTTTTGTTTAGTTTAATAGTATAAAGTTGACTTCCTTAGACGAATTCTTGGACTTGGTATCTCAGTGTTCTATTCCAAGCATCTACGGATCTAGCTAAGTCATCTCTCAGTGTTCTATTCCAAGCATCTACGGATCTAGCTAAGTCATCTCTTACTTGTTCCCAAGTTTTGTTCATTCTTTTCGTTGATTATTTACTTTCTTGTTTCGGTATTTCTTTCAGGTTTTACAATTTTCTTGTATTATTATTGGTCTTCTTTCTCTCATCACAGTGGATGTTTACTTTTTCCATCTGCTTGTATCGCTTATTTGGTCTTTGTTTCTCATCATCTTATGTTTTTGTAGTACCTAGGCCATTATGTAATTCTTGTCCTTGTCACCTGTTTGTAACTGTGGCTGATGAAGGGTAAAACCTGAAACGTCCCTTGTTTCATGTGAACCATTATTTGTAGAACTGATTCAATACCGTTTTATTTGATTATATACTTATATTCCTTACCAGTTTTACAGCAGCCCCGTAATTTAGGCCTACATAGTTTAATAGTTGGTGTTTTTTCAATGTGTCGAAGTGATACGGTTACTTTATAGATAAAGTTGGGGCAAAATGGTGGACCTTGTTCCACTATCGTTCCCCTTTACTGGGAGTTCTTGTTCTAGAATCCCCAGGAATACAGGAAATTATTATCTATTAGGAGACCAACAAAAAAAAAAATGTAGATAAATGAAATGTACCCCACAGGGAACCAAAAAAAAGAACAACAGAAGGGATCTGTTGCTTAAACATATAGAACGATTGACCACATTTTCTGATTGTAAATGTGGCAAACTTTTATATTACAATGTTCCGATATCTAAAAGACAGATCTCGGCAACAACAGCTTAATTTAACTCATTCTTACCCACTAGCTGTATGGTGCACTAGGCTACCATATAGATGTACCCACTGGTGCTTGGTGCGCTCGCTTTATACGTGTTGCCATTCTCAACAAAAAAATAAGTGGCCATAGCCTGTTCAAATCATGCAAACATTTCCCGTGGACCACATGTTTTGAACTGGTAGTGAAATAAGTATTCTGGTGTTTAATTTTTTTGCATACTTTTATCAGTTAGTGATGTCATTATGTAGTTTTTTTACATGTAACATAGTTACATACATAACTGCAACAGATTATTTCTAAATGAATTTTAGTGATATTGAAAATAACCTATTTTCAGCTCCGAGAAAGACGGTAAAAATTTTTTTGATATTTTTAAGTAATAAATTAATTAAACTATGTAGGACAGGACTGTGTAAGGGAGATTCTTGGTTCAGCAATATGTGACTTCCCACAAAAAATCATAAAAGTTATAATTTTCATTTGTTTGTGATCAAACTTCTTGGATTCATTTTCAACTAGATATACATTTTGATTCATGGGCCTTTTACATATGACTTACGTAGAGCTGAATTATTTATGTGTAGGCCCTTAAGTGGAAAATTTTAATCAATTTATTTTTACTTTTTTTTTTTAATGGTTTCTATACTTTGCAAGTCATAACAAACAATGTTTACATCACATAAGTGTTTCACAACACTCTTTGGCCAGTTTCCTAAAGTTTTATGCTATATACATATATCTGCCAAATTAACTGTTATGCCTGCTGCATGTTTTTAAAACAGCACCTGTAGAAAAAAATACTTCCATTTATGGGCCCGGGTAAAACCAGAAAACTGCTTGGGTTAGAATGAGTTAACATAACTTTTGACTACATTACCTGATTGTAATTGTTGCAAGCTTTTATGATACAATGTTATGATATCTAGAGGACAGATCTGAACATAATGCAGCAAAAAATACTTAAAACCAGCATAGCAGATATATAACCTCTGACTTAGTTTATCTGAACATTAGCACACAATTTAATATCACTTAACAGTATATAAGAACCATAAGTTTGTTCTAAATGAGCAACTTTAGTTCTTTCATGCTAACTACCTCAACAATTATAACCATTTTGATGAAAACTGGTACCTGGCATGAAACTGAATTATGTGCCAACATGTGTTCAGAAGTAATACACCATACTGTCAAAAAACCTCATCAAAATAACCGTTAAAAGTTAGTGAAGGCACTGAGACACTACCACATATATTTCACTTATGTGAAAACTGTTGACTTTCACCTCAGACAACTCAAGTGCTGGGCTTCATAAACCTACACAATATTTCTTCTTTTCTCCAACATTTCCAGTTCTAAACCACAAATATCTGCCAACCATTCATTCTGTCAATACTCTCATCATGCAACCTATAAACTATTATTTCATTCATATCATCCAAATATCAGATTCTCAGCAGTACCTGCTATTTTAGCCACTAAACTAAACTTAACTTAGCTATTGCTGACACGGATCACAATACTACAGCCAAGCAGACTGCCTGTCCACAACACATTTGTCACTTACACTAACAAAACAAACCTTTGCAGCTGTTATATTTTTTTCAATCCACAGTGAATGGTGATGTTTATGATAGTAGTATCTCATCACCCAAAAATGTTTCTGACTGTGTTCAACTTTTTGACATATAACAAATGTTTCTTTCTAGACTGCATGAAATATGGACACTGAGTTCAAATTCCTGGATCAGAAAATAAAAGAGGAAATAAATACAGATTTTGAGGTGAGTTTTTTTATTTAATGCTTGATCAGGATCATGATACAGTAAAAAATGAGTTAAACTGATAGACATCAGGTAAACAATTTCATAAGTAACAATCACTTATTGCTAGGTTTCTGTATGTTGTTTTTGTTAATAATGTAACATATTTACATGCAGAACTGAGTGCTACTTGCATCCCTAGGCCACCTGAAACATTGTTTGTGTCCATCTAACTATAAGAATGAAAATTGTGAGATTAATTTTAAACTGACAGAATAATCTTATGTGTATACAGCTTGTAAAAATATACTATATTGCTCTTGATTATAAACTCTTACTGTTGTTATTCTTATGTAATGTGTAAACTCTTTAGTTACTTAGCCAATGCTTTCAAATCAAGCTGTAGTTTTAAAGGAAGGAGAGACAACTATATCAAATAGAGACACAATATTGAGAACACACAATATTGTTGGCATAAAATAAAGAGATACAAGTTTTGTAGTTTTACTGTCAAGTTTCCCTAACTTGTTTGTTATAAGAATAATGTCTGTATTGAGTTCCTGTATGTTTATTACCCAGACAACAAGAACAGTTGAAGCCAACATTTCAGATGTAACTGCTGAAATAAAACAGGAAGTGAACTGTAAGGTGAGGGTATAGCTGTTCAGCAGACACCATTCTTGTACTTTTGATTAAATTTTGTGTTATAGACATTAAAGCTTGCAGCATTTGTTCTCATCCTGTGGGTAATAAATTGTAACAAAAATATGAGTGGTTTTTAAGATAAGCTGAATGAAAATAAGTTATTTTAATTTGACAAGGTCAAACACATGATCTACATTCTCACCATTTGGTCTGGCATCAGGAAGACATTCTTTCTGACAGTATAAAAGAGAGTAAAGAAAGTGATCTAAATGCATTAATTTAAAAAAAATTCTTCTTCTTCTTCCTCGTTCGTCCTGAAAAGGACGTTGGTTGAGTGTCTGTTTACACCGGAGCTGCAATATCTACGCCTTTCGGCCGACACAACCGACTTCAGCACAGCATTTTTTGGAACCGGGTTTGCCTTCCCTCTTTGATCCCTACTCTCTCAGCCAGATTGTAGTGATGCAGCTTGTTTCCAGGACCACCACGTGGAGGTGGAGTAGGGTGTTGGTCAGCTCTGGTTCTCTGACGCAAGCAGTCAAGCTATGGGTCGCTGACTGCATTCTCTATTGCTGCATCTTTGGGTCCCTTTTTTTTTTTTTAAATGAATAGATAACTGTAGTCACTGTGGTAAAAAAAATTCAGAAATTGGAAGAGACCACAAATTCTGATGTCACAAATATCAATGAATATTGTTCTAGGTGGATAGAACTACATTTTTTCATAGCAAATAGTAATGCTTTTTTTTAAACCGTACTACCAGTGTGAGCTAAATTACGTAAAAGTATTTGGCAGAGCTTTACTTTCATAATTTGTGTTTTCTTCAGATTGAACTGGAAATTAAAACATTAAATACTTACTATGTGAATATATGTCAGTCATACCACAGCTGGACATAGGCTCAGGTTGCACATTAAATCAACAGTGCAGTTATCACATTGTGGCCATGTTTAAAATTGAAGTGGTTTGTCTCAAACTTGAATGTGTACAATGTTTTGTTTTCAGGGACACATAGAGAAGAAAGAGAGAAAAGATGAGAAAGAAGATCATTTCTCTGCTGGAAGGGAGAATAAGATGACCAAGGTCACATCTTCAAGGCCTACCAGGGACAGTTTATTTGGTATGTTTTACCACTTGTCAAAAGTAATTAACTCTATGCTCAAAATGTTGTCACTTCAAACAAATATATAACAAAATAAACATTGTTGATACACATTTATTTAAGAAAACTGACTACAGTTTTGTGGTTTTAGGATTGTTTGGCTGGTTTGATTATTTTTTAATGTATCCGTAACTGATTAGCTACAGAAAATCTCACACCACAAATTAATTGTATAGGGCTTTTCTATTTTACACTTGGAATAACAACTTGAAAAGAAGACATCCCATTCTGCAGACATGGCCAAACCATCTTAGTTGGGACTGTTCTACTTGGGTCTGCAGGGGGTGGGATTTAAGGCCTTGACGTATCGTCTGGTTGCGGACCATGTCTCTTGTTACTTCAACCACCTTCCTCAAATATCTCATTTCTGAGGTCTGGATCTGGCTTTTGTGGGTTGTAGTCATTGCCCATGACTCGCATCCATACGTCAAGACTGGGACATAGATGTAGCGGTATACAGCCATCTTTGTTTTCTTACCAACTTCTCTCTTGCTGAGAAATCCTCGATTTATGGCCTGAAAAAGTCTCCCAGCTGCTGCTTTCACGTTGCCAACTCTTCTTTGATGCCTCCCTTCCGGTCTATAACAGCTCCGAGGTATTTAAAGTCGTGGACCTGCTCCAGGACCTGTTCTCCCAGCTTAATCTGATGTCTTCTTTCTTCTCGTGATATCACCATGGATTTTGTTTTAGAGCTGCTTACGACCATCCCTCTCTTCTCCAGCTCTTCCATCCAGACTTGCAGGTTGGATTGGAGATGTGCCTCTGATTTAGCAATCAGGGCAACGTCATCAGCAAATGCCAGCTCTGTAATACAGACCTGACTTATCTTCCAGTACTCCACTGAATACTTTCTTGTTCTCCCCTTACATGCCTTGATGACTGTCGCAGAGAGTTTTATGATAAATAAATTTTCTCTCTATTCTTTCTTTCTTCCACCCGTGCCCTCTATTTCATTATCACTCTGTATCCTTTTCCCATATTTTTTGCATTCGTTCGTTTGCGAAAAATATTTTCTTTCCCTTTCTCACTTTACTGTTTTTCTTTCTCATACTGATATGCATTCTATTACGCAGATGTCAGTGCTGCAGGACGATAGAACGTGTGAATACTCATCTAGGCAGACAGAGATAGCAGATATGCGTCTGTACTTTTTTCATGTCACGGGCGTTTTGTCAGGCTAGTTCCCGGTTAGGTGTGGAAACTGCCATCTAATGAGACATACCGTCTAGCATTTTCACCTGACACTAACGTTTCTCTCGGAGTGAAGTGTGATATGACACTCACGCAGCGCTCTGGAATGAGACATATAGTCTGGGTTTTTCCATGACACTCGCGCTCCACGGCCAGTTTTTGACGTAAGGTGTGAAGACGCACGTTTGGCAGTTATGAGCAGTGTCTAAGTTAATGTAAGTGTTAAGAGCAGGGGAGACGATTTTGGGGTCTCGCAATAGCGTGTATCCTTTGCCTGGTTTAAGATATTAACCAGAGTTTTAAACTTGATTTCACTCATTCTCCATTTGCAGTAGACGTGGTAACTTCGTTCTAGATACTTAAACTTATAAGTGAACCTCTTAGTTTCGTTGTGATACCGTAGTTCTCTGTTGAGGTAAATATTATATATTAGATATCTAGTAATTTTGTGAAGTGTTTAAAGTGTTAAATCGCTTATTTCACTAGTTAGATTTTGTGCAGAGGGCTTAAAAAATATAGTCTCTATTATTTTCTAGTGACGTGTTTCAGTGGAAAGCAGAATAAAGTATAATTTCTAGCTTAAAACCAGGTAGCTATAAGGAATTCAATTTAACTGCTAAATAATCAGACGAGAATATATTTTAAAATTAACTTATAACTGAAATGCTACATCAGTGAGTATTGACGGGATACGTATGTATTCCTAATGCATGATGATTGATTTTATGTATATAACTTATTTTACGGGAAGTTTTAAATGATAAGTCAAGCTGTACGCTTGCAGTTTAAAAATGTAAGTTATAATGAGTACCTAGTATGTATAATTATTTTATATGTGTTTTTCCTTTATTCAGTGAATACTGGGGTTAACCCAAACTTTGCCTGCGTTAAGTACTGATGAGTGATATCTGTGAAGAACTAAAACATTTTCCTTAAAAGCCTTGGTGCATACTCTTTACAAGTACCCTATAGGTTAAATGAAGTAACAAGCCTATTGCGCCATATTTAATTCTTCCTGAGAAACAACTCAAGTACATTTTTAGCCTATGTGGCAAGTAACATATTAACGTCAGTAACATTCCGACGGAGTTTTGACTAGTGGTGTGGTGACCAAATAAAGTCCTAACCTGAGAAAAAAAAAGACACCGATCTGACATTCCTAATTTCTAGAAACCTAAGCTATTGACACTGTGCTCGTTGTTAATGTTTGTGCCTGGACAATTTTAATGTGACCTAAACAGACATCCGAAAAATAAGAACACCCAAGGAATCGTTCCCTGAAGCAGAGAATTCAACCCGTCTTTTTGGAACTGGGTATTTCTTGGTCAAAGACTGCCATTGACGATTCTGTATGTGAATGTCCTAAAAATTGTGTTTCTAGAAGTGGCTATCAAAGCTGTGAGTATGAACAAATGTACGTGATCACAGCTGAATGAATAGAATGAATGCAGGACTGAGTGATTTCTTTATTGTTGTAATTTGGCACCCATTTTGCTGTCTTAAATTTCTTTATGTAAGTATTGCTAACCTTATTTCCCTTAGAATAGCCCAGAGATATCAAGTCTGTCCATACCTTCAAAAGGGAAAATATTAGACCCAAATCATATGTATCTGTGACTCTATGGGCTATCATCTTTCTCCTAACGGGACTATGGGCTAAACATCGAGGGAAGATCATAACTGTGGGTCTATCCTTTCTTGTAGCAATTCCTTGATTTTTATGACTATTTGTAAATGCTTGATGTAATAATTTATGTTGTGATAGAAGTTTATTACGATAATTAAAATTTCTCGAGAACTTAATCAGCGCGTTGGTCAGCTCATTCCAAATTATCTATATAACCATTGTTATAGTTTCCCACATCTGTACGTCTAACTGTCGTCTTGTATGTGCGTGCACGTGAGTGGATAGAACTATATATATATGTGTTTAGACTGTCTGACTCCTCTAAATCTGTCATAGAAGATAGGTAAAAGAGAGAAGATTTCTCGATTTCAGAGACAGCCTCTATCACAGTCTACCATATCACTCGTGGAAATCTACTGCTATTACTATCTCTCACTGTGACTATCACTTAGTCAAATCTAATCAGAAGGGACCAACCCAAGTCTTAATTCTCCTATCAAAAATCTACGACAATGACATCGTCCATGAAGAGTATCAAAAGGTGACAGGATATCACATTGTCTTGCACCAGTGGTGGTCTTGAACACTTCTGACTTATTGTTTGCTGTCCTCACATAATTTCTGCAAGACTTGTAGAAGCTCTGTATAGCATGAATCAGAGGTGCTGGAATGTTCTTCCTTGCCAAACAGTCCCAAAGTTTGCTCCAGGGGACCCTGTCAAACACCTTTTCCAGATCTATGAAACAGAGATGGATCTCACTCTTATACTCAAGGGCCTTTTCACTCAGCTGTCTGAGTGTGAAGATTAGGCCTTGAGTACTTCGGTTTGGTCGAAATCCACACTGGACCTCATCCAATTGTGGCTCAGCTAGGTGTCAGAGTCTCTGCTCTAGGATTCTAGAGTAGATTTTACCAGGGACACTAAGAAGGGATATGCCTCTATGGTTTCCACATTGTCGATTGTCACCCTTTTTCAAAATCGGTGTTATGAATGCAATCTCCCAATCCTTTGGTATGGTCTTGTTGCACCATGCTGCCTTTAGGATCCTTAAGAGTAATAGGTCACCTGCTGCTCCCATGTACTTAACCATTTCTGATGTTATACCATTTCTGATTGTTTTTTGGTTTTAAATGAGAGAAAAAAATGTATTTTAATCCTGTTCAAGCTCTGAAAGGTTACAGCTATTATATGTAATGTCTCTCATTTCTAATTCATAATTAATTATGCTCACAACAGTTTTGGCTACGTGCAAAAACATGACATCAAAATCACAATACGCAGAGACACATGACTTAATTTATCGACTGATGACCCATAAGCGTAAACCTACACCATAAATTGTAAAGATTTTTTTTTTTCAACTCAAAATGGAGATAGATCTAACACCACCCCTTCCCACTCAGGTAATGCAATCCAGGAAAGAAAATGCAGAGATAGAACTAACCCCAATGCCCTCCCCTGCTCCCCTCCGCCAACCCTAATAGGCACATTCCCGCTACCCCAATTCCCCCCACCCCTCCCCCGTAAAAATGCCACAGCTATGTATCTTCACTTTTTATAATCAATTTTATTATGCTGTTAATTATTAAAATAAAAACAAACACTCAATACAGATACAAACAATATAAATTAGAAATGTCCATCATGCTTTCGTACTTCCTGTCATGCATACACCAGCACGCACAACAATTTCAATGCAATAGGGGAAGTCAGGATCGATGAAATCCTTTTTATATTTGGAGACGGGCATAAAATAAAAGTATCCTTGCAAGAAATGTTGAAAACCAAATGATTTTTGTGTAATTCCAGATGCAGCAAAAGTCTTTAATACCTTTTGTATTCTTATTAGTGTATTTTTTTTTCTTTGTCTAAACTGCAAAATTATTTATTTGTCTAAATGGTTAACATGTTTTTTTTTTTTTTTGTTTAAACTGTCAACATATTTTTTTTCTCTAAACTAAAGTAATTAATGGTCTGAACTGCCAAGGACCCTTCTTAAAGGTGTTCTGTTATGTAAATCAGTGTGCTGGAGCTTGCTGGTGTGCCATGAAACCAGGCAGAATTCATTATGTAATGATATAGAAAATTATCTGTTTTATAAAATTTTATGACACCTCAGGACAACAAGGCATGCATCATGGTACAATGTTTGTGTCTCACAGACAGAACATAGATTTCCAAAACTAGGGAGTGTTGTCTGTGATGAAATGGGTTATAAATTGTGGACACTTGGATGGAGTTACCATCCCTCCTATTTCTCTATGATTTTTGACATGCCCATTTCTTTTTTCGTTCTTCTGTAGATATAAGCGGGGTAACTGGCTGTCACTTCTACCTGATAGGTCGCCCCCCCCCCCTTAATCTGTAATGTTGGTAGGACATAATTGACTCGTCGCGGACAGCGGCATCCTTCTTTAGAGCTCTTTTGACCACGAGTCAGAAGCCCGACATTCAGTTTTGAGAGGGAGCGGCAAAAAGTTCCTGAATCTTTGACACCAGGGAAAGCTCTTGCCTTTCGTGTGTTGGTGGGTAGAATCTATTACACCATATATTGGCGGTTTCTTCTTTTTCATTTTTGCACGAAAACGCGGGAAACTGTTCCTGGAGTTCATCATGTTGCATGGCAGCCCGGGCGAAGGAGCAATTTGGCGACTTGTACAAGACACCTGTGATGTTGAGATGATGGTCACGTAGATTTCTCTGTGCTTTGATGCCAGGGAAATTCTATGACTCTCTTTGAGTAACAATCTTCACCTGTTATGCCTAAGTCTTTTGTAGTGAGTCACAATGAAGAATTCTCTAGGCAATTATTACAATTGTTTTTGGCATTCTCTACGCAGATGTCAATGCACGTGTTAGCCCATGCTTGAACATCTGAGCCCTATTCTACTATATACAGTGTACTTCTGTCTCTAAATTGCTTCAGTCCTAAAATTCCTGTCGTGAGCAGTAGAGAAGTCAGCGGCTTAGTTTGTGTAGGTAGGAACTTCATTATTTCAGGGTTCCCTGCTGAAGGAATTAGCAGCACATTCATCCAATAACTTGGGAGTTTATATCTGGATTAATTATGCTCATTTATTATTTAGATTACTAGCCTTGACTGTATCTTACATTGATAACATGCATTTTGTTGTTTGATGTTTTTTTTTTGTAATTGATAATTTTGCTTTACCACAGGTTGTTTTGTTGTTAATAAACTAGAAAATTACTCGGCGGATCAGATTATACTTTCTATCGGTATTCAACCTTGATTGTTTGTGGGGTCTCAAATGTGTACTAAACCTTATCTCCAAGAAGAGAGAGAAGCAGTGTGACAGTAGTTAAAACATAGTTCACGAGTGGCAGGAGGGGAGAGTCCGTATCTGTTATGTACTCCTGATAACTATAAGTCACTCTACCCACATTCAACACACTTAACTCATCTATCTTCTCAGACGTCACTCAGACTTTTGTCTTGTCTCAGACTTCACACAGACTTTTGTCTTGTATTAGGCAGACACGCTGAAAACCACGAGTGCCATTGTCTCATAATTGCAGAGAAGGTTTTAAATATTGACCACACCCACCTACTTAAATATGTTAGTGTAACTTTGAAGGGTACTTAAATTGATATGTAATTTTTGAAGGGCACTTAAGTGTGTCATGTAATGTTTGAAGGGTGCTTAAGTGTGTCATGTAATTTTTGAAGGGTGCTTAAGTGTGTCATGTAATTTTTGAAGGGCACTTAAGTGTGTCATGTAATTTTTGAAGGGTGCTTAAGTGTTTCATGCAGTCTGTGAAGGGTACTTAAGTGTGTCATGTAATTTTTGAAGGGCACTTAAGCGTGTCATGTAATTTTTGAAGGGCACTTAAGTGTGTCATGTAATGTTTGAAGGGCACTTAAGTGTTTCATGCAGTCTGTGAAGGGTACTTAAGTGTGTCATGTAATTTTTGAAGGGCACTTAAGCGTGTCATGTAATTTTTGAAGGGCACTTAATTGTGGCATGAAATAAAAAAAAGGATGCAGCATACAGATGTAAATAAGCATGTCATAAGTTTATTCTATCTCTGCTAATGCCTTTTTTTCCCCCAACAATCTTTCCTTTCATAATAGTCCTAATAGAATGTAGAAATACATTAGGGAATAGGCCAGTACGGATGTCATCTTTAAAATGTGTCATGTACTTTCTTCAAAACCCAGGTTGTGTGGAATGTAAACAGGAGTATAATAGAGACTGCTGGAAACCTGAACTGGTCACTCCTGATGCTATTATTGAGGTAATATGTTGTATATCCAATTGTTCAGATACACTTTATCAGCCATAAACCTGAACCTACCACCCTGATGCTAATACTGAGGTAGAATGCTATGTATCCAGTTCTTCAGACAAACAGTATCAACTATAAACCTGAACCTGTCATCCATGATGCTTATAGTCAGGTGGGATATTGTATATCCGAGTTATTCATGAAAAAGAACTCACAGAACTGTTGGAGATAAGAATGTGAGCGTGACAATGATGTCCCTTGTCTCCATTTATTTTATTACTAGTAATTTGGTTTATAAAAACATTGATGACACACAACACAAATGGAATCCAGTGGAATCTGACTGAACAGCTTGATGATCTAGATTTTTCCCATAACTCTGCTCTTCTGACCCATAATCAGATACAAGACAAGATGAAAATACACTGTGAGATGTCGCAGCAATGAGATTTGAAAATGCAGAGGGAAAAACAAGGTGGAACTTAGAAAAACACCACTACAAGATATAGAATAATACAATTATCTTGGCAGCAAAATAGGGACTGATGACAAGAACCAGACAAGTGTCAGTGGAACAGTAGATAAAAAGAAGGCACGGGCAATGGGTAGACACACATTGTGGAAACCTTTTGATAACATGACAAGGCTGTCTGTATTCTGGAACACCAGGGTAAAAGAGGCAGAGATAATATAAAAAACAGATGGAGAAGACAACTGGAGACAAAAGTGAAAATGACAAAGACATGGAAAGAATTGAGTTGAGGTCACATGACAGGAGGACTTATTTTTGTTGAAATCCTGTGCCCCATGAAGAGCCAAAAGTTATTGATTGATTGATACTGTACATCTAGTTGTTTAAACAAATGATATCAGCCAGTTTAAGAATTGTTTTTTTTCAGCAAGCTTGCTTGTTATTTCTGTTTTTATTTTTTTTTAGTATTTGCTTATTTGCACTTTCAGATTTAAAAACACACCATATCCTTTTTGGCCGAATACCATCACCAACCAAGATCTGCTTACTTGTAGCAAACAAGAGGACATGCACATCATCATAGCTGGCAGACGCTGGAGCTGGGTTGGCCATGTCCTCAAAAGAGACCCCGATGCCATCACAAGAACAGCTATGCTATGGACCCCTGAAGGAAAACGAAAGAGAGGCCGACCAAAAACAACTTGGCAGAGGACTGTGGAGGCTGAGATGCAAAGAATGAACCAGAGTTGGGGCACTGTACGAAGGATGGCCGACAACCGAGCAAAGTGGAAACATTTTGTTGTTGCCCTACAAGACGCCACAAGGCGTGATGGTGACTGACTGCTTTGACGGTCGGTGGCATAGGATCAAAGAAGAAGATATCCTCAAACAATCTACATTTTTTGAGAAATTACCATTGTCCTATATATATATTTGTGTGTCTGTGTTCATGCATGAGTACACATGTGTATGTATGTGCTTGTACATGTGCATAAATGATGGTAGCAATGAGAAATAGATTACAGAAAAACACATGCCCTCTGCATTTGACATTTTTGTGTAGCCTGTGTCATAAATTTCTGATTGATCCAAATTTCTGTCAGGCTGATTGTGACAAGAGCTGTGCTAAAATTGACATACAATATACTGACATCTTGGAAGTGGCAGAAAGTAAACAACACTTTGTAGATCAGAAAGGTATGGATAATAGCAGTGTTGTTATTATTTAAAATTCATATTTAATATTATTGTTTTAAATTCATGTGTTGACTTTGTTAATTTAAGTGATTAAATGAGTAATAAATAGCATTTAATTCTAATCCCAGGGTTCATAGCGACCTGGACAACGAAAAAAAAAAATTCCAGGCCTTGAAAAGCCTGGAAAAATGGCTAAAAGCCTTGAATTTTCGGCATCTGACCTGGAAAAAAATTACAAATCAAAAGTTGTCCATTTTTCGGTTATTGATGGTATTTTTTGTTAAACTTAGTTACCGCAGAATTTTTACTTCCCTTTGCGCACTAAATCCATTTCCAGACGTTTTCGGGAGTTGGCGTTTATGACGTGATGCACAAATTTATTTTTAGCACTTGCGTCTGCTATTCGAACCAAGCATCGCCACCTTTGATATTATTATTTAGAAACGTGCCTAGTTGTCACTTTCAGTATAAATGGCTAGAAATGCCAAGTTATAAAACATGGAAAGCGCCTGGAAAAACTGCAAATTACGCAAATTGCACCATGTGTAAAAAAGAAATATATTTGACCTGCATGGAGAAAGTGCAGTAAAGTCGCATGCTACTGGATAAAAACACCAAGAACTTGTCTGCGCATTCATTATTCATTTCAACTGAGGTAAGTAATAAATTCATTTATCTCATTTATAAAACATAATAAGTCCAGTTTATAGATAGGCCTATTGTACTTGCATCTGTAATTTACAGTGTAGGCCTATTTACAGTTTTATTTTTAACCATGGCCAAAATTATAGTGTTTGAATGAAATTTCTTGGTTTACAACTGCTTACGGGAACATGTTTGACACAGTTTAAGATGGTCAGGAATAGAAATTGATGGCGATTTCATCTCCTATAGCCTACTCTGTTAACAGACCCATGTCCCACTGATCATTTCACCACAGTTTTGGGAAATAAATATATTTTGAATGCTTTTTAAAAATGTTTATGATGAAGAGACATATCCCGTTCAACCTATGAAGGGTTATAATTAGGATATGCCTACATGTTTTCAGTTCCAGATAACACGAATAACCGCCTAGACATGAAAGTGGCATCACATCTGTCAAATCACTGTAATTAGGATAAATGAAAATTACCACTTTTGTGCTTAGGCCTAAGTTATTTAAAAAATAAATAGGCCTAAATAAAAATTAAATAAAATAAAAATAAAAAATCTAACCAAAATGAAACAAGATAAAACAAAACCCCCCCAAAAAACCCAACAAAAATAGTAAAGATGGGTTGGGGAAAGGGGGGGGGGGGGGGGGGGGGGGGGACAGGCCTGCTGTTTCCAGTTAGATATTTAATAGATTTTCACTTATCATAAGTATTATAAGAATATTATACCTTCACCCTCCCAATTACTATGTATTAGCTTTTGTTATAGTTAAATATTGTTTGACTATATTATGTATGCCTTTAGAACTTTGACTTGGTAAATATACATAGCTTAGGCCTACTCATAAGTTATTTGTGTGTTCCATTTTTTTTTTTACAGAAAAGAACACAACCCCAAGGAGCAGTTTTACCCTCAGAAACATCAAAACCGTCTAACACTACGCCCACGGACACGTTAAAAACGTCTAACACTACCAGAACACCTACAGATGTGACATCATTTGTGACCAAGGAAGAAACTCTCAGAGCTGAGGTTATTTGAACTCTGTTTTCAGTCAAAAGTTAATGTTAATTCAAATACAGGAATTAATAAAATTTGTCAGAAAATGTTTCCTGATAGTTCTATTGCCAGACAGTTTGGTCTGTCTGAAAGGAAAACTTTCTACCTGAGCTCTTTTGGACTGGCTCCATATTTCACCTCACTTCTTGAAAGCCAGCTTAGCAAGAACAGTTACATTGTTCTGTTTGATGAAAGCATGAACAAATCAATGCAGCGAAAGCAAATGGATTTTCATGTTCGTTTCTGGGATGTAAATGTGATAAAAACACATTATCTTACATCAAAGTTTCTTGAACATGCTAGAGCTCTTGATATGCAGACTGCATTTGATGATGCATGCTAATTGTTAAATTTAGGACATTTGCTCCATCTGTCCATGGATGGACCTAATGTAAACTGGGCTTTTCATGACAAAATTAATGTGCTACTGAACCAGAACTATGGCATAGAACATCAAAACCATCTAACACTACTCTCTCGGACACATATTCTCTTCTGTGGTAGTTTTTATTCAGCCTTCAGCTTTATTTCAAGACCTGAAAGAAATTCAGATTGGTGCATTTGGAACAGTAGCTGAAAATAGGAAGCATTTTCCTGTAGCACTGAAGAAAAAACAACTCAAATTGAAAAAGACAAATTATCCTGTGTTTTGTGCGACAGAAGATAAGGCATGCTGACAGTCACCTAGCATGATACGAAAAGATTTAACCTTATATCTACTGTTCACTCCAATGATAATATAAACAAGACATTAGAAAAACAAATTCTTTAGGGCTGAACAATTCAGAAGCCAGTGCTTGCAGAAAAATACAGCAAAAGTATGGGAGGTGTCGACCACTTCAGCCAACTAGGTGCAAGCTACCCCTACCCACACAGATCCTATTTTTATATCATTTCTTGGTTGAAACTGCCCTGGTCAATGGGCACATAACCTACAACACTGCCAACTCTACAAAAAAAGATCAAAGCAAAGATCAGGATGTCAGTATGACTCTTATTGAACCTGCTATTCTTCGACGCAATGTGGCACTTTCAAAACCACAGGTCACAACAACACGACTTACTGAGCACCACTTCATTGATTAATATGAAAGGGCAAGGTACAAACCAGACTGTAAAGTGTGTAAGGCTGTAGGGAACAGAAGCCAGACTTGCATGTACTGCCCAGATTGCAATGTACCTCTATGCCTGATACCCTGCTTCAAGTTATACCACAAAGTCAAGGATTATCAACGATCCCGACAAAGACTCTTGCAGAGGCCTACAGCTACAACTTCAACCCTAATTAATGAAGGAAGCAGCTCAGACTCCAACTAGAGGTACGTAACTACTCAAACATTCACAAACTCTCATTGTCAGATTCCACAGACGCAGAATACATTCAAAAAAGACAAACACGAAAAATACCATTTTTTGGTGCATTTTATTCACAATTTTATTAGCCTTTTATGTTGATATACGTGGTTAATCATTAAATCAATACGTCAATCAAGCTTATTTTATTCATTGCCATACATGTCACTAACATTTTATTGTGCTGACGTTGAACAAATTCACTAAAGACTGGGAAAAGATGTCTGTTTTTCAATCTTTTATGAATTTTCAAAAAAAAATAAAAAACAGTTCTTTTTAAAGAAATCTGCAAACACCCTTGGTAATGGGAGATGGTAATGCTCCGGATTGCTGGTCAGCAAAGTGATAATTATATCTGAGAAAATTAGATGAGTAATATATTAGAGTTTCCCATCCTTGAAAATCACGTGCTGGACCTGGAAAAGGCTGGGAAAAGCCTGGAAAATGCTTGAAGAAATTTGCTATGAACCAGTAATCTTGCATTGAGCCTTTCACAGAGATTTCAAAATTTTAAGTAAACTTGTTTCATCAATTATCTACACTCATTATGTTAAACATTTCCCCTACCTCTCAATCTATATGGGTTTCCCATACAATGTACAGGATATTGACACTTTTAGTTGTGTACAGGTGTACAAGGCCATTGTACAGGGGAAATTGTGACTAAAAATATTTTGCTTATTTCTTAAGGTTCATGTTTTATTTACAATTATTTTTTTTAAATCCTAGGATTTTGCTGCGTCTATTTTGTAAACAAGATCTCTTCCAGTAACCAGTCAAATCTCTTGATACCCAACAGTTTTGCCAGCATGTTGCAATTTTGAAATCACATTCATTTTGAGGCCTCAGCAAGACAACATGCATTTTGTATAGCTATCTGTAGGTACTCCAAACTGAATTTTTATATTATATATTTATGTTAATGAAATATGTAGATGGGTAGGTGTTGTTATTCTAAGCATTTTGGTACCAAATTTAGTTCCCTAGGTGAATTTGTTCAAAAGTTATGCAATTTTGAATATTTGAAAACTTGTGCCTGCTGCGTAACTTATCAAAATGCCAACTTTGAGTGGTCATAAATTTAAAATTTACAAACCCACATCAACAAAACTTTGTAAGCACACTCTCATGTAAACAGACAAAAAAGCTCATGTAAACAGACAACAAACTCAATTTTGTTCATGAATGTTAAATAAGAAGTTTATATTTTATTAGCTTAAAAATGGCTTGAGGCCCAATTTTGCAAAAATGACCAAGGCAGTTAAAAACTAACTAAAATTGTCATTTTAAAAAACATCATTAAAAAAATCAACAGTTGCATCAATAGTGATAGAAATTACACCAAGTTATCAAGAAATTAAAGCTCTTTAAAAACAATCATTAATATATTAATAACACAAAATACCACTCAACATAATGAGTGCTAAACAGAGCGATCTGCTGTGAAAAATGAAATTTCATTGAATTTTTAAAATTCATTAAAAATGTAACAACAAGTGTACAAAGATGAAAATTATATACATTTTTCAGGATTTTTATGCTCTAATGTGGAAAATATACTTTAAATGTTCAGCCCTGCCATAATAATAAGTATTGTGATTATAGCAAACAGCCCATTTCATACATAAAAAAATACAATCTTTTCTAGCCTTCTTAAAGGTCCTCAGGATTATTTGTCACAAACGATCTTTGTCCATGAGTTGCCCTGGGTATAAATGATGGAACCCTGGGTATAAATGATGGAACCCTGGGTATAAATAATGGAACCCTGGGTATAAATGATGGAACCCTAGGTATAAATAATGGAACCTTGGGTATAAATGATGGAACCCTGGGTATAAATGATAGAACCCTGGATATAAATGATGGAACCTTGGGTATAAATGATGGAACCTTGGGTATAAATGATGGAACCCTGGGTATAAATGATGGAACCCTGGGTATAATTGATGAAACCATTCCATAGCCAGAAAAACAAAAAGAATATAACAATATCTTTGATTACTGGTATCTTCATTTTTCAGTAAATCTGAACTTAGCTTACAATGTTGATATTGTTGTTGAACTAGGGCTGCCGAGATTCTCGCTCTTTAGCAGCCAATTCCAAGTTGAAGACTTCTTGGTATTATCTACACTGTAGATCTAGGCTTTTCCTGTGGCTTTTCTGCCATTCCAAAAGTGTTGAGTTGAAGTCATGAGCTCCTGAATTATGAATGGTATCTAGTTTTTATTCACCAACTTAGATTGCTACATTTGGGACCCAAAGATGCAGCAATAGAGAATGCAGTCAGCGACCCATAGCTTGACTGCTTGCATCAGGGTCAGCAAACCAGAGCTGACCAAGACCCTACTCCACCTCCATGTGGTGGTCCTGGAAACAGGCTGCATCACTGCAGTCTGGCTGAGAAAGTAGGGATCGAAGAGGGAAGGCAAACCTGGTCCCAAAAATGCCTTACTGAAGTCGGATGTGTCGGTCGAAAGGCGCAGATATCGCAGCTCCGGTGTAAACAGACACAATGCAACCAACGTCCTTTTCAGGATGAACGAGGAAGAAGAAGGAAAAGAAGATTGCTACATTTCATATGTTTCTCTGTGGGCCCTGACTTCTCTCCATAAGGTGACACAACAGCACAACAAATCTGTGGGCCTTGACTTCTCTCCATAAGGTGACACAACTGCACAACAAATCTGTGGGCCCTGACTTCTCTCCATAAGGTGACACAACTGCACAACAACTCTGTGGGCCCTGACTTCTCTCCATAAGGTGACACAACTGCACAACAACTCTGTGGGCCCTGACTTCTCTCCATAAGGTGACACAACTGCACAACAACTCTGTGGGCCCTGACTTCTCTCCATAAGGTGACACAACTACACAACAACTCTGTGGGCCCTGACTTCTCTCCATAAGGTGACACAACTACACAACAACTCTGTGGGCCCTGACTTCTCTCCATAAGGTGACACAACTGCACAACAACTGTGGGACCTGACTTCTCTCCATAAGGTGACACAACTGCACAACAACTCTGTGGGCCCTGACTTCTCTCCATAAAGTGACACAACAGCACAACAACTCTGTTGGCCCTGACTTCTCTCCATAAGGTGACACAACTGCACAACAACTCTGTGGGACCTGACTTCTCTCCATAAGGTGACACAACTGCACAACAACTCTGTGGGCCCTGTCTTCTGTCCATAAGGTGACACAACAGCACAACAACTCTGTGGGCCCTGACTTCTCTCCATAAGGTGACACAACTGCACAACAACTCTGTGGGCCCTGACTTCTCTCCATAAGGTGACACAACTGCACAACAACTCTGTGGGACCTGACTTCCCTCCATAAGGTGACACAACTGCACAACAACTCTGTGGGATGTGACTTCTCTCCATAAGGTGACACAACAGCACAGCAACTCTGTGGGCCTTCTTTCCATAAGGTGACACAACTGCACAACAACTCTGTGGGCCCTGACTTCTCTCCATAAGGTGACACAACTGCACAATAACTATGTGGGCCCTGACTTCTCTCCATAAGGTGACACAACTGCACAACAACTCTGTGGGCCCTGACTTCTCTCCATAAGGTGACACAACTGCACAACAACTCTATGGGCCCTGACTTCTCTCCACCCCATCGAGGCCAGCTCCTTGACGTGGAGATGGGGCTCAAGTACAGCCATCAGCGGCTGAAAAACCAAGACTGGCCAGGCCCTCCTACACTCGAGCAAGACCACAGTCTGCCCTAGCAAGTCAAGGTGCTGAAGATGGAGGCAACCAGCCAAGAGGCGCACCACAGCAATCAGGATGCCACGCACATGCGCTAAGGAAGTATGCCTATATCTGCAAAACGTTATGGCACTCGCCCTGTGATGGACACCCAGGCAGGCGCAGTGCCAGGCCCTCTGCCTCGGAAGGGCCCAACCCCTACTACTGGGGGTCCTTCTCAATTGCCCCGTGGAGCCAGGAGGCATGAGAATAGAGCTACTGGCCAAACAAAGAAAAGACCATTTAAAATAATGCACTGGAATGCTGAAGGCATCAATAGTAAAAAAGACGGCTACAGCAAAAAATTAGAGCTCGAAAATATCTTGAATGAAGAGCAAGTAAATGTATGTTGCTTGCAAGAAACCCACCTCAACAAGGACATAGCCTTCAAAATCAGAGGTTACCAGTGCTACCGATCTGACCGAATAGACAGGCGAAAGGGTGGAATACTGACACTCGTGAGGAATAACATCAGTGCATGTCAGCTTGAAACATATATGGAGGGGGCGGAATACCAGATGCTTCATCTCAGGACAGAAAGTTCAGAATTCCACCTGCTCAACTACTACTGTCCGAGCGACCGCCCACTGGCACTAGATACAATCCCAGCAAAAGAAAGACTGATTGTATGTGGAGACTTCAACAGCCACTCACAGAGCTGGGGCTTTGATCACATGGACAGGAGAGGTGAGGAGCTTGAAAACTGGCAGGATGACAATGGGCTTATCCTGATTAACCAGCCAATCGACTCACCAACCTTCTACTCGAGATCATGGCACACCACCTCTACACCAGACCTGGCATTCCACTCACCCAGCCTGGAGTGGAACACCACACGCGTTGTAGGGAAACAACTTGGAGGCAGCGACCACCGGCCAGTCTTCCTAATTGTGGAAAATGAACTTGTCAAGGAGAGTAGCACTCTCTCTAGGTGGAACTACAAGAAGGCAGACTGGACAGTGTACCAGCACCGTACTAGTATACTGGCTAGAGATATGACTGTAGACAAAGACATCAATAAGCTAACCGATGAATTCAGCAGATGCATATTACAGGCTGCTCGTGAAACAATACCTAGAGGGGCTCGTAAGCACTAAAAACCATATTGGAATAGTGAACTAGAGCAGCTGCACAACGACGTGGAAACATCTCGAAAGCAGGCAGAGACCAGTTCATGCCAAGAACACCACAATAACTACCAGCAAGCTAAGGCCAAATTTCAAAGGGCCAAGTTGCAGGCCAGGCGAAGAAGCTGGAAGGAGAAAACAGAGTCCTTGAACTTCGAAAGAGATACGAGGAAACTGTGGAAGCTGGTAAAACAACTTAACGATGAAGGTACAGAGAGAAACTCAAGGATTGCTCTGTACAAAGATGGAAACATCCTCATGGGAAAACAGGCAGCTGATCACTTTGCAGACTCCTTTGCTAAAGACAACAACATCGAAGTTAGCCCAGAGAAGCAACAGGAGACTCGTGAGAAACAACAATACGCAGGACGAGATGGAACCATACCTGAAGTTATGGAGGCACCAATCACATTCAGAGAACTGGAGCTTGCAATATCCATATTGAAAATGAGAAAGTCGCCAGGAGTTGATGGAGTGTCCAATGAAATGATTAAGAACTTGGGAACCGCAGCAAAAACAAAGCTGCTGCAGATCTTCAATATCTGTTGGAACTCAGGCAGAGTTCCACAGACCTGGAGGGAAGCAATCATGATACCACTCCTAAAACCAGGAAAAGACAGTTCCACTGCCTCCAGCTACAGACCAATCAGCCTTACAAGCTGCCTCTGCAAAACAATGGAACATATCATCAACCTCAGGCTACAGTGGTACCTTGAAAGTGAAAACCTTCTTGTACCACAGCAGGCGGGCTTTAGGCAGTGTTATTCCACCGAAGATCAGGCAACTTACCTTTCCCAAGAGATTGAGGATGCGTTCCAAGATAAGAAACTGGTACTAGCAGCATGGATAGATCTAAGGAAAGCATTTGACAAGGTTTGGAAAGAAGGGCTTCTGAAGAAACTGAGAAATTGTGGAGTGAATGGTAAGATGTACAAATGGGTGAAAGCATACCTGCATAACAGAAGAGCCCGAGTACAACTAGATGGCCTCAAGAGTAAGAAAATTCTACTGCGTCATGGCGTCCCTCAGGGAGGGGTTCTGTCCCCCACACTTTTCCTGGTCTACATCAACGACCTGGTTGCTGAACTACCACATGGAATGAAAGTGGCAATGTACGCTGATGACCTGGTAATATGGTGCACAGATGAGCATGCAACAGTGGCCCCCAAACTGCTACAAAGAGCTATAGATGCCTTAACCTCATGGGCAAATAGATGGTGTGTCAGCATCAATACAGACAAGTGCAGCACTACGCTCTTCACCCTCTCTCCCAAACAAAAAGCTGGTGTCATCAAGATAAACGAAGAGCTCCTGAGAGAAGATAAACAACCCACCTATCTCGGAGTTACATTCGATGATAGGCTGACATGGAAGCAGCACATCAACAAAGCAGCAACAAAGGCCAGGAGGAAGTTAGCCATCCTGAGAAAACTAAGTGGAACCACATGGGGAGCCAGCGGGAAAATACTTAGCAAAGTTTACCAGCAGGGCATACGACCACACCTGGAATATGGGTCAGCTGCGTGGTGTCCAGCATCAAACACCACATTACAAGAGCTAGATAAGGTGCAAAACCAGGCGCTTAGGGTCATCACGGGGGCAATGAAATCAACGCCTATAGTGAAGATGGAGAAAATGTGGAGGATACAAGCACTGAGAGAACGCAGAGACACGAAAGTGCTAACACAGGCAGAAAAGTTCCTCTGTATGCCGAGCCATCCTATGAAGGACAGATTCCAAAACCTAGCAATGGGGCGACTGAAAAGAAGCAGCTTTATCCACCAGACCAAACGATTACGACAGAACAGTGTGCAACGTAGGACAGTCACTCTCAGTTTCCTGGATGATGAATACCCACAGGACCTCTGGGTCCGAGTATACACGGATGGGTCAGCACAGAATGCAGTAAAGAATGGAGGAGCAGGAGTGTACATAGAATACCCAAACAACACTAGGGATATGGTCAGAGTACCAACGGGGAAATTCTGTAACAACTATGATGCAGAAGTTCAGGCAATCAAGGTGGCAACTGAGAAACTACTGAACACCAATCTCGGTCCACAGCCTGTAGTATTCCTGACAGATGCAAGATCAGCACTCCAAGCACTTCAGTCCAGAAAATTGCCAGGCATACAAGCCCTACTTTCTGAACTGTGCAACCAGTGCAGGGTCACCATGCAGTGGATACCGTCTCATTGTGGAATACCAGGAAACGAGAGAGCAGACGGACTGGCTAAAGAAGGTGCTGCAGACGAACAACCGGATGTACCAGTTACGTACCATCAGAAGAAAAAGATGATCAAATCAATCAGAAAGCCACCAACATCAACGCAGGATGACTACCAAGCTATGAACAGATCAGAACAAATAGTCATTCTGCACCTCAGAACAGGACACAACCGCCTCCGCAGCCACATGTATACAAAATTCAAGATTGGCAATTCAGCCATGTGTACATGTGGACAGGCACCCCAGACTGCGGAGCACGTACTTCAAGATTGCCCCGAATATGATATATTGAGGCAAACCCACTGGCCCAGAGAAACAACACTGGAAGCAAAACTATACGGACCTCTGTATGAACTACAAAAGACAGTGAAGTTTATACAAGAAACAACATTGCAGATATAGACAATATAGTTCAAGCGAACGAAAGAAGAAGAAGAAGAAGACTTCTCTCCATAAGGTGACACAGCTGCACAACAACTCTGTTTGTCAGTGGGGCGGTGACATCTGGGCATCTACCTTTGCCAGACCGAAGAAATCAATTTTCCAATGATTTGTAAACATCATCCACTGAAACATACAAAAATGTACAACTATAAGAAGTTTCTGTAGTGTTATATTACACAGGAAAGGTTTATATTAAACTTATTCTTTCTAGGAGAGAAGTTTGCAACGGATTGTTGAGTCCAACTTAGTAGCCTACAAAATGATTTTTTATGAAATATAGACAATATCTCCCAAGCAATTTCTTTATCCATTCTTTTCTTCTATGCGACAAATTGGCCTCTGGACAATTTTTAAAAAAATTATTAAAGAACAAACATGTGTTCATATCCTATGCACTAGCACGAAAGGTATGGTCGGCCATTTTGTCTCGACCAGTAAATTAGACCGAAATACCTAATTTTGAAAGACCCTAGCTCGAGCCAGAGGCTAAAAACACATAAGTATCAAATTGCTGCACCCATTAATACTTATGAACTAGACGATTCAATAAGTATCATCACTTAAAAACTCGCCTAATTAAATAGGGAAGGTTCAGAACACCAACATTGAATTCACCCAGTTCACATTGTATCTGATGACTGTAGGTGAAGCACTCAGTGTAGTTTTTTAAACTTGAAAACAAATTAGTACGTATTGAAATTACTTCCCAAAAAAAAAAAATATATATTGTTACCAATACATTCGTGTAAAATTAGCATTGGATTTGACTCAGCCATGATAAATTTTGCTTCTCACGTTGGTCCAACGTTCACGGCAAACCCAGCAGCCGGATGAATTGTATGTAAAGTAACTAGCGTGAATGTGCGCACGTTTGCACGGGCCGCAGTCTCTGGCTTCTCTACAGATCACTTTCATTTTTTGGAAATTATGTAGGAAAATGGTGTTGCTCTTTATATTGATATAGGACACATGAAAATCAACCGTTTTCCACGGAAAATATCGCTTTTTTGTCATAAAATTGCAAATTTTACAATCTTACTGTTGTTCTATAAATATGTCACCGATAAAAAGGGCATTCACTGCTGAAGAATATGAGACTATTTACAACAGGCTGACGTCATTTGCCACGCACTGCTGGCGATTTGAAAAGGGTAACCCTCTAGTTCTCCTTTGCCGGAACCGCACGATACCCTTTTGCACATACTTTTTAAACACTTAAAAGACAAACTCGTTCATAATATTTCAAACTGTTTTTGCACTGATGTAAACAATAAGAAAACAAACTTTCTGTTGATACCAGTTTTATTTAAATGCTGTATGAAATAAAGTTGCAATCCTTGGGTGAAGTTATAGACAAAATGAGAATGTTGCACTAAAAGCGGTAATTATTGGCAGTTTGGAGTACCTACTATCTGTCATCAGCCATGTGTGCAACATTTCATCATTTATCAATGCTCATTATGTTCAACATTTCATCATTTATCAATGCTCATTATGTTCAACATTTCAGATATATATTCCTGTCCTCTGTGTAACACTGGTTTCCTCCAACTTGATGTCCTAGATGAGCATATGAAAACAGTGCACAACAATGGACACTGGGAGTTTGATAATAAACATGATGATCTTCAGGATGTGTTATCACAGGTCAATGCTAATAAAATAAACAACCTAAATGATGATACATCATTTTTAAAAAGGGAAGTCTGTAACAAAAATTGTAGTGAAATAATTTCTGTCAGTGAGAAAACTGTTCAGCTTTGTGTGAGTGACAAAGCTGTTGCTACTTGCAGTAATTTAAGTATTCAGTCTCACAAGAAAATAGAGGAAGATAAATCCTACAACTGTGACATTTCTGAAGTATTATTTACTGTGAAAGATAACCAACAGCAGCATAATAGAATACTCACAGGAGAGAAGCCTTACAAAGGTGATGTTTGTGGTTCAGCATTTGCACAAAGTTGTCACTTACAAGAACATAAAAGAACATATACAAGAAAGAAGCCTTACAAATGTGATGTTTGTGGCCTAGCATTTACTGAGAGAGGTGGCCTAAACAGACACAAAAGAATACATACAGGAGAGAAGCCTTACAAGTGTGATGTTTGTAGTGCAGCATTTACACGAAGATGTCACTTACAAGAACATAAAAGAGTACATACAGGCGAAAAGCCTTACAAGTGTGATGTTTGTGGTCTAGCATTTACTGGGAGAGATGGCCTAAAAAGACATAAAAGAGTACATACAGGAGAGACGCCTTACAAGTGTGATGTTTGTGGTCTAGCATTTACTGGGAGAGGTGGCCTAAAAAGACATAAAAGAGTACATACAGGAGAGAAGCCTTACAAGTGTGATGTTTGTGGTCTAGCATTTACTGGGAGAGATGGCCTAAAGAGACATAAAAGAGTACATACAGGAGAGAAGCCTTACAAGTGTGATGTTTGTAGTGCAGCATTTACACAAAGATGTCACTTACAAGTACATAAAGGAGTACATACAGGAGAGAAGCCTTACAAGTGTGATGTTTGTAGTGCAGCATTTACACGAAGATGTTACTTACAAGTACATAAAAGAGTACATACAGGCGAAAAGCCTTACAAGTGTGACCTTTGTAGTGCAGTATTTACACGTAGTGGCGATCTAAATGACCATAAAAGAACACATACAGGAGACAAGCCTTATAATTGCATTGTTTGTGGTGCAAAATTTAATCAAAGAAATAATCTGATAGTACACAAAAGAATACATACAGGTGAGAAGCCTTTCAAGTGTGATATTTGTTGTACAACATTTTCTCAGAAGATTAGCTTACAAGGTCATAAAAGAATGCATACAGGTGAGAAACCTTACAAGTGTGATGTTTGTGGTGCAGCATTTACTGTGAATAACTACTTACAAGGACATAAAAGAACTCATACAGGAGAGAAACCTTACAAGTGTGATGTTTGTGGTGTAGCATTTACTCAAGGCAGTAGTCTAAATAAACATAAGAGAAGACACACAGGAGAGAAGCGTTACAAGTGTGATGTTTGTGGTGTAGCATTTGCTAATAGAGGTAATCTAAATGACCATAAAAGAAAACATACAGGAGAGAAGCATTAGAAGTAGGTATCACAAAGTGCCCGCTTTGTGCTGTTGAAAATGGACGAAAGTGGAGAAAACTGATGGAAATTCGTCAAGTTTAAGTCATCACTGTCCCTTTGCTATTAAGCAGATTGTAATAAAATTTATATCACGATACTCTTTATCTTCTTCTCTTTTGAAATGTATTAATTTCTGAATAATAAAAGTTATTGAAGTATTTTTTTACTAATAAAAACAAACAGCAACGTTACGTGTAGTTGGCCCTGGCGCGCAGCCAAATCTGAACGTTTCTGCCTCACCCCCGCTTCATTCAAACAGGTTTCGCTTGACCAGCAGACCTCTGATTTGCATACGGTTTTCACCATTGGGCAGGGCAGATGCATAGCTTTAATTTCGTATAATGCAAGCTGTAGAAAACAAAGTGGAAGACGTCGATTTCTTGAAGTGAAGTTGAAATTTACAAGATTTGACATTCTAAGTGGTGTTATAATTGCTTGCATGGTATGAGAAGATTTGGGAGCCATTTTTATTTATTCCTGTAAAATATCAAAGACTTCTGATATTTGCTGGTGGAGCGAATTGACTTTAAGTAACGCTTTCTCAGCCAAGAATTTTAGCGAAAAATGGAGAGCGAGGCTGTTACATCGACCGGGGTCACACCCAATGTCGATCAAGATTGGCATGCCACTTATGTTGGTTCGTGTTCAACCTTCATCACATCTTCTGATTTGAGGTTGGCTATACATAAGTATATCACTTATTAACAATGTTGTGAACTTCAAATGTAAAATTCACAATAGTTTTAATATTATTTAGCAATTTAACATGATCACACAGTTTGTGTAACAGCGTGGATTGAATGTGTTATCACCACTTCAGGCATTCGCACATCAATCTAATTTTTTCAAGAGCTTGAAAAGATAAGAAAGTTACCAATTTGAATAAAAAAAATGCATGTTTTGATTAATTGGTAATTAAATGAAGGTTTCTTTTGCAACATAATAGGGTGAATTATGATCTCAAAAGCAAATTATATCGCAAGGCCCAATGCCAATGGCCGACATATTGAGTCAAGGCTAGGAAACCAAAAAATACCATAACTTAAGTAGCTGACGGTGTACTGAAATGTCCGGACTTGCAGGTACTAGTTGATAGTCTTACCTCGAACATAAATATGTATAAACAGCTTTCATGAAATGCACTTTAAATAGTTCAGAATCGCGTATTCATGTTAATTAATATACATTTTAATTTAAGCAGGCTGTGCACTTTTCAAGTTTTAAGGTTTGTCATGATTTTCAATGCACTACATGTATGATATAATAATAGTACATGTAATGCTCTATACATGTAAAGAAAATTCACTTCTGGAATTTTACTGTTGCATATGACTCATAAGGAGCAGCGGCAGCGCAGTTGTTAGTGCACTGGCTTTCTAGCTCGGTGGTCCATGGTTCGATCCCCAGTTGAAGTGGGATTTTTTAGACCGCAAATGGCTCCGGGGTCAACCCAGCCTCATGAATTGGGTACCAGAACAACTCTGGGAAGGTTAAAGCGGCCGGTGTGATGCTGACCACATCACCTCTAGCGTGCCAATGGTCAAGAAAATACGGGCCTAACACCGTATTCCCAATATGCCTCAATAGGCGTGTAACGGGATCCTTTACCTTTTTTTTTTATATGACTCATACTATGATGGTATAAAAAAAACATTTTTTAATGCTAGTAACCAGTTGTTTTATAAAAAAAATAGCGTTTAGATGTTGTTAATTATTGCCTACAAATGATTTTTAAAATGAAATATGGACAGTACTTAAAAAAAAAAAAATTTCTGAATTTTTACATTCTTTTCTTCCCCTGCGACAAATTAACCTCTGGACATATTTTAAAAAATTATACAAGAACAAACAGATGTTCAAATCCTCTGAAAAAAATTGGGTTGTATTTGTGTAGTATGCAGATTAATATGTACATATATAAAGCTTGTACCTTTTATATTTTTTGAAATATGATGATGTGAAAATTGATGTTCATGCAAAATACTACATTTTTCGGTAATGATTTGCAATTTTTGGTCTCAAATATATTGATAATTATTCATGATGTAGCCCTATAGTTTTCTTTATGTGATCAGTGTATTGCAGACTGTATGCTGTTTGTCAGAGAAGGTTCTAAGATTATATTTAAGAAAACGGGAGCACTCTGAAGTTGGTGTGATGTAACTTTTTCAACTTTGCGAAAGTCCCTACACTTTTAAAAAATGCTGTAACTTTTTCATTTTTTCTCCGATTTTAAAAAATAAAGTACCCAATTTCATGGTTTTCCAAGAGCTTCCAAACTGCATTGTTTTCTCTGGTGTTTCTGTGCAAACAAAAATCACTTTGTGGTACCTATTAGAAGTGTGATGTTTATGGTGTAGCATTTACTCATAGAAGGGTTTTATGTGGGAATCAAATAATACATATAGGAGTGAAGTGTTACAAGTGTGTTGTTTGTGGTGCAGCATTTACTCATAGAAATCTCCTAAAAGTACATAACATAATACATACAGGTGAGAAAGCTTTCATGTGTGATGTTTGTGGTGCAGCATTTACTCAGAAAAGGTACCTTACAAGGGTATAAAAGAACAATACAAGTGAGCAGCCTTTGTTGTTGTTGTTGTTGTTACTGATTCAGCAGCGCTTGGGCTCACGCCCTTTAGCCCAATGCCATGTATTGATATCTGCATGTTTTCTCAATTTGTTTTGTTTCTCCTTACAAGATGTTCCACTTATCTGGCCTCAGAGGAAGTAGCACTTTCCTAACATCATCGAGTGCTGGGCACTCAGAAAGATGGTGGTCAACAGTTTCATAGGGGTCGTTACACAGCTGGTACGCTGGAGAGTGTTGTGGTTGGATTCTGTTCAAGTGACTGTTGAGTGGTATGTGTTGTGTTCTGTTGAGTGGTATGTGTTGTGTTCTGTTGAGTGGTATGTGTTGTGTTCTGTTGAGTGGTATGTGTTGTGTTCTGAGCTGAAAAATGGTGCTCTGATCCCTCCTTGTAAGATGGCCAATGTTGTTATTAGGATCAGGACTGGCCATATGTCTGTAAACCTCTCTCCTGGGGTTTCCCATGGCCCATCTGTTCAGCCAAGTTTCTTTGTTTGATGTTCATATGAGTGACATGCAGAGTTCTTCACGAAGGACAGCTTACAGAACCGTTTGGGATAAGAACAGGAGTGTGACAGGGATGCCTCTTGTCTCTATTTCATTTCTTACTAGCAATAGACTGGGTTATGAGATCATCAACAACACACAACAGAAATGGAATCCAGGGGACTCTGACTAAGCAGTTGGATGATCTGGATTTTGCTGATGACTTGGCTCTTCTGTCCCATAACCGTAATCAGATGCAGGACAAATTGAAAACACTCGAGGAGAGGTCACAGCAATTGGGTCTGAAAATACACAGGGAAAAGACAAAAATAATGAGAATAAATGCAGGTAATGATCTTCAGGGGAACTCCATAATGCCTCATCAATTTCCAAAGTGATTCTCTGTCTACACTGTCAAATGCCTTTTTGTAGTCCATAAATGGGTGCTTGCGTAGAATAGAGGGATTAAAATGGTATGACAAGGTTACCAACGTGGAACTGATGACAAGAACTAGACAAGTGCCAGTGGAACAAGAGATGAGAAGAAGACGATGGCGATGGATAGGACACACACTGAGGAAACCTGTTGATAGCATTACAAGGCAGTCCTTGTTCTGGAACCCCCAGGGCAAGAGAGGCAGAGGAAGACCAAGAAGTACATGGAGAAGAGAGTTGGAAACAGAGGTGAAAATGATGAGAACATGGAAAGAACTTGAGATGATGGCACGGGACAGGAGGACTTGGCATGTGTTTGTTGAAGGCCTATGCTCCTTTGGGAGTGGAGGGTTATGAATGAAATTCAAGAGGTCAGTAAATGACTGAAGTAATAAATAGGTGGACTGAAATTAAGATGTGTGAAAGAAACACAGAACTAATGGTTCAAGTATTATAAAGAAACATAGAATCAGAAACATTATGTAGAGACGATACTTAAAGGATTGAATATACCCATGGTGTGTTATTGGAATTGGACAGAGCAGTTTGTAAATACATGTGAGTCTTGTACGTTAATAAAATGAGAGTCGTTACTAGTATATGCAGAAAACTCATCTGACTAGGCCCTTCAACTGCGCAAACAGTCCGATGCATCGTCTGCTAAATTTATCGTGCCATTTACAGATGAGTATTGTATTTAATGTCAATGGTTGTTAGATCGTTTAATTCGTCACCCTTCCTTTCTCGATGATAGATTTTCATTTTATGTCTTTATATTCAGTGTATTTATATGTGGATGGCTGGAGGACTTATCATTTCTGAATTTACTATGGGAGAATCAGAAATGGTAACCAGCTGTTAGGCTTTTATTTAATGCATTGTCATAGAATCCACTGATACCACTGAAGAGATTACACATCTGTGACTATTCATTAAATATATTAATAATAATTGTTTCGTTAACATACCGAGTCCTTCATTTTAGATCTCTATTTATGTAGGTCACGGTTTGCTCCTTTGTCCTCTATCCTTCTCTTGTCTAATTGTAACATATTAACGAATTTCTGTATTCATGCGTCATTTTCTGTCTTGTTTAATTTATTAATATTTTCATATTATTGCTTCCTTATATTATTTCTGTCAGTGTTTTACCTATTTTCTTTATCTTGATTGTGTAACATGCTGTAATTTGAGTACCTTCATCACTATCGTCAGCATTTGCCAGTGCCGTTCACTTACATCATTCTTGCACATCACTCTTCACATGGTTTCATATGTCATTGGTTTTACTTGACATTATTTATTGCTTTTGGTACGATAACTGCTATAATATTGTTAATATATATAGTGTAATATAGTATGTAAATAACATTACATAGCATGGGTGGATTTATCACACTGCACACTTACAAATAACAAATGTACAGACACATGCTTTTCAGAAGATTGCTATTGACATCATTGGTCCGATGTCATTGTCAATAATGTCGGAATGGGCACATGCATAGACCTTTGCACAAGATGGCCTGAGGCCATACCATTGAAAGAAATTACTACAATCTCAATGGCAGAGGCTTTATTCTTAATATTTTCTAACATTGGGTTGCCTGATATTATCTTGTCTGATAGGGGCACAAAATTTACGTCCAAGGTTATTGTGATGGGCAGTGGAATTGTGTGCCAGTAGTTTTGCTAGGTTGGTCGGGTTTCTCATCATTCTGACCTGTTTACATTCTATCAAAATTCTCTGCCCACTTTTCTGTAAACGTTGTCTCTAACCGCAATATTTCTGTCATCTTGTCTGTCAATCAGCACTATAGACCTTCTGTCCATCAAAACTCTCTGCCCACTTTTCTGTAAACATTGTCTCTAACAGTAATATTTCTGTCATCTTGTCTGTCAATCAGCACTATAGACCTTCTGTCTATCAAAACTCTCTGCCCACTTTTCTGTAAACATTGTCTCTAAAAGTAATATTTCTGTCATCTTGTCTGTCAATCAGCACTAGACTATAGACCTTCTGTCTATCAAAACTCTCTGCCCACTTTTCTGTAAACATTGTCTCTAACAGTAATATTTCTGTCATCTTGTCTGTCAATCAGCACTATAGACCTTCTGTCTATCAAAACTCTCTGCCCACTTTTCTGTAAACGTTGTCTCTAACAGCAATATTTCTGTCATCTTGTCTGTCAATCAGCACTATAGACCTTCTGTCTATCAAAACTCTCTGCCCACTTTTCTGTAAACGTTGTCTCTAACAGCAATATTTCTGTCATCTTGTCTGTCAATCAGCACTATAGACCTTCTGTCTATCAAAACTCTCTGCCCACTTTTCTGTAAACGTTGTCTCTAACAGCAATATTTCTGTCATCTTGTCTGTCAATCAGCACTATAGACCTTCTGTCTATCAAAACTCTCTGCCCACTTTTCTGTAAACGTTGTCTCTAACAGCAATATTTCTGTCATCTTGTCTGTCAATCAGCACTATAGACCTTCTGTGTGCATATCTCCACCCACTTTTCTGTAAACGTTGTCTCTAACAGCAATATTTCTGTCATCTTGTCTGTCAATCAGCACTATAGACCTTCTGTCCATCAAAACCCTCTGCCCACTTTTCTGTAAACGTTGTCCCTAACAGCAATATTTCTGTCATCTTGTCTGTCAATCAGCACTATAGACCTTCTGTCCATCAAAACTCTCTGCCCACTTTTCTGTAAACGTTGTCCCTAACAGCAATATTTCTGTCATCTTGTCTGTCAATCAGCACTATAGACCTTCTGTCCATCAAAACTCTCTGCCCACTTTTCTGTAAACGTTGTCCCTAACAGCAATATTTCTGTCATCTTGTCTGTCAATCAGCAATATAGACCTTCTGTGTGCATATCTGATCAAACAACTCTTTCTTGGTTGTCCCACAGGAAACCTAACTCTTGTAGGGTTTTCTTTGATATGAGAAACTCAGGGTAATTTCTCTGTTCCTTTTAACAAGAGAGAACTTTGATTGTGGCCAAAAGTCACCACTCACGAATGCCAGCACTGTGCTCATGTTGCATCATCCCTTCATTGTCTTAAGAACGCAGGAGGAAACACTGCGGTTAGCGTACATGGATTTCTGTTTAATCGGGGGAAGATCAGAAGCTCTTGCGTCTTATTACATGCTAGTACGCTGTTTCATCTTGAACGGTCCGCAAAAGTGAGCTGAGTACTTAAGCGACTGTTTCTGAAACTCTCTATCAATCTAGCTTTGGATTTCCTAGCCTACGTGAACCTTATCCTTCATGTTGATAGCAGTTGTGAATTAAGTCCGTATGGAGATTATTCTGTAAAGCTGGTTGATGCGGGTACTTTCATCATGATACTTGATGCGGTTATTTTTCTTAATATTATTATTTCTCAGGAACAGTCCACCAGACGTCCTGTACTACGAGTGCATTAAACTCAATGCTTGAGCACTCATTATTTGATCTAAGCCTGCTGAGTGCCCTCCCAGGGTTTTTCTTAGTGATGATACTGTATTACTTCTTGAATACTAATTATGGCCATTCTGTCATATTCCCTGGCCCGCATATTGGCACACAGTGAAGAAGGCTAAACTGCTTTGTACAGTTACAAATATTTAATACACATGCTGTTCAAACATCAAACGACGCTATCCTTAGCCCGTCTCGATACTGTCTTGTGCTTTGATAATTCACACATTTTTTATTTGAACTGGCAACTTACGTGCAGCGAATCTTCACACACTCAGATACAGAATTACACTGACGTTAACACAATGCACAGTTCATAAGGACATATTTCGTCCACAAAGTCACAATGGACACTTGCGGAATTACAGTCCAACTGGACACATCTTACATGGTCCTAAGACACAAGCCGAACCCTTGGCTGGGGACGCGTTCTTGTCCCAAATTCCTAAACTCACTTCTGCTATCAATTTGAGCAGAAGTCAAGACGTCACTTCCGGAAATCCATGACTACCATACATAAACACTACACCAGAAAGTGATCGTATAAACAATGTTATGATATTTAAACATAACATCTACTCCCCCCCCCCCCCCCCCCCCCCCCTCCCCCCCCCCCCCCCCCCGCTCTAAAATAATGAAAAGGAACTTTTCATTATTTTCATAGCAACATCTATAATATCACTGGAGTAACCAGATGACAATATCCATTCCTCCAACTGTCATAATTGATATAGCACCTAGATGCATGCTCCACAATTGACAATTAGGCACTCAAGGTGTGGAATTTAGTAATGAAATTACCAAACCCATTGTCTCTATAGAAGACATATCTTTTAACACAAATGTGAGGTCACCGTATTAATCATAAGGCAGTATGGAAAAAAAATGAATATTCGTCAGTCAAAGCACTCATACAGCACACCATGTCAACAAACACCTTATGCCATGTCAGTCAGGTAAGTCAACTCATCTATCAATGAAATGCATAATTAGCAATCAAAGACACAATAGATCATATGAGGCAGACAAATCACATAATAATGAGTGACTGCGACAATATGTCAAAATAGTTATTACTATTTGTATGTATGTAATATCCTGTGATGACTGACCATGTTTATGAAATGTATTGTGAAGATATATTAACTAATATCTGAACACAATAAAGTAATGTTACACTAAGTATGAAACACTCTTGTGGTTTACTATCATTATTCACATTGTAAGTAATTAATGTCATTTATTATTTAATGTCACTGAAAAAATTTTCATTTGTGGTGAAACAAAGTCATTTTCATCCACGTAGTCTGACAAAGTTCCTTGAAGAATTTTGTTTTCACAGATTCATAAAGTTATTCTTGTAGACGCAAAGTTATTTGCATATATATTCATGGAAAGTTTATTGAAATCCATAGTTTTGATGTACTTCACTTGTAGATGCTTGTCTTCCATACCATAGGAACACACTTGAAAGTCAATGATTTCCGTCTGTATCTTCTAATGTTTTTTTTTTCCAAGTCAAAGTTGAGACGTAATTTCTCTTTGTTGTGTCCCCTTTGAATCGACAGAACCATCCATTTTGAGTTATTTCCTTTTTTATGTTAGTAGCAGTGATTTTAATGGTAACATTATTGAATATTTCACAAAATCTGTCTTGAACAAGTTGAATTGATATCACATCCTATGAAAAGTTATTATATCAAGTGCATGCAGTATGGACGTATTGTTCTTGACAACCTGCATTAGCAACAATATGTTTGACAATTTGATATATAGAACTCGGTTGCAAAGATGAACATCATCATCTTGTTGCTTGGCATAGTAGTTGTAGTCTGGCAACTTGTTTCTATACATGAAGATGCCTTGTGGTAGTACTATTTGGATCTTGCGATACACTTGTCAACAGTAGGCAAACGAACCATGTCCTATAAAGTTCCAGTTGCAACTTAGTTCATGACTTTTGAAAGGTATCACGTATGTTTGACCATCACATATGTGTGGAATGAGAATTTTAGGCGTCACATGGAGCCAGTGGATGTTTCATGCAGCGAGAAAGTACATCCGCCATGACATTCAAGCTTCCCTTGATAGGTTTTATAATATATTGGTATGGCTGGAGAGCCAATGAAGCACGCGCAGCTCTTTCATTTTTGAACCGTGCTGTTTTAAGGTATGATAAAGCTCTCTGGTCAGTCTCCAGTGTGAAACTCGCTCCCAGCAAATACCTCTGTAATTTAGTGAAGCAGAAGACAACTGCCAGCAATTCCCTTTCAATGATCGGATAACGCTGCTCAGTAGGCTTAAGCTTCCTGCTGACGTAGAGTGTGGGATGCAGGCAGCCATTCCATTCCTGCAACAACGAACCACCAATCGAAGATTTTGAGGCATCGACTCTGAGGGTAAAATGTTTAGCACGATCAGGCAATCTCAATATAGGCATTTTTGAGAATACATTTTTAAGATAATTTAGAGCAACACAACATACTTGGCTGCAAACAAATCTATTCGGGGAATTTTTTTTCACTAGAGACGTAAATACAGACGTAATCTCAGAAAAATTAGGGATAAATTTGCGATAGAAATTTAGGAGGCCGAGAATACTTCTAACCTGCTTTTTTGTTTTCGGAACATCAAGGTTTAGAAATCTAGATATGGTAGTATCTTCGGTTTTTAGCAAACCCCCTCCTACTTTATATCCCTAAAATGAAATCTCCTGACATCCAACTTTAGTTTTAGAAGGACGTGCTGTTAAGTTATGCAGTCGTAAAGTGTTTAGTAATGACAGAATACCTTCTAGATGTTCATCCCAAGATCGATGAAACAGGCAAATGTCGTCTATATAAGTGATAAGATCTTCTCTATCGGAGAAGAGTCTTTGCATCATGCGAACGAAGGTCGCAGGCGCGTTAACTAACCCGAAGGACATGTAATTGAACTCAAATAGACCTAAGGGCGTAGGAAAGGCAGTATAAGGCTTGGATTTCTCCGATAATGGCAGTTGCCAGTAGCCTTTCGACAGATCAAATTTCGAGAAAAATGTAGCAGAAGCTAGTCTGTCTAACAAATATTCTAACACTGGAAGTGGTTCAGCGTCATTTATAGTTACAGAATTTAAGCGTCTAAAATCTATGCATATACGTATAGACTTGTCTTTTTCCGGATCAAGACCATCGGAAAACTATAAGGGGAATGAGATGGAGAAATGACATTTAATTTCACCATCTGTTCTAGTTCCTCCTTAACTTGAGACTGTAAGTGTATAGGTATAGGATAGGGTTTCAACTTAATAGGTTGAAAATCAGTCAGAATGATATCATGTTCAATGATATCTGTGTGTCCTGGAACATCAGTAAGGACATCAGCAAAAGAACTTAGTAAATGAGTAACTTGTTCTTTTTGAAGAGAAGAAAGAGTTGGAGATATAGTAACATCCTTCGAACTTTCAGTAGCAAAAAAGTGAACACTGGGTAACACCAAGAGTGACTCATTTCCATCAGAATTTTCTTCTTGTATGACCGCCAAAGAAGAGTGACGAGTGACAGATTCATCAAGAGCTTCAAACACGGGTCTAAGATGTGGTGGACGTGTATGAAACTGCTGCAACATATTGATATAAAAAGATTTTTTCGTTTCCATCTACTGATACAATATAATCAACATCAGACCGTTTCTCCACAATCGTGTAAGGTCCTCTCCACGAAACTAATAGTTTGTTATCTTTCTTGGGTAATAGTACATATGCCTCATCACCAGGCCAAAGTTGGCGTAATTTGCGGTTTTGGTTCAGAAACAACCTCGCCCTAAGCTTTCCCTTTTCAGATGAATTTACAGCTATTTGGCATGCATGCGTCTATTATTTTTTTCTCAGATTGACCACATATTGGTATGAGGTTTGAACCTCTTCATTCATCTCAGCTCCAATTAATTGCTGTTTTAGTATAGACATTGGGCCTCTTGGTTTGGCGCCAAAAACTAACTCGAATGGACTAAAACCTGTATGTTCATTTTTGATCTCTCTGTACGCAAATAAAATTGCGGGGAGGACTCTGTCTTAATTTTGAGGATATTTCATGGTAACTTTATGAAGCATTTGTTTGATAGATCTATTGAGAACTTCTATTTTCTCTTTAGATTGAAGATGATAAATTGAACTAAGGGATCTCTCAATCCCTAACATATCCATCACCTGGTTCATAGCATCTGAAACTAACTGACTTCCTCTATCAGATAAAATGTTTTCAGGAAAACCTATACGGCTAAAAATTAAAAACAATGCATCAGCAATATCTATTGTAGTAATGTTTTTTAATGGTATGGCTTCCGGCCAGCGTGTGCACATATCAATGGAGGTCAACACATATTGATGACCTCTGGCTGAAGTTACTTTTAACGGGCCAATAATGTCAATGGCCATCTTTGCGAAGGGCTGCAAAGATATATCAGCCGCCTGAATAAGAGTATCATGTTTTGGTTTCCTAGTTGTTAGGCTTTGGCAAGTGGTACACGTACGACAAAATAATTTTACGTCTTTTGTAATACCCGGCCAAAAAAAATGTGACAAAACTCTTTGTTTTGTTCTAGCAACACCTAAATGTCCAACACATTCAATATCATGTGCGTGTCGTAAAACGAATGGACGAAAACAAGCTGGTACCATAATCTGTTTCTTTAAGGAATTAGCATCTTGATAATTTCTCACTAATATTCCATTCTTAATTGTATACCAGTGTTTTACATTGTCATCCACCATTACATCATCTAAATGAGCAATGTGAAAAAAAAATTTTTAGGACATATCTTTCTGTCTTTGTATAAAAGTGTCCTTGTCAATGAGTTCCATCTGAAATAAAGACTCATCATTAGTATTGACATCATCCATTACCTGTATATCATCATTACCTTGTTGATGATGATGATTTTCATCATCATTATTATTTTTATATTTTTCTTCTTCCTCTGAAGTACTTTCCTCAGTTATATCTTCAGATAATACATCAACAACTGGTATGTGTTGATCTTTCTCCATGCGAGCCTGAGCTCTAGTAGTTATAGCATTTGAGCACAGTAAATGTTGTCTTTCCCATTTTTGAATATCTTTCTTTGTACATTCATGCAATTTAGGTATGTTTCCTAAAATGATCCCAGCAATTGGATTCTCCAAAAGGCACACGAGTATTCTCCCTGTAAAATGTGGTGTATCTAAAAACACCTCTGCTGTGGGGTAATACTCCACCGTTCCACCAAATGTGATACATCTCACATGTTTTCCTGTGTAGTCCGACTTATCCACCAATTCTTTGCGAACTCCAACAATGGTTGCCCCAGTATCTCGCAATAAAGATACTAACTGATTATTCACAAAACCTCTATTCAAAATTAATGAACCAGTACTTTCAAATGATGACATGACTGGCAGGGGATGTCCGCATATCAATCTCGGGACTCCTTGAATTATTTGAATTATGATCATTACCTCTATAAAATGATCTTTGACCTCTATTTTGTTTTGAGTTATATCCTCCTCTATTTTGCCAATTATTTGATTTAAATGAGTTTTGAGGATAAAATGGTTCTTCATCATAGGAATGAAAATTTCTTTGAGGTTGATATTTATTAAAGTTTTATCTACCTCTATTCTTGCTATAGTTATGTGATGGATTAAATCTTTGATTTCTATCCATACTATTTGATCTATACCTAGGTGCACTGTCTTGAAATGACCTAGCAGATGCAGCTGGTAATGAATCTTTAATATTGTTTTTGCTCAATACTCTGTTAGGATGTGCCACTTGATATTGACGTCCTAGAGTTTGTAATTTAGTCAGGTCCTCTGGTTTTCTTTCCTGTAGGAATGCCAGAAAATCAGAACTAACAGATGACAAAACCTTGTCTCTTAAAATTAAGTCTGACAATCCTTCAAAAGTTTTTTCAGTTTTGGATAACTCAATCCATCTAGAAAAATTTAATTTTACAGCTGAAATAAATTCAGTGAAATCTTTGCCAGAATCTGGGTACAAAGAACGAAATTTCTGTCTGTAACCCTCATCATCTAATTGGTATCTCTGCAGTAAAATACGTTTAACAGCATCATAATCTTTTCTGGTTTGCTCATCTAAGGTAGAGACTACTGTTAATGGTTCACCCACCAATAAATTCATAAGTCTACTGGACCAAGTAGATCTGTCAATTTTAAATTCTTCACAATATGTCTCATATCTATTTAAGAAGCACGAAATATCGTCTATGGACGAGTTAAATTTTGGCAGATTAATTCTAATGGCAGTAGGATGATCTTTATTTTTATTTTCACCTACTATAGGACTCAACTGTGGTTATTGAAGTTTTAGTTTTTCAAGCTCAATTTCAGCTAATCTTATAGCTTGTGCTTGTTGCAATTTAATCTCTTCTTGAGATCTCGCATAGGCAATTTTTTCCCTTTCAAGAGCCAATTCTTCTGATCTCCTTTTTTCAATTAATTCTTCTTTGTGGAGTTCCTCTTGTCTCCTTTTCTCAGCTAATTCTTCTTGTCTTCTTTTTTCAGACAATCCCATTTCCTGTTTGTGGAGTTCCTCTTGTCTCCTTTTCTCAGCTAATTCTTCTTGTATTCTTTTTTTCAGACAATTCTTCTTGTCTTCTTTTCTCAGTTAATTCTTCTCTTCGAAGTTCCTCTTGTCTCTTTATTTCTTTATCCACATAAGCTTGCAAGGCTTCACCTTCCAAGTTAAATTCTTTACCAATCTTAAATAAATCCTTTAATGAAATCATGGTTGTTTATTATTGTGTTTTTCAGTATCTACACAATATTTTAACTTTTATATATCTGAATATGTCAGCAAAATATTCAACACTCAATCCACCAAATACAGCAAAATATGCTGGCTCCTCAGACTGAATCGCACAGATACTGCCCTATAGAACGCTTAATTTGCTCATTAGACCTAGCTTTCGCGGTATATAAATGGGCAAATTAAGTCCCACCAGCCTCCCGCTTACTTAACAAACAAGCAGACATGATGAATAGGCCTACACATTTAGTGAAATATCAATTCCGGCAAACAGATATTCTTTACAATCAAGTTGTATGTAGCAATTAATCAACTTATCTGTTGCCTCAGAATACCATCCTCCTTGTAGCTTCTGCAAGCGAGGAATGAAGATATTTCGTAACTTAGGCTCTGGTTAGGCCTAGGATTGCTTCATGCTGACAATTGAAGGACACCGCTCTGGTCCATATTCCACGAAGGAACACTTGAAATTCATTTTATAGTCAATTCCTTTGACGTATAAGTAGTAGAAAGTCATCATCATCATCTTGTGACGTATTCTTTCCAGAACGTTGTCCCCATTACAGCTGCTCTGGACGCATCACGATTCTGGGCAAGTCGACCTGCATCAGCCAAAGACAAGTTCAGACTCTCTGTGCTGTCCTGGGTCCACCGTCGTCTAGGTCGACCCCTTCCCCTTTTTCCAGGGACCATGCCTTCCATCACTGTTTTTCCAGACTATTATGTCTTTTTATATGACCCAAAAAATTTCAGCTTCCTTATTGCGATGGTATTTAGGAGCCAATGTTCCTGTACGTTTAGTGAGTGCAGTACTTCTCTGTTGGTCTTTTTTTCTGTCCAGGGTATTCTCAACATCCTTCTGTAGCATTTCATTTCGAATGATGTAATCTTTTTTGCAACTGTTTTATTGAGTGTCCAAGTCTCGCAGCCGTATGTTGCTACTGGGAATATACATGCTCTGATCAGTTGTAACTTTGTTTCTTTGCTTGTGCCTTGCCATAGGTTTTTCATCTGTATTAGTTTATGTGAAGCAATTGCAAGTCTTCTTTTAATTTCTACTGCACAGTCGCCAGAGCTGTTGATGATTGATCCTAAGTATTCGAATTAATTAACACTTTCCAGTTCTTCGTTATCAATTTCAATTTCTGGTTTGGTCTTTACTTTGTCTGTTGTCAATACTTTGGTCTTCTTGGTGTTTAGGTATAGATTCTGGGCCTCACTGTGTTTTTTGGTGGACAGAATTAATTGTTCAAGTCCTCTGGGTTGGTCGATAGGAGGACTGTGTCGTCAGCATTTCTGATTTCCGGGATCTGGTACCCGCCGATGTTAAATGAGTCAAACTCTTGTGTGTTCTTGGTCATCTCTTACGTTTCTCATGATATTCTCGGCATAAATGTTAAACAGGTAAGGGGAAAGGGTACAGCCTTGTCTTACTCCTTTCTGTACTTCAAACCATTCTGATGTTTACCCCTCTATTCTTACGGCTGCTTGTTGTTCTTAGTAGTAAGTCACTTGTATGTATTAGTGACACTTGAACGTAGCATGTAATGTTATTAGATCTGGAAAGTCCTTTCCAATCTTACAAACTTCGGCAGACGATAGGTGCCGCCATCTTGAAAAATTCTTTCAATTTGATTCATAGGCTCCAACATCCTTTAGCTTGGCCCCCATTGATGCGGGTACTTTCATCATGATACTTGATGCGGTTATTTTTCTTAATATTATTTTTCTCAGGAACAGTCCACCAGACGTCCTGTACTACGAGTGCATTAAACTCAATGCTTGAGCACTCATTATTTGATCTAAGCCTGCTGAGTGCCCTCCCAGGGTTTTTCTTAGTGATGATACTGTATTACTTCTTGAATACTAATTCTGTCATATTCCCTGTTCCGCATACTGGCACACAGTGAAGAAGGCTAAACTGCTTTGTACAGTTACAAATATTTAATACACATGCTGTTCAAACATCAAACGACGCTATCCTTAGCCCGTCTCGATACTGTCTTGTGCTTTGATAATTCACACACGTTTTATTTGAACTGGCAACTTACGTGCAGCGAATCTTCACACACTCAGATACAGAATTACACTGACGTTAACACAATGCACAGTTCATAAGGACATATTTCGTCCACAAAGTCACAATGGACACTTGCGGAATTACAGTCCAACTGGACACATCTTACATGGTCCTAAGACACAAGCCGAATCCTTGGCTGGGGACGCGTTCTTGTCCCAAATTCCTAAACTCACTTCTGCTATCAATTTGAGCAGAAGTCAAGACGTCACTTCCGGAGATCCATGACTACCGTACATAAACACTAAACCAGGAAGTGATCGTAAAACAATGTTATGATATTTAAACATAACACTGGTAAGAGCGAATTAATTGTAATCTAAAGTGGTAGCATGTAAGATTTTATGCAGATATAATCTACCCAGAATTACCTATTCTATTGCTTAAAATAATCTATTCATAACGAATAGTAACTCTTTCATAAGATCCCAAGTGATTAACGTGGTGTACCACCAGTTTTTAACTCAGCTTAAAGACAGTTAGTTGTATTGTCACCTACATATTGCTTACGCCGGTTAGTTCTGTATCGTGTATCGTGTTGTGGAATGAGTGTGTGACCTCGCTTCGCGGGGCCAACCAGGTGTGTTAAGCCACCCCCCCTTGCTCGCTAGCCAAGCATGAGAGGAATTTGCCCCTGGGCAGGTGTGGACGCTAAGCATGTTTAATTGAAGCGTATTTGTATGTGTGGGTGTTTGTATGTCTGTTAGTGTCGATCGTTCTGGTCGAACAAAACCAGGTAAATGTTTTTTAATGTCTTTATTTTTCCAGACACTGATCAGAAAAAACAGAGAACGGTCTGTGTTGCTATCTACGGGCTCAACCAGAGTCTACGGAGATTTTATTAGGCACAACGTTTTTACACATTGGTGCATGGCCTCTAGCATTTTTGTAGGCCCCATTTTTCTTTACTGATGGATTAACTGCCATATTACTACCGCTGGCGGCTATTTTGTGGATTACATTACAGCCACGCAGTGCAGACAGCATCATCCAGGAGCTGTTCTCATTTACCATTTATACATCAGGGCAATAGTGGAGTAACCCATTACCACCTTGTTGTTGGAGAATACAACTACATAACCTAGAAAGAACCAGCTAGTGCCAGCCTCTGAAAGTTCTCACTTGAACTATCCACTAGATCTTCACATTCGGATAGTATTTGTGTGCTGGAACTAAGGTTTGTTTTCCTTTTCGCCACCTTTTGTTTACTCGGATTTACTGCAGTAGTCATTCTGCTGGAGTTTACTTGTTACTACTATTTACCCCCTGGAGTTTACCTCCTGGTACCAGTGGATTAATAAGTTTAGCCAGACAGTGTTGTGCCACAGAAGTTTTCTTTCTTTCAGACTTGGATTTATCGCCTACTAAGACATACACGGTCATCTAAGCGTCTTAGACTGATGACCCCTGTCCAGGTGACAGCAAGACTGGATTAAAGACTCTTAGTGTTTTGAGTGCAGGAGTGGTTCGAGAGAACTTAGGTGTGTCTTTGTGAGCGTAGGAAGGAAGGAGAGTGTGGTGGCCACAGTGTGTTTTTTCTTGGTGATATTGTTTTTGTTTGGAGGTTCATTTTCTTGTTGTTGTTTATCCTTCTGACATTGTTTATTTTCAGTCAAGGTACACTGGATTCACCATTTTTTTTGTGTGTGTGCTCGCATTTTGCTATGTTGAACGTTATGCAGTTTTTTATGGTTAATAAAAACCCAGAAAACTTATTCTTGTGCTGGTCAGAACGCCTACCCTTTAAATGTCATGTTGGTGTAGTAACTGCAGTGTCACATACTGAGTATTAGAGAAGAAACTCACAGTAGTTACAAGTTTTTTTTTTGTGGATCTTTGACAGATGCTTGTAAATGGGCATCACAGATGATACAAAATTCCATTCAGAAATCGGGGTTGCTGCACAAAGCTAAGAAAACTTTCACCGGGAGATGAGGTTCTATTACTTCTCTCTACTAAGGAAAACAAACTCTTAATTTCTTAAAGTGATTAAGAAGATAAACTGATGTTGATTACACCATCAGTATCAAGGACAAAAATAAAACCTATCACATCAATATGTTAAAAGTGTATACTCACCATCCTCAAGAATTACAGGACATCATTGACAGTTTAAAAGATCGAACAGTATCTTCATTGTTTGCTGTCATCCATTCACAAGACACTGTTTCTTCTATTCCTCTAAGTTTTCCTTACTGTTACTTAAATCGGTCAAATCTTGGAAGAATGTTTCAATTTCTGATTCTCTCCATCCTTCTCAACAAGAACAAGTTCTGAACATTCTTCACTCTTTTTGATGATATCTTGAAGGAATTGCCTCGTCACACTGACTTGATTACACATGAGATTGTTCTCACTGATCATACGCCAATTAAAGTACGTCCATATCGAATCCCATTATTACATTATCAAGATCATGTTGAAAAATAAATTAAGCAAATGCTAGACATGGGTATCATATCTCCTTCATCATCACCATATGCTTTTCAATGCACTTGCGACATTCGTTTGCGTGATGCACCTTTTATTGGGCAACAGACATGACATCATTGCTTACATTAGCGATATTTGTTTATTCCATTCATCATGGAATGAACATGTTCAACGTTTAAAATCTTTATTTCTTTTGTTAAGATCGCATGGATCGACAGTGCATCCATCAAAAGTTCATACTGGTTACCGAGAGATATCATTTTTAGGTCACCGCATCAGTCAGATCAAATTATACCCAGAAGTAAACATAGTTAGACGTATTTTGGATATTAAAATTCCAACCACTAAGAAACAAGTCAGAAGCTTTTGGGGTTTGATAAATTGTTATCATAAATTCATCCCCAACTTTGCTTCCATATCTGCACCATTGCCTGCCTTGACATGCAAGGGTGCACCATTAAAAATTAAATTGTCTGACAATGCCAATTTACGGGACTGGTTGAGATAGAAATGAAATGGTTAAAAGCATACATGAGATACTTCAAGCAGTGTCTATATGGTGCGACAAACCAGCTCCAAGATCAATCCCAACAAAGCCTGTGTGCTTTGGTGCTCCTTGAATAACTCCATACTGAAAGCGGATCTTCCAGCCATTACTCTCAGTGGACAGAAAATTGAAAAGCAGAACAAGTTAAAATACCTTGGTGTAACATTCAATCGCCGGCAATTATATAAGCACCATTTTCATCACATCATACAGAAGTGCAAGAGAGGTCTGGCAGCCCTAAAAATAATGGCTGCAGCGCACCTGGAACAGAGACTACTGTTTCTCTTGTATCATCAGCTGGTCTTGTCTGTAATCGAGTATGGCATGGGAATACTCACGCTGTCAATATCACAATGTGAACGACTGGAATGCATTCAAAACGAAGGGATGTGTAAAGTCTTGGGCTGCACGCGATATACCCCTATTGTGTTGATGTGGCACATGCTTAGATTGCTGTCAATTAGATCCAGATATACAATGGCCCAGGTAAAAGCGTATATTCGTGTAACCACAGACAAAATGCATCCCCTGCATGGGAACATAGCTGACATCAAAGGAGCGAGAATAAAGAGGGGGATGTCATGGATGGCGCAGGCAGAGGAGATTATTAGAAAGGTGACCCCCAGTTGAAAATATATATAAGGAAGAAGAGTGGAGTACGTCAGATGAGAGCTGCAAGAACTACCAGCAAGTCATCATCAGCCTTGGTGGAGAATGCAGAACTTAGGCCAATGGGAGAGCAGATCTGGAAGTTGATCAGCTTATAAATGATACTGCTGGGGATGATGATGCCATTGTGTACACTGATGGGTCTGCAATCTGTGGTAATAAATCAGGGTGGGGCTTCTGTATTAAGTGCAGAACCGTCGCTGAACATAGCGGGACTTACATGATAACAACCTCCAGCATGAGAATGGAGGTAGAGGCAGTTGCTGCTGCCTTAAGATAGCTGTTTGAGACTTTATTAACAAAGGCAGTTATTGTATCAGACTCACACTCCATGCTTCGAAAGGTTCAAAATGGTTTGCTTCGAAATGAATGGAAAACTTCCATAGAAGCATTGAATCTTCAAGAACTGATATGGATCTACTGTCCTGGTCATGCCGGAGTACGTGGCAATGAAAGAGCTGACAGACTAGCTTCAAGAGCACCCATAAATGGTGCATTGGCCATGGATAAGGTAGAAATACAAAGGGCAATTCATGTTCGTCTATTACAGAATGACACTTCAATCGATGAATCATCATGGCGAAGACTGCTGGAATTTGGCATCAAACATAAAACATGATGATGGACATGAGAAAACGGCATCTGCCGTGTATACAACAATTAGCATTCATACCCTTCAACATTTGATGAGGGAGACTGAGACCTATGGGTTTGCCCGGAGTGCAATGACGTCGATTCTAATTAACATTAAATTTTGCCAGGGCAGCGGCCTTATGGATTGCTCTTTACGATTTCCAACTTCACTCAATTTTTCTGCCAGCTGGAAGCAATTGTGAAAGTAACCCTTTAGCTCCCCGAGGAGCATAGACCTTCAACAAACACATGCCAAGTCCTCCAGTTCCGTGCCATCTGCTCAAGTTCTTTTTGTGTTTTCCAAATTTTCACCTCTGTATCCAGCTCTCTTCTCCATGTGTTTTTGGTCTACCTCTGCCTCTCTTTCCCTGTGGATTCCAGAACAAGGACTGCCTTGTAATGCTATCAACATTATTCCTCAATGTGTGTCATATCCATCGCCAGCATATTCTTCTCAGCTCTTATTCCACTGGTTCTTGTCATCAATTCCATATTTGTGATTTTGTCATACCATTTCAGTCCTTCTATTCTACGCAAGCACCCATTTATAAAAGTCTGTAGCTTTTTGGTTGTTGTTTTTGTTGCTATCCATGTCTCAGAGCCATACAATAGGACTGACTTGACATTTGAGTTGAAGATTCTTATTTTCGTTTTGGACTTGATTTATCTTGGTCTCCATATGTTTCCCAATGCAATGAAAGCTCCTCTTGCTTTTATGTATTCTTATTTTAATATCACTGTCTGTCCCTCCAACTTTGTCTAAATTACTACCAAGATACGTGTACGATTCTACATCCTTTAGTGGTGTTTCTTCGAGTTCAACCTTGTTATCATTTCTTGCATTTATTCTCATAATCTATGTCTTTTCCCTGTGTATTTTCAGGCGCACTTGTTGTGACCTCTCATCGAGAATTTCATTTTCTCTTGCATCTGATTATTGTTATGGGACAGAAGAGCCAAGTCATCTGCAAAATGCAGATCATCAAGCTGTTTAGTCAGAGTCCAATGGATTCCATTTCTGTTGTGTGATGTTGATGTTTTCATAACCCACTCTATTGCTAGTAAGAAAAGAAATGGAGACAAGAGGCATCTCTGTCTCACTCCAGTTCTAATCCTAAACTGTTCTGTAAGTTGTCCTTCATGAAGAGCTCTGCATGTCATGTCTTCATAGGTCTTCCTTATTAAGTTTATGATCTTCAGGAGAACTCCATAATGCCTCATCAGTTTCCAAAGTGATTCTCTGTCTACACTGTCAAATGCCTTTTCGTAGTCCACGAATCCGGTGTAAAGCGGTGAATTCCATTGCAGACTTTGTTCAACTATTATTCTCAATGTGGCTATCTGGTCTGTACATGATCTGTTCTGTCGAAAACCTGCTTGTTCATCTCTCAGTTGCTTGTCTGTGGACTCTTTGAATCTCTCAAATATGATTCTGTTTAATACTTTTCCTGGCACTGATAGTAACATTATTCCTCTATAATTTGTGCACTCTTGTAAATTACCCTTCTTATGCAACTTGACCAGGTAACCTTCCTTCCATTCTGCTGGTATTTCCTCTCTCTCCCAGACTTTGGCAAGTAGTTTATATAATATCTCTGTACAGGAATCAATACCTGATTTGATGGCCTCTGCTGGAATGCCATTTGGACCAGTTGCTTTTCCATCTTTAAAAAGTTTTATAGCTTTCATTATTTCTTCTCTACTTTGTCGTTCACAGCTGATTTTTAGCTCCTCTTCTGCTGGCTGAATGTCTGGGGGATTAGTTGGAGCTGGTCTATTGAAAATTTCCTCAAAATGTTCTGTCCAACTCTTCATTTGTTCTTGTATATTACTAAGCAATTTTCCATTCTTATCTTTTATGAGGCCATTTGCTTGCTTATATTTCCCTGTTAGCTTTTTTTGTGTTGTTGTACATATCCCTCATATTTCCTTTGTTTGCAGCTTCCTCTGCTTCCCTTACCAAATTATCAATATACGAGTATTTCATCTTGTCTCTTTTGATGTTTCTTCTTACTTCTTTGTTTGCTTCTATGTACACTTCATGAGCCTTGGCTTTGGAGCTTCTGGTTTTGATTCTGTTTAAATCTGCTTTCTTGTTTTTCCTGTCTTCTATCTTACTAATGGTTTCTGTTGTCATCCATGCTTTGTGCTGATGTTCTCTTTTTCTCAGTACCTCTTCACATGTCTCGTTCCATATATTTTTTTACTTGTTGCCAGTGGTCTTCCTTATCTGCTTCATCGCCCAGCTTGTTGGAGTACTTGGTATTTGTAGGATACTGTGATAGAAAATCTTTCTCTTATTTCCTGATTTCTTAGATATCCCACATTATACTGTTGTCAATAGCTATATACTGTTGTAAATTTCTTGAGTTTTAATACTGTTTTAGCCAACAGAAGATTGTGGTCTGATACCACATCTGCTCCTCTGCATACTTTTACATCATGCAATGATGACCTAAACTTCTTACTTATGCAAATGTGATCAATCTGATTCTCAGTTCTGTGGTCTGGTGATATCTATTTTGCTTTATGTATTCTTTTATGTGGAAATATGCTTCCTCCTATAGCTAGTTGATTTGAAGCACAGAAGTTAGCTAATAGTTCCCCATTCTCGTTCATCATACTTAATCCATGCTTTCCCATGACTTCTTTGTTTGTACCTATTTCGCGTTTAGGTCCCCCATTAAAATTGTGATGTCCTTTCTTTTCCTTTTGTCCAAGACATTTTGTAATCTGGTGTAAAAGTCTTCTTTCTCAGATTCTTCTTTATCATTTGTTGGTGCATAACACTAGATGATGTTTATATTTACTTTCTGTTTGGCTGATTTAAACCTAGCTGTTATAATTCTGGGTCCCATTGCTTCCCATTCTATAAGTGCCTTCTGTGCTTCCCTAGACAGCATTAGAGCCACCCCTTCACTGTGATGGGCTCTTTTCTCCTCATGTCCTGAGGACAACACCATTTCTCCTGTGATCAATCTCTTCCTCTCTATGCTCTTCCACCGTGTCTCGCTGAGACCTAGGAAATAAATCCTGTAATTTGTCATTTCTGCTGCTACCTGTGCAGTTTTCCCTTGTTCACATAGAGTGCGAACATTCCAGGTGCCAATCCTGGAGATTTTCCTAGACAAAAAAGGTTAGTTGGCAACCCAGACTCCTTTCAGCTTTCTCTGGGTTGCTTCATGCGCCTCCTTTCCAGAGGACCTTTTTCTGTCTTGGGCGGCTGAGTTGATATATATTCTATATTTGACTTTTTCATATTTGTTGAAGTTTTTGTAACCCCTATGTGGAAAATAAATTACTGTCCCAAATTCCATAGCCCGTTGCGATTGTTCCACAGCCATCATGATGCCCTGTCCGCAGTTTCACTGAGTCACTTAAGTGCCCTTGTTCTTGACAGTCCTTTAAAAATCAACAGTTTCGGTAGATCATGTTGTTGTTGATTTTAGGGCCTTGCAAAAACTAGACTATTGGATTTTTTTGTGTACATGCGAGACCCGGTTCAACCCCATGTGAGTTATAATTTGGGTTTATAGTGTTCCGTTTTCTATATAGTACATTACATATGTTGTTTTTCGAGACTGCAAATTCTCTGGCATTTGGTGTGGCAATTTCTAAGATCTGTTGGTGCATCTCTTTCCTGTTTTTAAGTACATCTTACCTTGTTGAGTTTTGAGATGTTTGCACTTTGATTTGTTGTATGCTACCTTCTTATTTATTGCCACTGAGACTGACTCTTGTATTTCTAATAAGAATGCCTTACTTTGCAATGTTTTTTAATTTATCTTACTTTTGTACTGAACATTTGTGGTGAATATTTTGTTTACGTTTTTTTTTCTGTAATAATTGTTTTTTCTGGTAGTTATGTGTTAAATTTTGTTTTGGTAATGTAAAATTTTATTATGTTGTGTAGTTCTCTGGGAAGGTCTACTTTTAGTACAATTTCTAGCGATGGTGATGATGTTTTGTGTTTTCAAATATTATTTTAGTGGTTTTATTTGCTGTTCATATTTCTCGCACGTTAGCACATGATGTTCTAAGGTATATTTCTCAAGACATGCCTCACAGTTGGGTTCTTCTATCATAAAGTATCCTATTCCTAGTTGTAGTCTAATAAATTTTTTATTGCACGGAATTTGTTGCTCTCTATTTGTCTGACATTTTTGTGTTTGACTTTTCAATAGCTTGTTTACCTTCCTGGCTTTGTTTTCAATCTTCTGTCCGTTCCATTGCTATTAGACTTTTTATGTGGTTAAGGCTGCTTCTTCCTGTTTTAGCTTCCTTGTCCGCTACATATTTCCTTCTATTCCCACGTGTGAGGGTATCCGTAATAATAGTACTGTGGAGCCTCTGATGTTTAGGTATGTGCTAAGATGAAATTTTTCTTCCGCGACATCTGGTCGGCTACATTCATGTGCATTATTTAGTGCTAGTATTGTTGATAGCGAGTCAGTTATGATCGTTAGCTTATCGGGGGCTTGTCGGTAGTTATTTCCAGCATTTTTTTTTCATTTGCCATCATTTCTTCCGTGAAGATAAATGTCGCGTGTATGGAGAATAGGAAATGTCTGAGTGTAGACAGATATTGAAATAGTAATGTGAAAGTAGACGAAATTGAGTCACTAATTAAATTATGGGGCGAGATATGACTTCAGGAGAGTAGTGAGATATGTACTGATCTCTAAAGGTCTACTACTCCACCATACTCCGACTGTGTTTAAGATGTCAATCTCCTCCCCGTCCCTCTATGCTTCATAGAAAAAGAAGTTCTATACAGTAAGGACCACAACAGTAAACATCAAGTGCCAGTTAGAAGAGAATGGATTCTGACCACAGATTGCATATAAATATGCTTATTAAAGAAAAACCACAACATAAATCAAATAAAAATAAGTAATGCCTTCACGATCTCTGAAGGATAGTGAATAACAATCACAGAAAAACTAACACACCACTTCGCTCAATCACACCAGCAAGCGTCTCCGTCTCACGCCCACAACACACCCAGATACTTCCACAATAAACGGGGTAGGCCTCCAGTCTTTTGTGATGGGGTAGGCCCCCAGTCTCTTGTGTTAGAGACGGCCTAGCTATAAAGTCCTTCTTTCTTGGTAGCTAAAGGTAATCGACCGCTAAGAAAAATCAACACTGTTCCTCCTAATTTGATATCCAAATGATGTGGAGATAAGCTCTCCGTTGAACGGCTGATAAATATATCCAAGTGCACACCCACTTTCCAGGGCGCGGGTTAATGAGACAACACTAGTGGGAATATTACTGCACCCACTGCTAAATCCAAATATCCAAGCAAAATTGATCAATGCTGGCAAAACGAATATATATGAGGGCCCCAAGGGATGCACCTCTATTTGTTGGATAAAGGTGACTTGAGCTTCATGTAGGTGACTATTACTGGAAAGGTGATGATTATCTGCAAAATCCGCTAATCTATTCCGTGTTTGCTGGCTTTCAATGGGTCTGTTTGTGTTGCCGACACGATTAGATGGCAAAGGTGGCAGCTCGTCTGGCTGGAGGTGTACATCCTGCTAAAGGCAAAGGCTGTGAGTATTTAATCCACGGTGACAGATCATAAATGGGTCAGACGATATTGCCCCGAAGAATGGACGACAACGGCAACATCCCGTAAGCACTGTCGATATCGATTTGTATATTGCGATAGGCGGTGGGTAAATAATCCACGATTACCACCTGGTAGGCTGGACAATGACAGAACGATTCGTCTGCCGTGAGATCTATATATCTGTGGCAATTTATATTAGCAGTAGATATATTTATGAAGTGACAAATGTCTAGCAAATGCCAGGTGGGCCCTTAACGACGTAAGGCGCCCCAAATACGGGTACGAGAGCACAAATTACAGACTGATCACGCTCTGCAAAATTACAAAGAAGTCAAAAACATCATAAACAGCTGAACAGCTTGTTTACCAATAAATCCCCCCTTATTCTTTCTCACTCTCTTGCTTCGTCAAAACACACCTCTCAATACAGAATAAAAACGCACAACCGTAACCCCCCCCCCCCCTCGCTCTGCTTCCTAACCATTCACACGGGTAAACCCAACCATGCGTCAACTGCCGCGCAAAGCTGGGCCCGGTTCATCTAAAGCAGTGTTTCTCAACCCTGATAGTAGCAACACCCCCTTTTGACGACTAATATTTTAAAAAGCCCCCTACCCTTTTAACACCCCCTTGCTCTTTATCCTGTATATACACACACACACACACACACACACACACAGATACTTATACATATATTCCACCATACTTTTAAAAAAGCAATGCAGTTAATGAGTTATCTTTTCTTATAATATAAAGAAAAAGAGAAAGCACATTTATAAAAACTTAATAATAATAATAGCCCCTTCAGTCATAACTGACTATGGGAATGCGCCCAGAGGTGACAGCTCTCAGCTGCTTATTTTCCTGATACTCCTTTCGACGTTTTCTCCTCTCTTCGGCTTGTTGTGTGAGCTTCTTTTCACCCAATCTGAGGTGGCGCCGTAAATAGCATCGCCACTTGGTGCGATCGGCAGCTTCATCCTCCCACGTTGCTGGATTTATGTCCAGTGCTGAATATTTATGCCTCTCACTTTAAACATGAAAAATTGGAAAAATTATTAGTTGATAATAATGATATAATTATATAAAAATTCACTTACTAATGAAGCTTAATGAGATACTTGCGCTTGGTGTGACTCAGCCAGTTTTGTAATATTTGATTCTAAGTTTGTTAATAGAAGTCTCAAATCTCCTGTTACAAATCTGCAGTCGGTTTCGTTGCTTTTGTAGTAGCAATACTAATGCACTAAACTCCTTCTCCACCAAATACGACGTTGGGAATGCTGTAATTAGCAATTTAGTTTCACGCCAAAGAACGGGATACGCAAGCCTCTGCTGGATCCAAAATTTGTAATGTGTGTGACTGAATCGTGCTTTTGTCTCGAAGTCATTTTGTAGCTCAATTAATTCTTCTTGTAAATGTTGACTAACTAGTTCCACGTCTGATTCAAACGGATTAATCACCCAGTTCGGTATTTATTGTTCTTGGAAGTCCTTAAATCTTATGCTCATATCATTTTTAATAGCGTCCAAATGACTGCAATAAACCTCTAAATCTGAATCTTTAAGCCTGTCCCCACCTAACTGCAGTAAACATGGAAAATGAGAAAGTTCTCAGCGACTAAGATTTATTTTTATATAATGTCAATTTGTTGATGAACCCATGATAATTCCTTTCACTTTAATCAGACTGATCTCATTTCCTTGTAGCTTAAGAAGAACCTCATCTAACTTTTCAAATATATCTGAAATATAGGCCACATCGTTTCGCAATACTTCTCTTTCGATGCTAAATTCTTCTTTGATTGAATCCAAAAACTCTATAACAGTATCAAATAATGCACATAATCTTTTTAAACAGTTACCTTTGGACAGCCATCATACTTCCATGTGTAGGAGAAGATGTTCAAACTCTTCACTATTATCACAACAAAGTTTACGAAATAATCTATCGTTCAACGAATGCGCCTTAATTTTGTTAATAACACTGATAACACAGTTCAATGATTTGTGGAGTCTGTCAGTAAGATGCTTGGCGACTAAATGTTGTCGATGAATAACACAATGAATTGTTAAAACACCTGGTGCCACATTTTTTAAGTATGCCTGAAACCCACGATGACGACCAACCATAGCTGGTGCTCCGTCTGTCGTAACATGCGATGACATTGGAAAAAGGAATTTTTTTTCCAACAAAAATGTGTTTCAAGAAGAAAATATGTGTCAAGAGTGGAGAGACAAGGTTAGCTTGGGTGTGTCGAGAGGCTAATGAATGTTTCGAGTGTTGAAGGGACATAAATCTCCGCCTACTGTCTCCTGACAATGGTAACATCCTAGGTACTAAAATGTTCCGTTTGGAATCCTTGAAAAACTATATGGGACGCAAGGCAAATAAAACTATCGTGTTACAAGCTATGCGAAGGGGAATATCTTTTGTAATTGTTTCATATTGATTCTTGTAAAAATGTACACAATGCCCCCCCCCCCCCTGAATGGAAGCAGCAACCCCCAATCGTTGCGACCCATTAGAACGCCCCCAGACATCTTGAAAACGCCCCCCCAGGGGGCAGTACCGCCCCCGTTCAGAAACACTGATCTAAAGGTTAAACAATTCATATCCACTCGTTCCCCTACCCACCGCGGTAACAGGCAAAACCAAACATTAAGTATCCAACCATTACATGTAAATTATAACTAGGAAAAATACCGAATGAGAATTGAGTGAGGGCCCAAGTAGTATTTACCAAACATTAGAATTGCCACTGGATGAAATTACAAAATAGTTTAAAAATAGAAAATAGGAAACTCCCGGTCACACAAAAATACTTTACTTTAAAATAGAAAATAGGAAACTCCCGGTCACACAAAAATACTTTACTTTAAAAAAGTCATATTTATTAAAGAGGAAATAACGCAACATGGGATCTTAACTCGATATGATTAAGCTTACACACACAAAAAACCCACTGAAATACATTTTTAGAAATTGGTGTGCTTACCAGGTGTTACAACTGAGTTCGAGTTTATGATGTGGACACGGTTAATGCTGTAGTTATCAAATAATATGGCGAATGACGTGTGACGGTTCTTTTTTTTTTCACGTACCTCATTATTGTCTGTGGAAAACCACACTGTTTAGCAAACGGACATCGTAACGAATTAAATCAGAGACGAAGCTCGTAAAGACGGTGAGATGACATTTATTGGGCGAATAATTCATTCTTTCAACATACTAGTATCATAATCAATTGGCATGGTATCTCAATACATAATTGGTTTGCATAATATATAGCATTCCTCTATGTAGACATCAATTTACATCGACAGTCTTGACACGACTCAAGAAACAATTAAATTGAAAATAAGAAAATATGTAACGAATTGAAAATTAAATATAACGGAAAATCTTAAGTGCGGTAATCAGCACTAACGAAATGCGAGAAAGAAAAAACTAAATAATGTACCCTTGCTTGCACGATGGGATGAATGATAAGAACAAAAGAAAAAAAATATCGGATAACAGTCAAAAATGCATGCATAATAATGCAAATGTACGAGAAAATAGAAAGTTCATCGCAATAATCACTAAAATAATTCCAAGGACTTCGAAGATGTAGCGATGTAAATCGTTAGAATCATCAAAACGAAGCGTAAGATAATGTTCTTCAATACAAAGATGTAGGTGTGTGCAATATACAGTTATCCCTGTATTCATTCCAATCGGAATTTCAAACAAAATGTCATAGTAATATTGATGTATCTCAGTACTCGATCTGAAGTCATCAATGACTGTAATAAGTAACTGTAACTGGCAGTCACGAAAAGAATTACGAATATCCATCAGCAAATAGAACATCCACATATTAACACGCTCGAAGTAGATTGGAGTGAAGTAAAAATGAGCACTCGATCCAAAAAGTCGCGTACAACGTATTAATTAGTTCCGATGTGAGCTGCCAGCATTGACGAACGTATCAAGTTCATAGAGTGCGTATTCTGGTATATAAAAATGATGTTCTAGGAAAATTGGACATTGGAATGTCATAGAGTATAGTATTGATCTCGATATGTGCTGAAGTCATCATACATCAAGCAATTATACTGATCTATCCCTGTCCTGTTGAGGGCATCGAAAGACGACATCGGCAACTTCATCATCCGTTCTATTTATCGCCCATAAGTCGAAGTGAAAAGGTTGAAGCGAAATTGAATAGCGTGCAGATTTCGCACTTTTGTGATCCTTTTGCTTGAGAAATGATAAGGCACGCTCGTCCGTCTCTACGGTGAAATGTGCACCCAGCAGGAATCTCTGAAGTTTGTTTATTGACCACACCAGAGCTAGTAGTTCGCGGGTCAACAATGGAATATGTTTGCTCAGTATCGGATAACTTGCGTAATACGTAAATGATAGGATGAAGTGTTCCATTGAAGCTCTGCATTAAAGATGCACCGATTCCTTCTGACGAAACGTCTTTTCGAAGAGTAAAAGGACAGTTTTTATCGGGTATTGGCAAAATAGGTGCAGCAGAAAACAGCGATTTAATATTAGCTAAAGTGGCTTGGCAATCCAGCGACCACGGTAAACTATTGGTAGAACCTGTCCTAAAAAAATTGACAGATTTGAAGTGATAGTTGACTACAGAGGCAACTGAATGATATGTAGCACGGTCATATGACAATATGTCCATCGAGAAAACTATGAAGGACAGCGACGGAAAGAATGAAATGTCATAAGATGCCAAGTGAAATACGGAATAGGCGTGTAAACATGTAGAAAGAGCAATGAGCATAGAGTATATAAAGTAGTCGAAAATAAAATAACGAAGATTGGTGTGATGACTGAAGGTCTGAGTCATCAGAGATGTTGATAAGCAATCAACTTATGTTGACAAATCGTCAATGGCTTTATGACCGAATGACAGCTGACGTAAGTCAGAAACAACAACAATGTTCATGGCTGTAAATTGCATAATAATGTTAAAGAACAGCGTGCATACAAATCGGCGACCACCGATGGACGATAAGGAATGATGAAGAAAAGGCGTGATAATCACCGAACTAGCTTGTCCAGTAATACTCTGAAATACATAGCTAAGCTAAAAAGAATGGCAAAGTAATAAACGTGTACCTGAGTGTTGCCTGCTTTCTTTTGTGTTGACTGGCCTGTCGGGCTTACTGTCTGTGACCGACGTATCTTTGGATATGGTTTTTATCGCGAATGATTTTTGTGGGCCGTATCTTTGGCTTATATTGATGACTTGGTAAATATGAAGGATGAGTCAAAACTGTGACCACACCAACGGGAAAGCAGACACTGGACTCGCAGAGTACATAGCGACGTTACAGTTCATTGCGGACAAAGTACAGACCACATAAGCCCTGATTTTTTGGCCTATTTACATGAACGGAAGCCAGAATCGTTACAATCCCTTGAGTTGTTAGGGCGTCAGTTTATGACGGCACACCCAGGGACGAGTGTGAACAACTCTGCTATTAAAGAAGCATTACCTGTTGCATCAGCTCATTCGGTGCAGATAAACAACCCTAGAGCTCGATCGCAAAGTATGGATCGAAATTTTGGCAGGAATAAGGACCGAAATAGTGGATCATTCCGAGGACGGTACAATTTTGGCAATCAACCTTATCAATATCAGAGAAACTCCCAACGATATTTTGATGGAAATAGACCATCACAGGGTTACTTTCAATCTAACAGAGGATGGCGTAGATCTGATAATACCTACATGAACAGAGGAAACAGATCCTATTATACAAAGAACAACGAAAACTCTCCTCCATCTCAACACTGCCCAGGTTGTACGTGTCCTCAACATTCTAATAATCCTCAGAATGGCAGAGAGAGTCGGAATTATTACCGGGGTAATAACAACTTTAATCGCTCTCGGAGCGTGGATCAAAAAAACTCGAACTGGAGTCATAATAGTAACACAGGAGCAATTAATTCCAATGGGGAAAACACAAATATTGCAAATGCGTGTGCAGCTGATTTATTTAATCCATCAAATTGTTCAGAATGCAGCACTCTGTTTCAGCCAGATGTGGTCTCCCGACTTTCCTGCGGTCATCCTGTGCCCGCGTTATTACCTGCATTAGCCTCTCATGATGGGAAAGGCTCGCTACTTTTTCACAGGGGTTTTTAAAATAATCAACTAGTTTCAGTCTTGCGTGATACAGGTTGCACAACTGTTGGGGTACGCAAATCGTTGGTAGACCCATCTTGCTGCACCGGGGAGAATGTAAAATGTGTCCTATTTGGGGGCACGGTGGAATTCTATTCCGTGGCCATTGTGCACATTGATACTCCATTTTTCTCAGGTCAAATTAAGGCATGTTTATTACAGGAACCAATTGCTGACATAATCATGGGCAATATTGTGGGTATAAAAGCGTGTTCACTTCAAGATATAGAAATCTGGGAACGTCAGCATATACTACACGTTAATATGGTCATTACAAGAGCACAGGCACAGGCTCAAGAGGAAGAAGAAATGACTAACAATCATGACAAGGAGGAAGATCAACATCTTATGCCGATGTTAACGAAGACATCATTTATTGATATGCAAAAGAATGACAATTCTTTGAAAAGATTTTTCAAATTGGTAAAATCAGATGATATCGGTTGCTCGGAAAGGTCACAACCTTGGTATACAATTAAAAATGACCTATTAATTCCTAATGCTAGAGATGCTACATCGGTACAGCAGCAAATAATTGTACCAACCAATATTCGACCTTACATTCTCAGACATGCGCATGATACAAACTGTGCAGGCCACATGGGCTTTGCTAGGACTAAATATAGAGTCTTACGGCATTTTTATTGGCCTGGAGTAGTCAGGGATGTCAAATTATTTTGTCGTTCATGCAAGACATGCCAACAAGTGGCTACAAAGGGTGCTTACCATAATGCACCTATACAGGCTGCGGATATTTCGGTGCGACCATTCGAAAAAATGGCCATAGACTTAATAGGTCCACTGTCAGTTCCGTCAGCCAGAGGTCATAGATATGTCCTCACCTGTATTGATATGTGCACCAGGTGGCCGGAGGCAATACCTCTTAAACATATTGCTACAACCGATGTAGCTGATGCACTGTTCCTCATTTTTACGAGAGTGGGGTTCCCTAACAATATTTTATCAGATAGAGGAACACAGTTTGTGTCAGATGTCATTTCGCATGTCATGAAACTATGTAATATTGATAAACCTCTTAGCTCTGTTTATCATCCAATGTCCAATGGAATGGTAGAACGCCTAAATAAAACACTAAAACAACTACTGGGGAAGGTGACCACGACCAACCCACAAGACTGGGATAGAGTGCTCCCAGCAGTGCTGTTCGCTTATCGGGAAGTCCCAAACGAACACACAGGGTTCTCGCCTTTTGAGCTCATGTATGGTGCTCCACCACGAGGACCCATGTCGATAATAAAACAATTACTTACAGGTTCGGAGATGACTCAGGAATGCCAGTCATCCTATGAGTATGTGGTGAATCTATGAAAGACACTTATAGACGCTTGCCAAATAGCGACTGATTCATCTGAAAAGGCAAAAGAAAAAGCTAGATCTCTTCAAAACCGTTGGAAAAAGTTAAGGAAACTACTTCCTGGAGACAAAGCTTACGTCCTGCTACCAACAAGAGAGAATAGCCTTCTCATTTCGTGGAGTGGTCCATATGAAATTATTTCAAAATTGACAGATGTTGATTACATTCTTGACGTGAAAGGCAAGAATAAAACCTTTCACATCAACATGCTCAAACAATTCCATGACAGACCTGAATATCTCAAACCTATCTTAGATGCTGTTAATGAAGTAATCGCTGATCATCCTACATCTTACTCTTCATTGTCAGTGATTCAAGAAGAAACTACTTCTTTTCATGATGTACCTTTGCAACTTCCTGTCATGTCTCTTTACCCGACAGAATCATGGGTAAATGTATCTATTTGTCCGGATCTATCCAGCGAAAAACAATCTCAAATTCTTTCTATTCTAGAGTCATTTCAGCAAGTTCTGTCTAATATTCCAGGCCGAACATCTATAATCACTCACGATATTAGACTCACAGATCACAAACCTATTAAATTAAAGCCTTACCCTATCCATATCCACTTTCAGGATCAGGTTGTAAAAAAATTAGGTCAAATGTTACAGCTTAATATTATTGCACCATCAGAGTCTGCTTATTCTTTCCCAATGGTTATAATAAAGAAGAAGGATAATAATATCAGATTATGCATGGATTTTCGTAAACTCAATTCCATAACGGAGTCTGACGCAGAGCCAATGCCAATTCTTGATGATTTATTGTCAAAACTTTCTGAAGCAACCTACGTTAGTTAATTTGACTTATCCAAGGGGTATTGGCAAATACCTCTCACGGAAAAAGCAAAACCTTTCACTGCTTTTGCTACCCCTAAGGGTCTCTTTCAGTATAATTTCATGTGCTTTGGCTTGGTAAACGCACCAGCGACTTTCGTTCGGATGATAAAGAAACCATTTTCTCATAGGTCTGATATCATCTCCTATATAGATGACATTTAATTGTTCCACAACTCTTGGGACGAACATGTTTCTGGATTGAAATCTCTTCTCGAAATTCTTCTCTCTAATAATCTGACAGCGAATCCTTCGAAAGTTCACATAGGTTTCAAAGAAATTTCTTTCCTAGATCACAGAGTGGGCCATGGATTTCTGAAAACTGAGGATAAAACTATCTCGAAGATTCTTAACCTATCAATTCCTAAGACTAAGAAGCAGGTGCGGAGTCTTCTCGGCCTTATACAGTTCTACAATAAATGTATGCCTCATTTATCTTCAGTTACGTCAGTTCTATCTGAGTTAACTACACAAGGCTCCCCTAATAGAATTGTCTGGACGGAGGCCTGCAACATAGCTCTAGTCCATTTAAAGCAGTACTTTTCATGTGCACCAATTTTAAAACTCCCTGATCCTCATCTCCCATTTATTCTCAGGACAGACGTTTCGATGTACGGTATTGGTGGCTCCTTGATGCAAGAAGTAGATGGAATGCTTCATCCTGTGATGTATGTGTCGAGGAAGCTCACAAAGACAGAAACCAGATATCCAATTATTGAGCGCGAGCTTCTCGCGATCATATGGGCTGTCACAAAGCTTCAGCGTTACCTTCTTGGTTCTCGTTTCTTCATTGAGACAGACCAGAAGGCCCTGTCGTACCTTCAAAATTCCAACATGAAAAACGCACGAGTCGCACGTTATGCAATTAATTTGCAAATATATGACTATATCATTCGACCTATTGAGGGCAAGTCCAATGTGCTTGCAGATGTTCTGTCGAGATGTACACAGACAGACCTGCCCGATTCTCAAGGATATGACATTGCTGCGACCCATTGACCAAGGTACACTGCTGATAGTCTACAGATACCTCGCTAACTTAAAAGCGCTATCTTGACAATATCCATAACCAGATACATATTACCATCGTTATCAAGAGAAACAACTCAAGTCATTTGAAGACAAGATAAGAGACGTTTTGTGTGGATACATTCAAATCGTTTCACACTACATCAAGATCCATGAACAGTACACAGGATCTGATTTCCGGACAGTCATGACGTATGCGGTAAAGGAACCAAATCAAACAGTATCTCAGATAAATAGTATAAGGCTCTTTGTCATATCTTAGTGGCAATCCTTCACAAAATGACTGGGAAGCCGAACTTAAGATCATATTTCCTATTCCAGCAACCGAACTTCAAAATGTTGGGGCTCAGAGACTGTGACACTCAAGAGGCAACATATGAAAAGAAATCTCACACAAGAAACAATCGATTCGATACGCCTAAGGAGAACTTCGCCATGTGAACATTCTTTTGTGTTGTTACTTAAACCAGTTATGTGACTCTAAAGTGCTAAAATTACAAATAGTAATCTTTCACACTAATGAAAGAAGAACCTATCATTGATGACACTCAGTAACTTTAGTTAATCAGTTTTACACAATGCTACAGACAGCACACACACGATCACGTGGACATTGACATTAACGTAATTATTATACTTACTTAATACTATTTAATTAGTTAGATCTTTCAGTTAATTCATCTTTTAATTAAATGCATTCAGATATTTCATTTTCCAAAACTTCACAATTTCATTATCATATTTCTTCACATTTTCATTGATTTTTCTCATTTTTCCATGGTGCTGACTAAATTCCATAGACTGCTGATCAGGTATGACATAGATTGGACGGTAACTTTCACATTTTCTAAAAATTGCTTCCTATATGGAAAACTTTCAGTTTTCGCTGGGGGGCGGGGTAAAAGTGTTACCTATCACTTTGTTCACAGGCGTGTAATTCATCGCTGTGCGCAATGGAGCAGAACGCGAAAATGCTTTGAGTGTAAAAGCGTGCGAGTTGTGGAATGTGTGTGACACATGTATTTAGTGTAGGACGTGGACAGGGTCTGCTGCGGGGGGAACGAAGGTTATCGTTAGGACAGTTGAGTTGGCTTGTGTTTTTTAAAAGTGTACGGAGATTTATGTGAGAGCGACAGACCAGTGTTTATTGTTATAAAATATTTCAAAGTCAGGATAATTGACTCAATTCATTAGGATGTGTGCCTGATTGTATGTGGCTTAAAGAGATGGACAGTAAGTGATTTGAATCAATACGGATTTGTAAAGTATGAAGGCGTCGTAGACGATACATAGACATTCTGACTTTAAACCGGCACAACGACATTATTGCTTATGTCTGCTAATGAACACATTTGTATTACTGATGTACGGTCCTATCATCATATGCTCTCAAAAGAAGTGAAGTACACTTATGTTGTATTGTGACATATTAAATGTGATAAAACGTACAACAAGCTGTTGATCAAGATTATTCAAGTTGGCCATTCCTTACGTTACTGTTTAGACTGTTGTCTATTATATCAAAATACCTTACAAAACCAGTGCAGCACATTAATATACTCGTTACCCAATAGCCTTCAAAAAGTATAAGGTAACAACATTATTATTGTCACCCTGATGTAAAATAACTTGTGGCTCACGTTGAGTAGAGTTAGCATGTCGAAGAAATCTATCATCATTTGGAAATCTTCCTATATATCGAGATCGATCATGACTATTTTCTCTTTACATGACCTTTGTTTAGATTAGAACCCCAATTAAAATGGTTACGAGACCTATTTTTCCCATGATTAAAATGTCCATTAGATGGATTGTGTTGGCTTTTAGTAGAATTACCGTAAGGTTGTAAAAATTATCAGAGTGGTTATCACGTCTACTATTTCCTGAATTATTTTCACATAAATGTTGAGGTACATTAAATTGTCTCCAGTTCCTCATTCATTCATTACCCTCCACTTCCAAAGTAGCATAGGCCTTCAACAAACACATGCCAAATCCTCCTGTCACGTGCCATCATCTCAAGTTCTTCCCACGTTCTCCTCATCATTTTCACCTCTATTTCCAGCTCTCTTCTCCATGTGCTTCTTGGTCTACCTCTGCCTCTCTTGCCCTGGGGGTTCCAGAACATGGACTGCCTTGTAATGCTATCAACAGGTCTCCTCAGTGTGTGTCCAATCCATCGCCATCGTCTTCTTCTCATCTCTTGTTCCACTGGCACTTGTCTAGTTCTTGACCTCAGTTCCACGTTGGTAACCTTATCATACCATTTTAATCCTTCTATTCTACGCAAGCACCCATTTATGAAAGTCTGTAGCTTTTTGGTTGTTGTCTTTGTTGTTCTCCATGTCTCAGAGCCATAAAATAGGACTGATTTCACATTTGAGTTGAAGATTCTTATTTTCGTGTTGGATCCGATTTCTCTTGATCTCCATATATTTCCCAATGCAATGAAAGCTCCTCTTTCCTTTTGTATTTTATTTTGATATCACTGTCTGTCCCCCCAACTTTGTCTATATTGCTGCCAATATATGTGTACGATTCTACATCTTGTAATGGAGTTTCTTCAAGTTCAATCCTGTTTTCATTACCTGCATTTATTCTCATTATTTTTGTCTTTTCCCTGTGTATTTTCAGACCAAATTGCTGTGACCTCTCATAGAGTGTTTTCAATGTGGCCTGCATCTGATTACATTTATGGGACAGAAGAGCCAAGTCATCAGCAAAATCCAGATCATCCAACTGCTTAGTCAGAGTCCACTGGATTCCATTTCTGTTGTGTGTTGTCGTTGATCTCATATCCCAGTCTATAGCTAGTAAGAAAAGAAATGGAGACAAGAGGCATCCCTGTCGCAATCATGTTTTTATCCCAAACGGTTCTGTAAGCTGTCATTCATGAAGAACTCTGCATGTCATGTCTTCATATGTTTTCTTTATTAAATAAATGATCTTCAGGGGAACTCCATAATGCCTCATCAATTTCCAAAGTGATTCTCTGTCTGCACTGTCAAATGCCTTTTAGTAGTCCACAAATGCGATGTATAGTGGTGAATTCCATTCCAGACTTTGTTCAACTATTATTCTCGAAGTGGCTATCTGGTCTGTACATAATTTGTTTTGTCGAAAACCTGCTTGTTCATCTCTCAGTTTCTTGTCTATGGACTCTTTTAATCTTTCAAGGATAATCCAGTTCAATACTTTTCCTGGAACTGATAGTAACATTATTCCTCTATAATTTGTGCACTCTTGTAAATTCCCTTTCTTAGGCAACTAGAAATCCTTCCTTCCATTCTGTTGGTATATCTTCCTTTTCCCAGACTTTACCAAGTAATTTATGTAACATCTCTGTAGCCGTGTCGATATCTGCTTTGATGGCCTCTGCTGGAATGCCATCAGGTCCAGACGCTTTTCCATCTCTTTGAAGCTTTATGGCTTTCTTTTTTTCTTCCTTCGTTGGTATTTCACAGTTAATTTGTAGCTCTCCTTCTGCTGGCTGGATGTCAGGAGGGTTTTGTGGAGCTGGTCTATCGAGAAGGTCCTCAAAATATTCTGTCCACCTCTTCATTTGCTCTTGTATATTGCTGAGCAGTTTTCTATTCTTGTCTTTTATGAGGAAGTTTGTTTGCTTGTATTTCCCTGTTAGCTTCTTTGTTTGCTTGTATTTCCCTGAGAGCTTCTTTGTGCTGTTATACAGTTGTCTCATATTTCCTTTGGCTGCAGCATCTTCTGCCTCTCTTGCCAACTCCTCAATATACTTCCTCTTGTCTCTTTTGATACTTCTTTTTACTTCTTTGTTTGCTTCTGTGTACACTTCTTGACCCTTGGCTTTGGAACTTCTGGTTTTGCTTGTGTTTAAATCTGCTGTCTTGTTTTTTCTGTCTGTTATCTTATTGACGGTTTCTGTTGTTATCCAAGATTTTTGTTGTCGTTCCCTTTTCCCCAGTATTTCTTTACATGTCTCATTCCATACTGTTTTGACCTGCTGCCAATAGTCTTCTGCATTCTCTACATCTTCCAGCCGTTGGAGCACTTGGAATTTGTTGGATACTGTGACCGCAAATTTGTCTCTTGTTTTCTTAGATGTCCTACATTAAATTGTTGTTTATAATTTTGCATTGTTGCATATCTCTTGAGTTTCATTTTTACTTTGGCTATCAGAAGGTGGTGATCTGATGCCACATCTGCTCCTCTATATACCGTTACATCCTGCAATGATGATCTAAACTTCTTGTTTAGGCATAAATGATTAATCTGATTTTCTGTTCTATGGTCTGGTGATATCCATGTTGCCTTGTGTATTCTTTTATGTGGAAACATGCTTCCTCCTATAGCCAGTTGATTTGAAGCACAGACGTTTGAGAATAGTTCCCCATTTTCATTCATTATTCCTAGCCCATGTTTTCCCATGACTTCTTCAAAGCCGGTGTTGACTGTACCTATCTTTGCATTCATGTCACCCATCAAAATTGTGAACTCTCTTGTTTTTACTTTATCAATAATTTCCTGTAGTCTAGTATAAAATGCTTCTTTCACAGACTCTTCTTTGTCATTAGTTGGTGCATAACATTGGATGACATTTACATTTATTTTCTTTTTAGCTGTTTTAAAAGTAGCTGTTATTATTCTGGGTTCAACAGCTTCCCACTCAATGAGTGCTTTCTGTGCTTCTTTATATAACATAAGAGCTACCCGTTAAGTTCTTTTTACGCGTGGGAGTTAAGTGTGTGAGACTCTCACATGCCCGTCTAATTTTGATAGACTCACATGTTAGCACATATGAAATAAATATATATTTTAAATAGTTATGCGCACTTCTCTGCATCATCTTTGAATGCTGATGACGCATTTTTGGTTGCGTTGATTTGTTGCTATACAAATCATACACTTGAGGCTTTTTGATATAGTAATCGTCCAAGACAGACGTACTTTGGCGTTCTTGCCCTAATGAAATAGGAGGACATGCAAGTTAATATATTTAAAATTCTGAATTATAAGGAAACATATCCTTTGAAGTATCTTCTTCCAGATATACTTCTATATATTTAGCCAGAATAATGGCTCGTTCTTCGTCGTCTCCTGCCTCAAGAGACTTATAGCCCTACGTGTCACGGCATGACTTCCATTGCATCTGTAACGACCAATGGCTAGTGTGTCCCTCTGACACTAGGAGCGGGATTGTAAATTGAAATAATATAAATTCTATTTGAATCGATGAAGTCTTCGAATCGGTCAAGATGTTGACAATATTATTATAACGACCGGTGTTCTCAACTAGAGGTCATGTCAACATACATTTTTAACTATGTTTGTTGCTACTACGTAATCGTAATATGAAATGCTAATAGGCCTACCATGATGAATATATATTGATGCAACTTCACCTACACATGATGTCACACCATGATCGTTGTTCCCGTCTTCAAGTAATAAAACGTTGTCAATGTATTTTCAGATGGGTCCAGCGTACATTACTAACCGTTGGTCAATTTGATGACCCATCTTGTCAGTGTCGTTGTCGTCATAACCATTGACATACCTGTTCTCGACCCACATTAATATCTATTTCGCGTTATTGAATTTGTCGGCCACCTTTAATAAGCCCGATATAGCTGACCACACTCTTGTCAGCCGTGACAGCTAACAGTGCCACTACAAACACACACCATTGCAGTGATCAAGCACACCCCAAATATAATTCAAATCACGAGTTAACACTACCTCTTCACTGTGGCGTGAACTTTTGTCTTCATGTCCTGAGGACAGCACCAATTCACCTGTGATGAGTTTCTTCCTGTCTACCCCCTTCCACTTTGTTTCACACATTCCCAGAACCTCAATTTTATATTCCCTCATTTCTGCTGCTACTTGTGCCACTTTCCCTTGTTCGTTTAATGTCCGAACATTCCAGGTGCCAAATCTGGAAGTTCTCCTAGAAGGTTAGTCAGCAACACAGACTCCTTTCGGCTTTCTCTGTGTTGCATCATACGCCTCCCTGTGAGAGGACCTTCCGCTGTTTTGGATGGCTGTGTTTTATTTTCTCTAATTGACTTGTCCATGTTTGTTGAATGGGGGAAAAAAACAACACACACACAAATAGTAATACGTCTCACAAGGAGAAAGGACAAGAAAAACCTACGTTGCTGCCACAAGGCCTTCGTCAGGGACAGACAAACAAGAGACAGGAGGGAAAGAAAATGAGAATTAAGTAGAGAACATGAAACTATAAAAATAAGAGAAAAAAAACTCCCTTATGTCCAGTAACATGGTGAAGCAAGATGGCTGCCACTAAACCGGAAAGCGGAAGTCGATAGTACATTACAAATAAAAAATAAGAAATAATGAAAACAAGGACTGGAAAAGAGTGAGGGGTAAAAAAATTTAGTAAGAAAAAAATTAATTAATTTATTTAAAAAAATAATATTAAAATATATAAAGTGAGGGAAAAGCAATTTCAAAAAAAAAAAATGGGTGATCGCATCAAAGTAGAAAGTCATAATATAACTGGGAGTAGATAGAGAAAGGCGACTCAGACAAAAGAAATTTGGGTATTCAAACCGTGTGGTTTAAGGCAACCCATAAGATGGATGAGGTGTTGTTCCTGGCGAAACCGACTGTTGGCGTCCGAGGAACAGGATCTGATGGCTGTCACCTGGATGTCAGTGGCACCGTGGTGGTCAGGGCCATTGAAGTGGATGGCCACAGGTGTGGATTTAAACTGATAGATGTCGTAGATGTGTCTGCAGAATCGGTCGTCCAGTCGTGTGCCCGTTTCGCCAATGTAAGTAAAGGTGCAACGTTTGCATATAATACAATAGCATAAATGACGTTGCGTGACTCTCATGTGAAGCCATGGGTGATGGTGAACTTGCCGTTAAGGAACAAGACTGAACGTGTTTCGATTACATACTGACATGTCTTACATCGTGTTCGGTTACATGGCTTGGTCCCAAAGTGGCCACCGTTGACGGTTGTCAAACGGCTGTGGACTAGGAGGTCCCTCAAATTTGTATCCCGTCTATACGAGGGCTGTCCGGAAAAGAACCGGCCATGTAATATAAATCAATAAACATTTTACATAGCACAATGATGACTCAGTCCCCTTCAAAGTAAGCTCCTTGGGACATCACACAGTGCTCCCAGAGTTTCTTCCACTGTTTAAAACACTCTCCGAAGGCTTTTTTTGGAAGCGCCAGCAGTTGCATCGTCGTATTTTCTTTAATCTCATCGACGGTCTGAAATTTTCTACCTTTCAAACATGATTTCAATTTTGGAAAAAGCCAAAAGTCGCAGGGTGCCAAGTCTGGGCTATAGGGGGGATGAGTTACCTGGTTGATGTTATTTTTCAACAAAAAACTTTGCACTAGATGTGATGCATGGGCGGGCGCGTTGTCGTGATGAAGACGCCAATTGCCAGTTTCCCACAACTGTGCTCGTTTTCGTCGTACTGCATTTCTCCACCGACGGAGAACTTTGAGGTAGTTACTCCGTATTAATTGTTTGGCCTGAAGGAGCGTACTCGCAATAGATAACGCCTTCCCAATAAAAAAACACAATCAATATGGTCTTGATTTTGCTACGGGTTTGCCGCGCTTTCTTCGGGCGTGCAGAACCAGGCGACTTCCACTGAGACGACTGAGCCTTCGTTTCTGGATCATAGCAGTAGATCCACGATTCATCTCCGGTTATGACTTTCTTCATGAAATCTGGGTTATTGGTTGCGGTTTGAAGCAAATCATTAGCAACTGTGGCATGAAGTTCCTTATGCTCTGGTAGCAGAATCCGCGGAACGAATTTTGCCACGACACTTCTCGTACTCAGATCCTGTGTCAGAATCTCTGATGCAATAGTTTTTGGAATTCCCAGATCTTTTTCTAGTTCTCGCACTGTCAGTCACCGATCTTTGTTGATTGCAGCCGGTACACGTTCAACATTTTCCGGTGTTCTGCTTGTTGCAGGCCTTCCAGAAATGGGATCACATTCAACAGATTCTCGACCATCTTTGAAGCGTTTGTGCCACACCTTTTTTTGTGTAGCACTCATTGCATCGTCTTCAAACGCCTTCTGAATCATCATAATAGTTTCCGTGGAGGAATGTTGAAGCTTGACGCAAAATTTGATGCAGATTCTTTGCTCTACTCGTTCAGCCATTTTGAATGCGACGACCACACAGTGCACGTGCTCATTAAACGGCTTTTAACGGTCGCACTGACTGGTGCAGCAACGTCAACATTGCCCCCGTATGTGCATAACAGGCCACTCTATTTGGCTACCAAGTTACATCGATGTCGCGCAAACGGTTTTTCTAATATTAATTATGGCCGATTCTTTTCCGGACAGCCCTCGTATGTCAGCAAGGGTGGCTCACTAAACACTTCCCGCGCCGCTGGGTCAGCTTGGAGGAGAGGTAGGTGACGATACAGGATCCTTTTGACAGCAGTGATGTGAGGGTGATAGTTCATTATTAACTTGACTGTATCAGAGGAGGTTTTTTGACGGGGTTTGAAGGCCTATAGACGTGAGATAGAGAGAATACGCTCTAAGGCAGAGGTAAGAACATCCTCTGGATACTGTCTGTTACAGAAGAAGTTTAACATTTCTTTTGCTCGGCATAGAAAGTTGTCATCATCTTGGCATAACCGACGGAGGCGGAGAAGTTGTGAGAGAGGAAAGGAGTCACGACAAGCCGGATGATGAGAGGAAGTATAAAGGAGGTAATTGTGTGCATCGGTGGGTTTGTAGTACACCGAAGTGGTGAGGTGGGAGGGGGGGAGTGATGGTGACAACAACGTCAAGGAAATTAACAGAGACAGTGGAGATGTGAGAGGTGAATTGGATCGCAGGGTGGAAGTTGTTAATGAAGTTAATGAACCTAGATAGGTCAACCTCTGGCATATCAGTGAGACCTATGCCATCATCTATGTATCTAAGATACATCAATGGAAAAGCTCCAGGATACTGCTGCCACACCTGATACTCCAGGTAGCCCATGAAGAAGAAGGCATAACTGGGACCCATCTTGGTGCCCATGGCAACTGCACAGACTTGGTCAAAGAACTGTCCATTGAACTCAAAGAATTGAGTCGAAGGACAAGTTCTGCAAGGCGCAGGGGAGTCTCTGTAGCGATAGAGGGGTGCGTGCGCTAGTCCAGGAAAAACCGGAGAGCTCGGACACCATCAGAGTGAGGAATGGAAGTGTAAAGCGAGCAAACATCTAACAGAAATAAACGGTAGGTACAGTCTGAGGAAAGCTGGATAGAGGAAAAAGTAGTAAGAGCATGGTTTGTGTCCTTTAAGAAGGAAGGAAGCTGCTCTACAATAGGCTGGAAGATGCCGTCGAGGAAGTCTGATATATGTTCGGTAGGGCAGGCACACGCGGAGACAATGGGTCTTTTAGGGTTGGAGGGTTTATGAATTTTGGGAAGCAGTTGTCACGGCGTATTTTCTGGTGGCAGAAAAACTAGGTTGGTGACATCGTTATCAGCGAGTTTTGGCAACCCTGATAACTTTTGAAAAAACGACTGAGTCACGTGAGAGGACGGATGTCGAAAAAGATTAAGCGGGAAAGGGAGAGAGAGTTTCTTTCTTGTCCGAGACGGACGGTTTTTGGTTTCCCTTTCCATTGAGTATGGATTATGGCCGAGAGTTTGCTATAGTGGTTAATTCTGATGGAAATAATTATAATTCTGGAGTGGTTTAGTGTCCAGTGATATTATTGTCAGGTCATCGGATATAATTTGCTAGTGGATTAAGTTTTCCATTGTTGTAGATTTTGGTCCGCCATAGTGAGCGATTTTCAGTACCAAGTTTGGATACCTCTGTTATATTGTCATGTATGAGATTAATCTGTTATATTAATTTAGACACGTTTCTCGGGCAGGGTCATGTGTATTTCATACTGTTTTAGCCGTGTGTGGCTATACTGTGTGCAGTTATTTATTAAAGGGAATTCCTGTAGAAAGTGTTATCTTTCTGTGTCAACCATTTCATGTTGTGGTCGTCTCCTAGTGGAGCGAGCCAAGTATTAAATTAGTGTCATTATTAAATCCACAGCATAAAGTGGTTGTTGACATCTGGGGGCTACGTCTAAACAGTGCCCTGACAACTGTAATCGTTGTCTATAGTAGTCAATAGATTATTTTGGACAGCTAAGGGCTGCATCCAAAAGGCCGGTATTTTATAGTATTAAATTCCCAGTTGACATCTGGGTGGGTCGTCCTATTCTTTAAAAGGCCATGGGGCCTAAATGTTCATTATAAAGCCAAAGCTTAGGATGCACACAGAGTGTTAGAAGGTTTTAGTCACAATGTGTTGGCGCCTTCAGGTGTACGATGTCGCGATAGTGAGTATTTTTGATTGTCCAGCTTCAGGTCAGTGTTTTTGTCAGTCAGTAGCGTGAACTGTGGTCGGTCAAGTGTGATGCGTCGCCGTATATAACCCAGTTTTTTGTGGGTTTTTTCCAGGTCACAGTGTAAGGATGTTGTCAGTCTGGTGTTAGTTCAGGAAATATTTGGACATTGTTATAGTGCCTGACACTGTGTTGCAAGTTAATTTTGATGCTAGTTTGGCAAGCATTGCTAGTATATGTGTCAAACGTGATGAAATAAAGGTGTAGCTGACTTTTGGCATTTCGGTTCGAGGTATTACTAAGTAAGTTTGTGGCGTAGTGGTATTGATCCAGTTGAAGCAGCGGAGTGTGAGGTGTCGGTACCATCTAGTTTGGATTGTCCCAGGCGGCAAATGGGTGCCAGATGGGAGATAGTTCGGTCAAGTTTGGTATAGGGTGGGGTGAAGTAGTTGATAGGAATTGGTAGATGTAAGGAGATCATTAGGGGTAGAGGCATCTCAGTGTATGTGGTAATCCTCTAGATTAAGGACATATTTGTATTATTTGGCACCCAGACTTACGGAAATGTCTGGTTATCTGACGAGTATACTGGTCGAGTAATTGAACATTCGTAGAAACATTCAGTCGTGATAGTTAACATAATCGTATTATTATCCTATTGTGAACAGTGCTGTGTTAGCACCGCGTAGAACAGTGTAGTCGCCTTAATAGGGAGTACTGTACCGTGCCAGAGGACACTAATGTTATTAGCTGGCACACAGACTTACGGAGAAGTCTGATTTTCTGGATCTATATTTCGAGGTTGGATGTTACAAGTGTGAGTGGCGTTTGTTCTGTATACATTTTCATCTTCGATGCTGAGGAGTTATGTGATCAAGCATCGCTGGAGCGTCAGCTAAGTTTTTGTTTGTAATTTTTGTATGATGTGCTATATTGATGTTTCTTGTTTTTTTTTTTCCTATAAATTCTAAATTTTCTTTTCTGTCTATCCACCTGATACTATTTATCGTACAGTCTGATCTTTTAGAGTAGGATAGTTCAGTTTTTTTATCTGCTTCGTGAAGCTTGCTTAGTGATTTGTTGTTGTTTTTCTTTCCTTTTGTTCTGTTCTTTTCCCTACTTTCTTTGTAGAACTTAGGCTGAATGTTTATATGCTGTTAGTTAGGTGGGATCTTTCACTCTATTTCATATTACTTGGGGTCATTGGTATTATTTACATATTAAAGCTTTGATTGTCTATTCTATGATTATTGGTTATATGTGATGTAGTTTCTTTTGTTGAGAGTGATATGATAGTGCCTAGTGACGGAGATATCTCTCAGCACTTCATTGTTAAGTGTAGTTGTTGTTTGGTCTATTGTGTAATATTATATTTGTGTGTTCAACGGTAGACGGGTGGCGAGTTTAATTCATTTTGTTCCTACTTGTGGGAAAAGATTGAATTAGACTGATTTCTTTCTAGTGGGTGGCTGTGTATGTTTAGTGGTGGAGTAAGGCAGGCGGTTTTCCTGCGACTGCCCTACTTTAGATTTCAAGCCCTGTTGGTGTTAGGTGTGTTGATGTAGTTTGTATTGACATTATCTTGCACATTCAGTAATTCTTTTGTCGTGTTTAAGTGGGGTGTTCTATCGTTCCATCTTGCTATCTTGTAAATACGTTTACAGGTATCTCTTGTTTTCTTTCGTGTGCAGTCACGAATTGTATATATTAATCTACCTCTGTTCAACTTTGTCTATCATCTTATTCCTCGTGACTGGGATTTTTTTTCGTAGTGTTTTGTGGGTGTCTTTTCATCTGTGTAGTGTTCATTTTGCCAGTGTAAACACTTATGTAAGACAGATTAGTAATAATTGAATTATTATCTGAGTATAGCACCAGTGGTGTGGGTGCCAGCAACAAACTAGGGAGTAATAAGCTGATTTATTGTCAATGTGGTACAGTGGTGTCATAGCACCAAGAGGTATGAGCTGCTGATGCTATACAACTGTCGACTAAAGGGTCTTTGAGTGTATCACAGAGACTAAGTGGTCGGAAGGATCAAATCTACAGATTAATGAGACAGTAGCCAAGTGTCAAAGTAAGACGATAAGTGTACAATAAGAGGTAAAGTGGAGTATGTATATAAAGTAAGGGGTGAGGTGATGTATAGTTTCATGCATATATACCTTGTATGTATAAATTGGAGAAGTGATATCAATATTTACTATCACTACTGCATACTATGTAAGAAGAGAGTTATCTGGTGATATAAGTGAAGTATATACGATTGAGTAGTGCATAGTAAAAATCTATAGCAAGAGATAATAGTGAGTATTCTGAGTGTACACCATGGACCTGCAGGCTTTCATTCAGATTGGTAAAGAATGTGGGTACACTGGCAAAGAACTAAATGACTATGCCAAGGCAGAATACTACTGAGCAGAGAATGAAAAAAATCTTTGGAAAAGGAAAAGAAAGAGAAGGAAGAGAAGGAAGAGAAGGAATGGAAGGAAAAGAGTGAGAAACAGAACGCCTTAAGAGATGCTCGAGCTGAAGAGTTAGAGCTAAAAAGAGAATTTGATGAAAAGAAGATAAGAGAAAACAGAGAATTCGAATTGCACGAAAAGAAGTTGAGAGAAGATAGAGAATTTGAAGAAAAAGAAGTTGAGAGAAGATAGAGAGTTAGAATTAGAGAAGGAGAGAATGAGGATTGATAAGGAAATACAATTAAAGAGACTGGGGGTGGGTGCGAGTGGTCAGAACTCGACTCCTGGGGGGTCCCATTGTCCCTTTAGGCTGCGTCTGCCGAATTTTAATGATAAAATCGACATTTTAGATTTTTTCCTTGATAGATTCGAGACCGATTGCGTGGCCTGGAAGGCTGACAGAGATCAGTGGCCATCTCTGCTTTCGACGTTGCTAGTGGGGCCTGCGATGGAGAGTTTATATAGCCTCCCGCTAGAAGAAAGGGCCGATTACGACAAAGTAAAGGAAACACTGCTCCGGAAGTTCCGTCTGACTGCTGACGGGTACCGCACGCGTTTTAGAAACGCAATGCCAGGTGCAGACCAGGACTTCAAGGACTTTATCTTGAAGATAAAGCGTCTGCTGAATAGATGGATCGAAATGGAGGGGATAATGAGGGACTATGATAGCTTTTTCGACTTGATGCTACGGGACAAAGTGTTGTTGTCGTGCTCAACTGAGTTGGTGGCGTTCTTCCAAGAGCGCCAGCCAAAAGACACCGAGTCCATGGCCCAATTGTTGCATCATTATGTTTTTGCCCACCCGGACAAACCCGTTCAGAAGTCAGGTCTGACAGACGCCTTAGTTGCAGGAGTCGGCAAAGTGCAACGCCAACCGTGACAAAATCAGTCAGGTGATGCAGATAGGTGCCAAAAGCAGCATGACGGGAGGTCCTCCAGTCCCTATCAGCCACGCAGAGGTAATTATGGGAACTTCCGATTCCATCGGAATGGTCGGCCGAGTTGGCAGAACCGACAATGTAGAAGCGATAGCGCCAGAAGAGAGTACCAAACGCGGAAGCAGGTACACTTCGAGGACTCTCGGGACGAAGACCAGTTTTGGTACAAAGCAAAACATCCCAAGCAGAGGAGCGGTTCCTAGGAGAGTCGATCTTCCGACTCCGATGCGCGGTCTTCGTCATCGAAAAGCCCCAGCAAGAGTACACGCGACGATAAGAAGAAAGACCGCCTGTGTTCCAGTTGTTGTGGCAATAACCATTACGTTGACATGTGCCCGACCCCGATTGAACACGCGAACTCCGCGGTTGTGTTGGACACAGTCAACAGTGAGGACTGTGCGGGGTGTCGCCTTCTGTTCCACGCAAACGAGAGGTTAATGCTTCAATGCGGGCATGCGGCACCATGTCTGTCGGCAGTCCATGAGACTGGCAAGGTGATTCTCCACGAAGGCAAGGTGGAGAATAGACCAGTCGGGATGTTAAGGAACACTGGATGCACCACAACTGGGCTGCGTCGGTAATGTATCGACGACTCCTGCCTTACAGGCAAAACTGTAAAGTGCACCACGTTTGGGGGGAAAGTTGAGTCTTACCCCTAGGCGAGTATTAATATTAACACTGCATTCCTCTCGGATAGAGTGAACACGTTCGTTCTCGAGGATCGTATTGTCGATTTAATTGTCGGCAATGTACGCGGAGTGCATAGTGCCGTAGGGTTGGTTGGAGCAGAGGCTCCGCAACACCAAAGGCCCGAGACGGATTATAAGGTGGTCGACGTAGCACCACCTGACAAGAAGGTACATCGTAGACGTGGTTTGCGGCAAGTACCAATTGACATGATTGGGAGAAGTAGGAGTATATACGAGGGTCCGATAGCAGGCGATCGCACAGTTTGGGTGCGCAATGTTCCCCTGAGTGCTAGTGGCGCACACTTAGACGAGTGTTTGATGAAGTCGCGCCAGTAAAGTTCGTTTAGGTGTTGTCATTGCGAGACAATACGTGAAAAAAATCACGTTTATCAGAGACGGCTAATATCTGAATCTGCCTCTGGAATATTAGCGGGATGGCAACAGATCGCCGCAACAAAACGCGTCATACCGTTCAAACATCGTGCGCGGTGGCACGCAAATAATAATACATACAATGACCTTAAATGCACTCAAAAGTGCGTTTATACTAGACTCACGTGTGAGGACCTCAAACACTTAACTCAGACGCGAAAATATAACGTAACAGTTTACACCGCCCCCCCCCCCCCCCCCCCTCAAGCTTTTTTAAATAAAAACTGTGAGGTCAAACAAGTTCCATCAAGCGAAAAAGACTGATAACTATCATTAATATATGTTAAGTTACTTTAAAGAAAATAATAATAGTGGGATGGAAATGTGGAAGGAAGATCACAGATCAAATGCAAACACAAGTTGAAAAGAAAGGAGACAAAGATCTAGTATGTACGAAATATAAAACAATAAGTGATAAGTAAATAAACAAATAAAATGACATGACATGGAGAATGACAATTACAAACAATGATCAGAAATGGTGAAACAATTGAAATAAATCAACGAAGATGATAAAACATGTCAACATTGTTGAAAAAAAAAAGTTAGATGTGTATCGTATTGGATAAAACGCAAGTATGGAAATCAAATCAACCAAAAACAAGAAAAAATCAACACATCCTAAAAGATAAGAATAAATCCTAGGTAACTTAGTCAAACGAAGAAAAGCTAAGTATGGTGTCATAAAATAGGCAGAAAATAAATATATCAGGCGCTAATGATGCGCTACCATACGAAAATGACGTTATAAGCAATGTATAACACATGTGCAGCGAAAGTAAATATTCGAAACAATGGAAAGTGGCATGTGAATAACTCATTATGAAAACAATTGCATAGAAAAAATGAGATAACTAAGTGTTCCGTAATTAAATGTTCCGTTCGATTAAAAATGTCAAGGGAAAGTATCCGAATGTTCTATTAGAATAAAAAGTCAGTAAGTAATCACTTGTGGACAAGTGTCATTACGGACATATATATATATATATATATATATATATATATATATATATATATATATATATATATATATATATATATATATATATATATATATATATATATATATATATATATATATATATATATATATATATATATATATATATATATATATATATATATATATATAAGCCAATAAGTCAGTTACTGCAAACAAGGCAGAAAGTAGTTAACACCAAAAGGAAATATGACAATATAGTCATAAAAGTCTAATATGGACAAAATATTCGATCGGTGGCGAAGACGAAGATGTCATATACACAAGCGAGTCATCACGAGAAATGTTGTACTTGGTGACATCAAATACAAGTATATTCAGAAGTACAATAGTGTTGACGTAGCAGCGAAATGGCGGTACAAGTCACTGAGTTTAGCGATCCGGCATCTCGGAAGATGCTTGTGGACACCGGGACAATAAATCAGCTACGACGTTGTCAGAACCACGAATGGCTTGGGCAGTGAAATGGAACGGCTGAAAGGCGATCGCATAACGTGTAGATTTAGAGCTCTTTAAGTTCTTACTCCGTGGCAGTAAGTGCCCGCTGGTCAGACTGAACTACGAAGTGGGCGCCAAGTAAGTATCGCTGCAGCTTTAGTATTGACTAGACCATGGCCAAGCGTTCACGGTCGATTACAGAGTAGCACTGTTCCGCTGCAGTCAACTTCCGGGACACGTATAATACTGGGTGTAGAGTCCCCGCATAATCTTGCATCATAATCTTCCCATCGAGGAAGCGTCACTGTGTAGAATGAAGGGGATATCTTTGTTTGGTAACCGTAAAATAGGAGAAGATGAAAATAATAACTTAATTTTATCTAAAGTGGCCTGGCACTCTTGTGACCACTGAACAATGTTAGGCGACCCTTTCTTCAACAAACTAGAAAGAGGAGCAGTGATTGGCGATAAGTGGGATATGAACCGGCCATATAATTGAATTAAACCAAGAAGGCTACGAACCTGTTTCTTAGTTTTAAGGGGAGTGATATTTAAGATCTTAGAAGTATTATGGTCCTCAGTATGTAAGAGACCATGGCCGACACGATGGCCCAAAAAAGAGATCTCACTGACACCAACGTGGGCTTTAGACGGTTTAGCCATTAAGTTGTGAGAACGAAGTGTGGATAAAGGGAAACAGAGACCACTAAAGTGATCGTCCCAAGACTCAATAAAAAGGCAAATACCATCAAGATACGCAATAACATCGGAACGATGAGAAAGAATGCGACGCATCATGCATACGAAAGTAGCAGGAGCGTTAACGAGACCAAAAGGCATGAAGTTTCACTGGAAAAGACCTCTAGGTGTAGAAAAAGCAGTAAGAGGTTTAGCCTGTTCAGTAAGAGGAACTTGCCAATATCCTTTTGATAAGTTGAGCTTAGTGAAAAAAATTGAGTTGGATAACTTAATAAGCAAATCCTCCAACAAAGGCATTGGTTCAGCAACAAACTTTGTGACCTGATTCAATTTGCTATAATCGACGTAAAGATGAATGTTATTGTCCTTTTTCCTAACAATAATTATAGAAGAAGCATGAGCTGAATTGGATGGTTCGATAATATTCAGCCGTAGCATGTCATTCAATTCTTTTTCCACTTGAGTTTGAAAGTGAAGTGGAATGGGATAAAGGCGAACTCTAATAGGATTGTCATCAGTCAGTATAATGTCGTGCGTGATGACAGATGTCCGACCTGGAATGTCAGTAAGGAACCATAAAAAGAACGCACTAGGAAGAAACTTGCTGTAGTCTTTCAGTAGAGAGTTCAGAAAAAATAGTGACATGTTTCCAAGTTTCCGTTGAAAGTAACGGGACAATCGGAAGAGGTAGAGGCACACCACAGAAAGTTGATTCCTCTTCTTGAATAACTGACAACGAGGCATAAGGATGCATACGATAAGGAAGGTCGTCAGTCGCCTGAAAGACAGACTGAAGATAGTCTGGACAGGAGTTAAATTCCTTCAACATGTTAATGTGAAAGGTTTTATGTTTGCAGTCAATGTCAACAATATAGTCGACGTCAGAGATTCTCGACACAGTTGTAAAAGGGCCTTTCCAGTCGATAAGGAGACGATTATCCTTACGAGGAAGAAGAACATAGGCTTCATCACTATGAAAGAGTTGTCGTAGACGTCTGTATCTATTAAGAAAGAGCCTCGCTTTTTCTTTGGCGGAATCAGACGCAGATGTAGCCAACCTGCATGCGTTGATAATTTTATGACGTAACGCGGACATACTCGTAAGAAGACTGAGTTTCATCATTAATGTCATCGGCAGTGAGGAGATCGTGAAGTAACGACATGGGACCACGAGGTTGTGCACCGAAAACGAGCTCGAATGGAGAAAAACCTGTATGCTCATTTTGCACTTCCCAGCAGGTGAAAAGCGCAGCAGGTAAAACCCTGTCCCAATCCTGAGGATAGTCACCAGTTACCTTTCACAGAACCTGCTTAAGTGTACGATTTTTCCGCTCAATTAAACCATTTGACATGGCGTGAAATGCACTGCTGAGAGACTTGTCAATGTGGAGCTTGGCCATTACTTCCGACATAGAGTCGGACACAAACTGTGCACCATGATCCGACAAAATTTCCTTGGGAAAATCCAAACGAGAAAAAAATTAGCCAGAGAGCACGTGCAACACCAGCAGAAGAAATGCTCTTAAGAGTGTTAGCCTCTTGCCAACGAGTTCACATAAAAATGCAAGTAAGAATGTATCGGTGTCCCCTGGCAGAGATGATCGGTAAAGGGCCGATGATGTCGATCGCCATCTTTTTAAATGGACGGAGGGGAATGTCTGTTGCTTGGATGGGAGCTGCATGGCGCGGACCACGTGACTTAACCTACTGGCATGTCGAATAGGAGCGACAATAGACAGTCAGGACCATATTAACGCCGGCTAGAAAAAAAAGAAGAAATCACCCTAGACTTAGTGCGTGAGAAACCCATATGCCCTGCACACTGAGAGTCGTGGGCGTGGTGTAAGATACAAACTCTCATGTCTGTAGGCACTAAAATCTGTGATCGTACGGATGTAGTATAATCACGAACAATCCGTACCAGTACTAAATTCTTAATCAAAAACTAGTGTTTAAGGTTTGTCTCACAGTTTGTGTCATGATGTTTTCTCAGTTAGCCCCGTGGTTAAGTTCCTTAATTATTTCACCAGGTTTGATTTTAGCTATTGTATACGTAAGATAATATTTATGTTGTAATATCGCAGCGTGGCAAGGTATTGAAACAGCATCCTGGCGGTCCAGGGCCGGATTTAGTCATGAGCTAAATAAGCTACAGCTTAGGGCCTCAAGTCTGTCATGACCTCTTTTGCTAAGTTCAGTTGTTACACGGCCTTATTATCTGTTCCCAGTTAGGGCCTCTACAGCTTTCTATAGCTTAGAGCAGAGGTAGGCAACACATAAGCTTTTTGCGATCTACTTTGGTAACACTGAGCCCTCTAAAGATTTACTTTAGCAACATTGCGACCTCTGAAGATCTACATATATATGTGTGTGGGGATGTAATTTTAAGCTGGAAAATAGGGGGGGGGGGGGGAGGGTGAGGAAGCTTTCAAAGAAAATACCGCGTTCCTATCCCAGGAAGTTCACAAACATACTGTATTTTAGTAACCAGGTCATGAGTTTTCATTGGAAATGCAGAAAAAGTAACTTTGATCCTGGGAACACCGCGATTTTTAATGCCGTCTGGGAAAGATCTAGTCCGAAATTTCCTTAATTTAAACAGTCTTTTACTTTCTCATCAGTTGCTAAAGGATCTACCAAATAATGGACACAGATCTACCAGTAGATCGGGATCGACCAGTTTCCGAACCCTGGCTTAGGGCCTCACCATGTCTAAATCCGGCCTGCCTGACGCTGTCACTTATTTAGCTTAATCATAAGTATAATATCATTGCCGACAGCCACAAACATTACAGGTACAGTGTAGCCACAGAGGAACCTGTTACGGTGCTCTGACTTTCAAATAAAAATACAACAGATGATACCTGAAAAAAAATATGTATATATATATATATATATATATATATATATATGTATATATATATATATATATATATATATATATATATATACATACATATATACATACATATATACATATATATATATACACTATATATATATATATATATGGGACCCCAAGATGCAGCAATAGTGAATGCAGTCAGCGACTCATAGCTTGATTGCCTGCGTCAGGACCAGCGAACCAGAGCTGGTCAAGACCGTGCTCCACCTCCACGTGGTGGTCCTGGAAACAGTCTGCAGCAGTGCAGGCTGGCTGAGCGAGCACGGATCGAAATGGGAAGGCAAACCCGGTCCTTAAAAAATGCCGTGCAGAAGTCGGATGTGTCGACCGAAAGGTGCAGATATCACAGCTTAGGCGCAAACAGACACAACGCAACCACCGTCCTTTTCAGGACGAACGAGGAAGAAGAAGAAGAAGAATATATATATATATATATATATATATATATATATATATACGAGATACATGTAAAAAAAAATGAAATTCCGACATGAAGCGAAATCGAAACAATGGATTCCAACAAAGAAAAATGAAGAATGCAAAAGAGCACGTAGTTCAAGCGATATCTGGATCAATCTTGAAATATGTGATGCCTTCAACATCAAGTGCAGCAGAAGAATGTCCTGAAGATATTAAGCCTGTTGAATTCGAAGGGAAAATAAAAGAAATATCTTTCCAAGAGGGTTCAAATGACAAAAGGCAAGGATTGGAAGATGGCGGTCAATCTTCTAAAATTTGTGAGACTGATGAAGAGGAAGAAAAAGCCAGCAGCAGTCTACACAAATCAGAAGAGGACTTCGATGAAGAACAGGGGATGGATATATTTTCAATTTATTATGATGTTGCAGCATGGCCAATCCCAGTTCCAAATGACTTAAGAGTTGATCTTATTAGGAGGGTAAGTGAGCCCTTCCAAAATAGGGATGGCTTGTTCACATCATTTCAAAGGCAAGGAGAGAGACCCAAAGGGAAAAGTCGACAGTTGACAACTGTATGTTTCCATATCATCATCATCATCAGTTGCCATCTCCACAACGAAGGTTGGCTGTAATGGATCTCCAACGTCTTCTGTCTCTTGTCTTGGTGGTGCACTCTGATAGACTCTTTCCTGTCCATCTCTTGATGTTATCTTCCCACTTATAGCGCTGTCTTCCCCTTGCCCATTTGCCTTCAACTCTCCCTTCTGTTATGGTCTTCTGCAAGGTGTTATGCCTTTTTGTGTGGCCAAAGTATTTTAGCTGCCGAACTTTGACCTCCTTCATTAGTTCTCTTTTCATACCTAGATATTCTAGGACCTCCTTATTTGTTGTTTTTCTGTTGTCTAGTGTTCTACTTCCTTATTTCTTACGAGTGCCTGAAAACATACCTTTATGTTTGTCTAATATTTATTTACTGTTTACAGGCCTCGGGTTTCCCTTTCTTATATATCATAAATGTTTATACAATACCAGAAACCTACCCTCTGTTCTATACTACTGTTCTTAAGTCTTCTATCATTTACTAGACACAGTATCAAGGTCTTTGTCTTGTGTGGACTGACATATACTGTATAATAGGGGAACAACAGAAGTGATTGCGTCATTAATAAGGCTAAGCTGCCCATTGTAAACTTCCGGTGTTGTCTTGCGTTTCGCACTAATGACCGGTCAGTAAAGCATCTTTTTTGGGGGGATGCCTAGCTGGCCGGGAGGATAGTGTGATTCGCTTGTATAGCTAGGCGGTGTTGTCGTACGGAAGGTCCAAGGTTCAAATCCTGGGTAAGCCACTCACGTCTGTTGTTTTTATGTTTTCTAGTGTTCTACTTCTTTATTTCTTACGAGTGCCTGAAAACATACCTTTATGTTTGTCTAATATTAATTTACTGTTTACAGGCCTCGGGTTTCCCTTCCTTATATATTATAACTGTTTATACAATACCAGAAACCTACCCTCTGTTCTATACTACTGTTCTTAAGTCTTCTATCATTTACTAGACACAGTATCAAGGTCTTTGTCTTGTGTGGACTGACATATACTGTATAATAAGGGAACAACAGAAGTGATTGCGTCATTAATAAGGCTAAGCTGCCCATTGTAAACTTCTGGTGTTGTCTTGCGTTTCGCACTAAGGACCGGTCAGTAAAGCATCTTTTTGGGGGGAATGTCTAGCTGGCCGGGAGGATAGTGTGATTCGCTTGTATAGCTAGGCGGTGTTGTCGTACGGAAGGTCCGGGTTCAAATCCTGGGTAAGCCACTCACGTCTGTTTTTTTTATGTTTTCTAGTGTTCTACTTCTTTATTTCTTACGAGTGCCTGAAAACATACCTTTATGTTTGTCTAATATTTATTTACTGTTTACAGGCCTCGAGTTTCCCTTCCTTATATATTATAAATGTTTATACAATACCAGAAACCTACCCTCTGTTCTATACTACTGTTCTTAAGTCTTCTATCATTTACTAGACACAGTATCAAGGTCTTTGTCTTGTGTAGACTGACATATACTGTATAAAAGGGGAACAACAGAAGTGATTGCATCATTAATAAGGCTAAGCTGCCCATTGTAAATTTCCGGTGTTGTCTTGCGTTTCACACTAATGACCGGTCAGTAAAGCATCTTTTTTTGGGGATGCCTAGCTGGCAGGGAGGACAGTGTGATTCGCTTGTATAGCTAGGCGGTGTTGTCGTACGGAAGGTCCGGGTTCAAATCCTGGGTAAGCCACTCACGTCTGTTGTTTTTCTGTTGTCTAGTGTTCTACTTCTTTATTTCTTACGAGTGCCTGAAAACATACCTTTATGTTTGTCTAATATTAATTTACTGTTTACAGGCCTCGGGTTTCCCTTCCTTATATATTATAACTGTTTATACAATACCAGAAACCTACCCTCTGTTCTATACTACTGTTCTTAAGTCTTCTATCATTTACTAGACACAGTATCAAGGTCTTTGTCTTGTGTGGACTGACATATACTGTATAATAAGGGAACAACAGAAGTGATTGCGTCATTAATAAGGCTAAGCTGCCCATTGTAAACTTCCGGTATTATCTTGCGTTTCGCACTAATGACCGGTCAGTAAAGCATCTTTTTTTGGGGATGCCTAGCTGGCCGGGAGGATAGTGTGATTCGCTTGTATAGCTAGGCGGTGTTGTCGTACGGAAGGTCCGGGGTTCAAATCCTGGGTAAGCCACTCACGTCTGTTGTTTTTCTGTTGTCTAGTGTTCTACTTCTTTATTTCTTACGAGTGCCTGAAAACATACCTTTATGTTTGTCTAATATTAATTTACTGTTTACAGGCCTCGAGTTTCCCTTCCTTATATATTATAAATGTTTATACAATACCAGAAACCTACCCTCTGTTATATATTACTGTTCTTAAGTCTTCTATCATTTACTAGACACAGTATCAAGGTCTTTGTCTTGTGTGGACTGACATATACTGTATAATAAGGGAACAACAGAAGTGATTGCGTCATTAATAAGGCTAAGCTGCCCATTGTAAACTTCCGGTGTTGTCTTGCATTTCGCACTAATGACCGGTCAGTAAAGCATCTTTTTATTGGGGATGCCTAGCTGGCCGGGAGGATAGTGTGATTCGCTTGTATAGCTCGGCATGTTGTCGTACGAAAGGTCCAAGGTTCAAATCCTGGGTAAGCCACTCACGTCTGTTGTTTTTATGTTTTCTAGTGTTCTACTTCTTTATTTCTTACGAGTGCCTGAAAACATACCTTTATGTTTGTCTAATATTAATTTACTGTTTACAGGCCTCGGGTTTCCCTTCCTTATATATTATAAATGTTTATACAATACCAGAAACCTACCCTCTGTTCTATACTACTGTTCTTAAGTCGTCTATCATTTGCTAGACACAGTATCAAGGTCTTTGTCTTGTGTGGACTGACATATACTGTATAATAAGGGAACAACAGAAGTGATTGCGTCATTAATAAGGCTAAGCTGCCCATTGTAAACTTCTGGTGTTGTCTTGCGTTTCGCACTAAGGACCGGTCAGTAAAGCATCTTTTTTGGGGGGATGTCTAGCTGGCCGGGAGGATAGTGTGATTCGCTTGTATAGCTAGGCGGTGTTGTCGTACGGAAGGTCCGGGTTCAAATCCTGGGTAAGCCACTCACGTCTGTTTTTTTATGTTTTCTAGTGTTCTACTTCTTTATTTCTTACGAGTGCCTGAAAACATACCTTTATGTTTGTCTAATATTTATTTACTGTTTACAGGCCTCGAGTTTCCCTTCCTTATATATTATAAATGTTTATACAATACCAGAAACCTACCCTCTGTTCTATACTACTGTTCTTAAGTCTTCTATCATTTACTAGACACAGTATCAAGGTCTTTGTCTTGTGTAGACTGACATATACTGTATAATAAGGGAACAACAGAAGTGATTGCGTCATTAATAAGGCTAAGCTGCCCATTGTAAACTTCTGGTGTTGTCTTGCGTTTCGCACTAAGGACCGGTCAGTAAAGCATCTTTTTTGGGGGGATGTCTAGCTGGCCGGGAGGATAGTGTGATTCGCTTGTATAGCTAGGCGGTGTTGTCGTACGGAAGGTCCGGGTTCAAATCCTGGGTAAGCCACTCACGTCTGTTTTTTTTATGTTTTCTAGTGTTCTACTTCTTTATTTCTTACGAGTGCCTGAAAACATACCTTTATGTTTGTCTAATATTTATTTACTGTTTACAGGCCTCGAGTTTCCCTTCCTTATATATTATAAATGTTTATACAATACCAGAAACCTACCCTCTGTTCTATACTACTGTTCTTAAGTCTTCTATCATTTACTAGACACAGTATCAAGGTCTTTGTCTTGTGTAGACTGACATATACTGCTTTATAGAGGAACAACAGAAGTGATTGCATCATTAATAAGGCTAAGCTGCCCATTGTAAATTTCCGGTGTTGTCTTGCGTTTCGTACTAATAAACGGTCAGTAAAGCATCTTTTTTTTGGGGATGCCTAGCTGGCCGTGGGGTCAGTGTGATTCGCTTGATAGCTAGGCGGAGTTGTCGTACGGAAGGTACGGGGTTCGAACCCTGGGTAAGCCACTCACGTCTGTTGTTTTTGACATTTCAGCCACCCCTTGTCCCCCTGCAAGTGTAACTACTCTCCTTTACCCCCCCTTACGAGTGCCTGAAAAATTACCTTTATGTTTGTCTAATATTTATTTGCCGTTTACAGGCCTCGGGTTTCCCTTCCTTATATATAGGCCTAACTGTTTATACAATACCAACACAACCTACTCTCTGAAACTAGCGTTTACTGTTCCTTACTAGTCTTCAATCATTTACAGTGAACAGTATAAAGGTCTTTGTCTTGTGTGGACTGACATATACGTATAATAAGGGAACAACAGAAAGTCAGATTGCGTCATTTAATAAGGCTAAGCTAAATTGTAAACTTATGGTGGGTCTTGCGTTTTAAACTAAGACCGGATCAGTAAAAAGCATACTTTTTTTGGGGATGTTTTAGCTGGCAGGGAGGACAGTTGTGATCAAATCGCTTGTATAGCTAGGCGGTGTTGTCGCACGGAAGGTCCGGGGTTCGATCCTGGGTAAGCCACTCACGCAATATGCTAAATGAAAAACAGGTATGTGCACGAGCGAACAAACACTGTTCCCATTGAGCACATGCCATACGGGAATGCTCAGTCACTGCCCACCATTGTAAAGCGCTAAAACAACGCCCCCGACGCGAAAAGTTTACAAGAAAAACGTTATTTTTGTTTTATTAATATTTTTTTTTAATCATGATCTCTCGCGGAACGCCTAGAGGAATTCTCGCGTAAACCCTGGGCATTCAGTGGAACCCCGTTTGAGCAACCCAGATATAAGAAACATTCGAAAATCAAGTGGTTTTGGCCAACCTCATGAGAACAGAGCCCGATATCATTACCACTACTCCTCCTCCCTACAAACACTTGAAGATCTGGGTTCAGATCACGAAGAGGACCAAAAAGCAGATGGATTGACAACATCACAGACATTCTACAAACAACACGGGCTTTAAACAGCAGCCAAGCCGACCATAACTTGACTCAGGAATGCAAACTTCAGCTCCCCACTACGCTTTACGGCAAATAGTGCCAGAAAAAAAGTAAAAATAGTAAGTGTCAAGTGCTTTGCTGTGAGTTCACATTGAATCAAAATTTATATTATATATATATTATATATATATATATATATATATATATATATATATATATTATATATAGATATATATATATATATATATATATAATATTATATATATATATTAAATTATATATATATATATTATATATTACATTATACATGGAGCGACAAACATGGCTCGTTTATTCACAGCTAATCAACTCACTGAACTCCAACACGTAGGTACGATATTCGACGACTTTATGTCACAAACTTTATCATACACACAATGACACAGGCAGACTGCCGCTTTGGCCAAGCATCATAAGAAATGCACAGTGTATGAGGTGCATAATTGGGAACATCATCCAATGGAACGAATGTCACTTATAACTCAACATAACTTTCTCGCTACAATCTCTCTCTTGAATGAACCCTTTTTACACTGCACAGTCTTCCCGGGGCGGCCGCCACTTCGTTTACAACAACTCAGTCATGCCCGTGAAAACTCGATTAGATTAGTGCTTACTGCTCCTAATGCTTCATGCCCTCAGTCAAACTTCAACATTCACTCACTTCAACTCACAACTTACATAAAAATACCTCTCTAGCTCCCGTCGGAGCATGAGTACTGACATTCATTCTATAAACCGTGCGCTGACAGTAAGCAATTAAGAAGTGATTACCCATACTATCAGTTTCGCGATCATCCATCAATGTTCAGGAAGGACAACTTACTGAGAAGAACAGAGTACGTAACATCCCTTTCCAACAAGCTTAGGTGCTATGATGACGTTTTCATATGTTGACGCCAGCTGTTAACACCTACACAGAAGAACGGACGATCTACCACAGGCGCGTTTTGTATTCAGGTTGATCGGGTACCATCACCACCATCATCACATCATAATCATCAGCAAACACCACCATTTATCTCTGCCAGCAGTGAAGGCCTTCAGCAAACTTCAGGTCCCGTGCCATCAGCTCAAGGTATTTCCATGTATTCCTTAAAACAAAAAAAATAACTGTTTGAGCACAAAACCTTTCTCTTTTTCCTACTTCTTTACTATCTGTCCATGATAACTTCCATATGTCTTGATTGGTTCTATATAGCACTGAATAGCTCTATTTGTTACTTCCTTTGATAAAAGTTGTTGGATAAAATACTTTTAATTTTATGGAGTGCTTCTTTCATTATTGGAAAGAACGATAGAGGCATACAACAAACAAACAAACAAACAAACAAACAAACAGAAAAAGAGAGAAAAATGAGATGGAAGATGAAGACAAAAAGAGTGAAGAATGATAAAAAAAAAAAAAATGCTGAAAGATAAAATTTGGATAAGAAAATTTTTTACTTAAAAAAAAAAAACCATCACATTGATCTAGACCGTGGTAGATGATAGATGTTACCAAAATTAAGCATGTGCCGTGGTTTTAAAAAAGAATAAATAAATCGATAAGATAACCCTAGCGGCACGGAGATTTTGCAGACGTGAGAATGAGAGAAGGAAGAAACACATTATTTCCCCTGTTTACTAAGCAATTTATACTATAGCCATGAAAAGTATTATAATTTGTGATGGCTTGCTCTTGTTAATATTTAAATTTGGCTTGTTTATTCAACTTGAAAAAGCGTGCTCACAATGAGTTGAGCTCAGAAAGTACTTTACCAATGAAGTCGTTTATCTATGCGTTAGTGAAAACTGTACATTTAAGGCATTAAGCGATTTGACCAATTTAAGAAAAGAGCCATTAATGAGACTTACGTTAAGTTTTTGGTATGTGCGTGGTTTAAATTTTTAATCTAGGGTTGAATTTTAAGATAGTGGGACGTGTTCTTCGGTATCATCCAACTAGTTCGCCCATGTCGTTAGAGTTAGTGTTAGGATTCGTAAACATAGCCTTACCCCTTAACTGCATCTCTAAATTCTATTTTATGGCGTTATCGAACTGTCTTCATCTCAACCAAATCTAGCTTTTCTAGATTCATATAGTGTTTGAACTGACAAAGGTAATTCACCGGAACGTCTGTTCATCATACTTGTGCACCTGTAAATCTAATGTATAGAACAGCGTGTTGATATCTTTAAGCAGGAATACATTTGAATGTTTTATCTCTATCCAAGAATAGGTTTTAATTTTTTTTTTACCTTGTTCGGGAATACATTCTCATGTTTTATCTGTATTCACGGACAGTTTTCATAATTCTTCCTTCAAAGCGCTGAAAAGTAATGAGTGCTCTCGTATCTCGACGCAACAAACTTACTGGATTCGAAACGTGTCAGCGTCACGCCGCAATATACTCAGCTATACGTGGGTACCCGACTCTGCTCTTGAGTTAGGGAAGGAGAAAGCAGCGAGGTCAGGAACTGGTCACCCACCTCATAAAGCAAAGACTTTGCATAATGACATCTCTAACACTTCCCTGACCTACCCCAGTATCGGAAATGGGAATACCTTTTTTTTAAACGTATATTCAGTAATATTTTTTGATGTTTCATTTGTATTTAAGAATAAGTTTTAATATTTTTACCTTTATCAAAGTGCAAGCTCCACCGTGTAGTTTCTGGGGGTCTTAGAATATACACAGCAAGGAAAGGACAACTCCACCCTCGCATCATCGTGCAAGATGACTAATATAAGGTTGTGACACAGGTTAGCTCCCTTACCCTGTAAAACAAATTGCCATAGCAACCACTACTACAACAGCATGTGACTTGCTTGGTGCAGGCCTTCTGTAAGAGGACCAGAAAAAGATGATGATGATGATGAAAGTGCAAGTTTAAATTATGTTAGATAACGTGACCACAATCATATAATTATAACAGAAGATATCACACCGACATTACTTTCATCTTTCTGCAACCGACTGTGCCAGATACAACACCGATGAACTATTTCTTCACTATTATTATTAATCCTCTGCCTCTGAGATGCTCCACAAAAAATCAATGTCCCCAGCTATTGATACTAATTTTTTCGCTTATCCAAGACTCAGGGATTTTTTGTTTAAATTCCAGAAAGGAAATCAGAAATAATAATAAAAAAATATGTTAACGTCGACACACGCAACACGGTCAAGTACCAGAAATTGTAGCTCACTCCACTGCCTGATGTTGTATTTTCACGCGAGCAGCAGTTTTAAAACTCTCTCTGACGTCGAAGATTTTCAGGTGCGATTCCTGCTTCCTCGACTGCCAGTCACAAATGCTAAAGAGTTAAATGCGAGGTGATGTAGCGACATTTACAGAACAGCTAATACGTTGAAAGTGTATATGTGTTATTTATGTAAAGCTTTGGATAAATTCAAGTTCCTCAAATGGGGATAATGTTCGCGATAGGCAGAACAGTTTTTAATTTAATTACATGAAAACGTTGGTTGCAATAAAGATAAGGTTGACGTGTTCTTCGATGACATCGAAATAAATCGTCGTCCACGTCGTAGGGTTAGAATTAAGGTTATGTTATTCCTAAACCTAACCCTTATTACCGTGTCTCTGAATTTTTTTAAAGCCTGTACCGAACACAAGTATCACTATCTACATTGCAGCCGAAGACGTCCACTCAAAATTAGACACGTTTTTAGCTGTTTATGTGGTTATTAAAATCTGTGAACGTGAACACACTTCAGGATTATGAAGGTTTGTAAATTAGATCTTTGAAATGCTTATTCGTAATTTGTAGATTGTGGAAATATTCTGCCAAATTTACGAATTGTGATTACGTATATAACAAGAAAACTTATGTGAACGCCAAATTCGCAGTCTGTTCAAGCGAACACAGTAAGGCTTTAAAACGTCATTATTCTTAATTGTGCAGACTATCAATGTCTTTACACGTAATTTATATACGATAAACGAATGTACGCCAAATTTACAAACTGTACACATGTACATAATTATAAAATTCTTTAGTGTAACAAATTTCCGTTCCGCGAATATGTACGCAATGTTAGCGTGCGATCAAACACATTTAAAGTGACATGTGTACGATATGTCAAAGGTCAAAGGTGAAAATTCATCAATTTTCTTAAAGGCTGCATAATATTGACAGCAGTGAGGATTATATACACACTTGGCTTGATTTAAAAGAATTAACGTCAATCAGCTTCCTTCCTGTGTAGAAACGAGTTTGGAAATTCCAGAGAGCGTTTTAAAAATGCAAAGAATAGAAAAACATAGATTCCAAAGATGTCAAAAATTGAACAGGGCAGGATACTCCACAAGGGATTACAAGGATTATTGTAAGTATCTCACAGATTATAATCATTACCTTCGTCATCATCTTCATCTCCTTTTCCCTCATTATAGATCGTGGAATCACCATAGCAGTTGGTCCTCTTTCAGGAAGTCATCACCATGGTATTCACGTGATCTTGCAGAGGTTGTTTTTGTAACAATTTGTTTTACACGATGAGGTTGTCTTTGTAACAATTTGTTTTACACGATGAGGTTGTCTTTGTAACAATTTGTTTTACACGATTAGGTTGTCTTTGTAACAATTTGTTTTACACGATGAGGTTGTCAGACTTCATGCACAACCTCATTGCAATAGTTACTTACGACATGTCTGAGGCAGAAGTAGTATTATTAGTATTACCTCTTTCTCTTGTCAGAGACCCCCGAAAAGGAGCAGACATTTTAAGTATCACTATCATCATCATCATCATCACTATCATCATCATCATCACTATCATCATAATCATCATAATTATCATCATTATCATCATCATTATCATCATTACATACCAGCTTCCTCCAGAGCACAGGTTATTAACAGATACTATGTGACCGTAAGGTCTACCACGCGTTTTAGCACTAAGGTGCTGCCACTTATTAGAGTTAGGGTTGCCACTTATTAGAGTTAGGGTAAGAATACTTTAGCAAGATTAAACACTAAGTATTTGAGCGCGACTAGTTAGTTAATAAGCACTAGTCCAAAACCTAGGACAGTCATTCGTTCATGGTGTACATGAAATGACGTCATCAAAGCGTGTGTAGTAGCGATACAAGTAAAGAAACGGAAGTTATTTTTTGTCAAAGGGGAGATTAGAGTGAGTTAGTGCCTTAGATGAATGGATTCTATGAATCAGCATGGAATGGTTAGCGAATGCAACCACTGAATAAAAGGTATTATTTAGTTAAGACGAAGTTAGACTTACTTCTTGAACATTAGTTGGACGCCCTTATCTGGCCTTTGGCTAGGATCAGGTGTCTAGACACAGGGACCGGTACAGTGACATTCATGTGTCATTAGGTCCCTTGTGTGAGAACACAGAGGATCACTACAGTGACACAGTTTGTCATTGGGTCTTCTAGTGTTGGGACATGTAATCTTGACCGGGGCCGGGTTTTGGGCGGGTGCCCATGCAACCTCAGGCGAGGAAAAAATATGCAACCTCATGCGAGGAAATTAAAAAAACAAACATTAGTTGGAAGTTACATTGTTGACATTTGACTATCAGCAACAGAGTACTTCATTCTTACGATCACACAGCCACACACCAACACAGACGAGTCTACAACAACTACCTCGGTTTATTACACATCTCTTCTGTAACCACCATCTCTGGCGATAGCCAGTTTACAACAGAAGCACCTCATTTCTTCACCGTCACAAAACGACTTTACAACAGAAGTCCTACATTTTTCCTCACCCTGTCACAACCATCCAAACCTCCTGTCTTTTATCTTAACGATGGTTTCTGTTGTTATCCATGCTTTTTGTTGTCGTTCCCTTGTTCCCAGTATTTCCTCACATGTCTCATTCCATACCGTTTTGATTTGCTGCCAATAGTCTTCTGTATTCTCTACATCTTCCAGCTGTTGGAGCACTTGGAATTTGTTGGATGTTGTTACCGCAAATGTGTCTCTTGTATATCTTGAGTTCTATTTTTACTTTAGCTATCAGAAGGTGGTTATCTGATGCCACTTCTGCTCTTTAAGCTGACGGCACGTGACAGGACGACTTTGCATGTGTTTGTTGAAGGCCTATGCTCCTTGGGGAGTGGAGGGTTATGATGATGATCCAAACCTCCTGTCATGTACCAAATGTTCACGATGTTTTCATGCCTGCTTTATCTCTGTTATTGCTTTGTCCAGTTCTCTTCTCCAATTGTTATTGTGTCCTTCTATTTCTCTTACCGTCGGGGAGCCAGAACAGAACGTAATAATGTAACAGCAGTATGCGAAATATAACAATGGACTTCAGTTTTTATGGACAAACGAGTAACTCACCCGCCAAATCATGGCGGGAAATATTTATGTTGTGCACTTTCTACTGCATGCCCGGATGACGGCTCTAAATGCCTCCGTGGTCGTTTCATTCATTTACATTTTGCTTCAGAAGTACGGAAATAGTGGCACGAAAACATAAACGCTTCATACACTCAATACTTACCCCTTGAACTGTGTAAATTAATTGGGAAAAGTTCTCCAGAAATTTTGTGTACAATTTTCTCAGTGTTGTAAAGCAACAGAGACAGGAATAGTTAAAAAAAAAGTAAAATAAAAAATCATGCGACATAAAGTATATAGGGAACTAATTGCGCATGGTTTCAACATGGTCGCAATATAGTACCTCCGGGTAGAAACGCGCCATGAAAAAGATTGCAACATTGATGGGAAAAGATGGGTCACAATAACACAAGGGAGCTATAAAACAATTCTCTAATAAAGGAATGATGAAAAACCCAAAGTACTGCCTAGAAGTGTCTTTCTGAGCACAAAACAAAAAGAAGAAATAATCAGCATTTTAAACACTTTAGTACATTTGATTTCTCGCACCATTTTTTCATCACGTTTCGTGTCAGTTGTCGTCAACACTAATGCCATTCTTCGTTACATTTCCTATCAGTTGTCATTATTTGTCATGTAATTTCTTCATCACTTTTTGAATCAATTGTCATGATTTTTCGTGCTGCTTGTAATCACCTTTAGTACTAGCTGTTATCCTTTCTTGTGCCAATGGTAATCGCTTTCGTACCAGCACCATCTCTCGTGCCTTTTAAAATCAACTTTTGTACCAGCTCTTAACTCGTGTCACGTGCAGTCACCATTTGCAACAGCTGGTATTTTCACGTGCCCCTTGTAATCACCTTTCGTTCCAAGTGCCATCACCTCTAGCATCAGCATTAGTTGATTATCTTCCATTATCAACGAAATTATCATTATTGTTTTTATATAATGTCATTATCTTCCGTTTCAGTTGTAAGGTAAAGGTGAAGGATCCCGTTACACGCTCATTGAGGCATACTGGGAATATGGTGTTAGGTCCATATTTTCTTGACCATCGGCACCCTAGGGGTGATGTGGTCAGCATCACGCCGGCCGCCTTAACCTTCCCAGAATTTGCTCTGGTACCCAATTGAGGCTGGGTCGACTCAGGAGCCGTTTGCGGCCTAAATAATCCCACCTCATCTGGGGATCGAACCATAGACCACTGAGCTAAGAAGCCAGTGCACTAACCACTATGCCACCGCGGCTCCCGTTTCAGTTGTATTTGTATTTTAATGTCCATTTTCATTCTCTTTCGCGTGAGCTGTCATCTGCTGTCATGCCAATTTTTTATACAATTTCCGTTTGATCATTAATTCCTTCCTTGTACCATTTGTTACCAATTTTCAAATCAGTTCTCTTCAGCCACTTGTCAAAACTTTTCTTACTTATATTTATTGCGAAACAAATAAATAAATGCTGAACAATGATGACTGACCATTCACTTTTGTTATGTGCTATAGAATGTAGGGGCAGTTTATTTTCATTTCTTTGCTGTAGTACCACAAAACAAAAATATAAGTTTAAAGACCCATTTGTGTTCTTGGTTCCCACTTCTCGGCGAAATAACAATTACTGTCGACTTGCTTGGCCATTCACAGCCCCGCTGTCAGGCAACTTTTCAGGATGACCCGGGCCGATCTCCATGACTACCCTAGTGTTCCTGTTGGGATAACCTAGTGCCCTAGATATAGAGAGTAACGCCAACTAAGGTTTGGCCGCCATTTTTAATCTTTTTTCTTTTTGTATGATTCCCTAACGTTTCAAGTACACTATGTCTACCTTCGCTAATCCTTGTTTTTTTTTACAGCGTATTATTCCCTTACTGTCAGAAATCTTCTTGATAAATTAGTCCCTAACAGGTGGACTGGTAGACGGGGTCCAATAGAATGACCTGACAGATCTCCTGAGTTAACTCCTGCAGAATATTTTTATGGGGATGTTCAAATGACACGGTATACAATCGGAAATCAAAATCCTTTTTTTTTTTTTTTCCCCTTACCCAACGGCACTTGGGCTTTCAGCCCTTCGGCCCAATGAAATGTCATTGCGAGGCTGGGGAGCCTGTGGACTTTCCTTCCAACCCGGTCAGGAGCTTCGCTCCTTCCCATCCACAGAGGGTTTATCTCAGGAGCCGTTCAGGTTATTCAGTCAAAATCCCGGTCGATAACACTTCTTCAAATGCCTATGGCCGGGCTTGAACCTTGAACACCTGATCGCAGCGCAATGTGGTAACCATTACACCAGCGCGGCTCCCAATCAAAATCCTTAGAGTAGGGGACGGTAACCGGTCGGTGTTGATCTCCCGATAGATCCCAAGACATCATTTGGTAGATCTCTAGGTGACGGAGAGTAACACAATTTTAACCTATGTAAATTTCGGAAGGAGTGTCCGATTGACAGAGAGGTCAGAATGTTGGTCTCTCGAGGCAAGGGTACCGGGTTAAAATCACGGTGTACCGACACCGCTCCCAGTCTTCAGAGCTGTAACTGGGTACCTGACTTTGAGTTAGGGACGGAAAAGGCAGTGAGGAAGGAAACTGGTCACCCCACCTCTTGATGCTCGACCTATAAACCGGGAAGTCTCTAACACTTCGCTCCCCTACGGCAGTAACGGCCTTGGGACAACCTTTACTTTTACTATTACATTTCGGAATAGTCCGCTCCCATCGGCTCTGAAAAGCGCGGCATCCTCTGACTTAACTCTTTGACTCCCGCAATTATTTTCCACCCTGTACCGCCATTTTTAATTCATGAAAGACTAAAAACAACGTTCAGAAAGTTGTTTTGGCACGGGTGTTAAATCTGATCAACGCTCTGAGCGCTGTTCCGTAGTCAAAGAGTTAAAAGTACTTTCACAGCGTTTCCATTGAAAACTCACACTCTAGCTTACCAAAATTCACTCTGTTCATGAACTGTTTAAGACAGAAAAACGATCTTTTCTTTGAATAAAAGTTAACATTTGGTCAAATATTTTGTTTTAATTTTCAACCGCACTGGAGATATTTCTAGAAGCAGATAAACTTTATACACAGAGCAGACTTATTTCAAATTCTAGACTTTATACACAGGCCAGACTTATGCCAAATTGCAGACTTTACACTGGCCGGACTTATGCCAAATTCCAAACTTTTTTACAGAAGCCAGACTTATACAAATTCCAGACTTTATACACAGCCCAGACTTTATGCCAAATTCCAGATACTATCAAACCTAAAAACAGGCATGATTTTTATCAAGATAGAAATTTACTACGCTTAGTGTTTCTAAAGTAGATCTCCATAGCTGCTGGGTTGGCGACTGCTGCTTTAGAGAATCTGAAAACAGAAATAACAGAGCAGTTTCAAAGAACTGACCAAGATTTGTGTCAAAGAGTTTGTGAAAAATTTTCGGAAAAGGCTGACTTTATGTATGAACGCCATGGAGATATATTTTGAATGATAAATAACTTTTTAATTATCAATAAATAATGTTAGTGTTCTGTCATTGCTATGGTGTATTTCATTTACACGTACCATTATGCACGGAGTCATCCTTATATGACCCACCAGCTATGCACAATGCTATAGTAGGTAGGTTTGGACATGAACCTCTGTCTGTGAGGTAGTTACACCCTCATTGACTCTTGAAATCATCTACTCACTGTTAGGGATTCCTCCTGTGGTGAAACAAGCTGCGGACCGAGCACTGCACACTAAGCTTGGAGACGTCGCTTGAGAGCCCCAAACGTAACTCTGGCTTTTACCTGGTTGACTGCATGCAGGAGGATCTCACTGTAGACGTAATTATAGGCAGGGGAAGCCAAGAAGAGGTTCTGTGTAGGACGTGACAATTCCTTGGGACAGCCCAAACCAATAGCACAGTATTGTAGCTCTGCATATTTGGAGAGCCTTCTTTGATGGCTGGGAATTGCACAGTTGTGCCATACGCTTCTTCCGCGTAACTTGAGACCAGATGTGGCGATCCTTTAAATGCAAGCCAAGCTGGAGAAATATGAGCTCATGACGTCAGCTCAACATGTTTCGGAATGGCAGAAAAGCCACAGGAAAAGCCTAGATCTACAGTGTAGATAATAACAAGGAATCTACAACTTGGTATTGGCTACAAAAGACCGAAAAGAGATGAGCAACCCTAGTTAAACAACAACAATAACATAAACCATTACATATTAAAGTCACATGTTTTAAACAAAAAATGTAAGGGACTTAATGGCTCACTCTATAGGTACCGATTTATGTCACAGAGTGTGTACTTTATAGGTTACTTAATTAATACTTGTCGCATTATTTAACGGTTGTGTATGTTAATTATAGCGAGCGTTACAACAGGAGGCAATCTGACTATCACAATTCGTCCCCCTGTCAAACAAGTGTCGGCTCCCTTATCTCCTTTACACTCTACAGGGGCAGGCCCACTTGTGTCTTAACCCTACATTGTCAGCCACCTATTAAGTTTTCCGCTTGCACTGGGAATTGAACCCAATCCACCTTGGTTGCAACTTTCAAATTCATTGTTCTATCTATTATGCCAACTTATGCAGTTGTGTAACATTTTTGTTGTATATAAATTAGTGTCCGGAACTCCTTAGCCCATTGCGGGCTTGACATACAGCAATTTCCAGCTTTGTGCTTTAATTCATTCCTGAAATACCAGTGCTAGCCGAAAAATCGCTAAACGAAAATCGATTTCCCATAAGTCTTAATACAGAACAAATTAATTCTTTCCCAAGGTCCAGAAAACTGTATAACAATTAAGTAAAAGTGAAACAAAACAACAACAAAATAAATAGTAAACAACATTTTATTACCTACATATAATTATCAAACATATTGAACACAAACAAAATATTATGTATTGATAGTCATCCTTATAAGATATGAGTTCTTGTAACAAAAACATACTTAAAAAACAATATTGCATGACTTTAATCACTACTACTTTGGTCGATTGTGACTACAGTTGTCACGGCGGAGCTGTCTTCATCATCAGACGACCGGTTAGCAGATGGTTTTGTAGGGGATGGAAACGTTTTTCTGGCTCCCGATGTAGAAGGCACGGCTACTTGGTCAATGGGGACAGAAGATATTGGACGAGACTTTAAAAAAGAAAACAAAAAAATCGAGTTTGCGTTGTTTTACCAAACCACCTCTGTTTCTTCAAGAAGCATCTTGGAGCAATTAAGATCTTGTCCTATGTTACGAATTACCATAGAACTGCATTCCATATTGGGGTTAGGCTTCATTATGCTAGCATAATGGCCATCTCACCACCCTGATTGAACTTGAAAGTTATATCCCTGCCTCCCATGGAATTTAGCGCACAGCGTGAGATCAAATTTTTAAAGCGTATAATGGGTTTATGACATAAAATAGAAACAGCGTTATATCGAAACAGTGCTAATCAAGCGATTTAAGACCGGGGGATGGCTGTATCTTAATTTGTTTGATAATACTTCATGTCTGGCTTCACTTTCAAAGAAGCACGAAGCTATTATTGTTGATGGTTATTTCGCCAAACAGCCAACGCTAAAACACTTTGTCTAGATATATATTTTGCAGTGCGGATTTCTCAAGCACTTTGCTTTATAGGATGAGCCATATCCTCTTTCCTGTCCATCTCCTGATCATATCTTCCCACTTATAGTGCTGTCTTTCCCTTGCACGTTTGCCTTCAACTCTTCCTTCTATTATGGTCTGCTGCAAGGTGTTATGTCTTTTTACATGGTCAAAATATTAATTCTCTTTTCATACCTAAGTTTTGTTGTACCTCTTTATTTGATTTCTTCTCTTTCCATGAGTGTGCCCCATTTATATATATATATATATTCACATCTCAAGAGCCTCAGTTCTTACTTCCAATTGCTTGTTCATCTTTCTACACCATACAGAAATAAATAATATATATAACGCTTGATAATTCTCTGTTTAAATTTGTGAGCTAATTGTTTAGATGTCAGTATTTGTCTCATGTTTTTCTTCTTCTTCTTCTTCCTCGTTCGCCCTGAAAAGGACGGTGGTTGCGTTGTGTCTGTTTACGCCATAGCTGTGATATCTGCACCTTTCGGTCGACACATCCGACTTCAGCACGGCATTTTTTGGGACCGGGTTTGCCTTCCCTCTTCGATCCGTACTCGCTCAGCCAGACTGCACATTCCTATTCTCTTCTTGATTTCTGTTTCACATATGCCATCTTCTGTTATTATATGACCAAGATGTGAGAAACTCTTGACTTGTTCCAGGATTTTCCCATTTATGCTATCTTTAATGTGGGCTTATCGTCTGTTTTGCTAATTACCATAGTTTTCGTTTTCGTGATGTTAATGTGCAATCCATATGACTTATGCTGTTTACTTGTTTCACTAGTTCTTGTAAGTCTTGTTCACTTTCAGCTAACAAAATGGTGTTGTCTGCATATCAGAGGTTGTTTATTGGCCTTCTACTGATGTTCAGTCCTATCATTTATTGTATCTGTTTGAACATGTTTTCTTTGTATGTGTGGTAAAATGGGATGTTATAAATATTTATAGGGGACTTAGTGTACTGACTGAGATCAGCTGTGAAGGTATCTGTATCTAATAAGTGTAGTGTATTACAGGTGACCTTACTTGCTAAACCCTGAGGATAAATCCGGAGTCGAAGTCCCTAAGGCAGTCTAATGTCGATTCGACATTATTCTGGCAACTCCTGCGACATGGCTGGTACCAAACTGTATCGGCTACTGCCGTTCCTTTGGATCTACCGGCTGTATGGAGAGGGGGAACATGCTGCATGGGCAACAGCTTGATCTCCATATAACTGTGCCCAAGCTCGCGCCCTGGAGAGGACACTCCAGCTTCACCCTATAGGTGTCGGCAAAACACGGGAAGTAGCAGTTACCGGTTATAAGCATTTTGCCCAATTGGCGTAGGGCATGGCGCCAGGGGCTACTTCCGACAGTGGGAGAGGTTCTAGGATCTCACTGGACAGCTACCGCCCGCTTCAAGCTGGGCAGCCCCCAGTCAATAAGGTGTTGTCCCGCCACTGTCTGCTTTCCCCATTGGGTGCATGGGGATTAGGGTCAAACCCGAACTGTGGACAGAAAATTTTGCACCAAGCAATTATCGAAAAAATAGAAATAAGCAAACTCTCAGATTGGGATGCTGGAACGTCCGGACTATGTTGATTGGACTATCCGAAAACCTACAGGATGTAAACGATGTAAGGAAGACAGCCATAATTAATGATGAGCTTAAACGACTTCAGGTGGATATAGCTGCACTTCAGGAAACGCGCCTGGCGGGCTCTGGAACGGTGAGCGAGAAGGACTACACATTTTATTGGCAAGGGAAAGATCTTAATAAAGCTAGAGAACACGGAGTAGGTTTTGCGGTCAAAAAATCGCTAACTAACATGGTTGAACCAGGCAAGAATGGATCAGAACGCCTGTTAACGCTCCGCCTGCAAACTAGCACAGGTCCCATCACCCTTGTCAGTGTGTATGCTCCTACTCTGTACTCTGCCTCAGAAGCTAAAGATGAGTTCTACGAGAATCTAGCAGCAGTAATCAAAAGCATACCTAGGCAAGAACAGCTTGTTCTCCTTGGTGACTTTAACGCTAGAGTGGGTGCTGATAATGTTTCATGGCCTTCATGTCTGGGCAGGTTTGGTATTGGCAAGATGAATGAAAATGGACAACGGCTCTTAGAGTTGTGCGTCCACCATGACCTCTGCGTGACCAACACCTACTTTCAGACAAAACCCCAGCATAAGGTGTCATGGAGACACCCACGATCCAAGCACTGGCACCAACTTGACCTGATTCTCGTCAGAAGGCCACTCCTCAAGTCTGTGCTCTCCACGCGCTCATACCATAGTGCAGACTGTGACACAGATCACTCCTTGGTTTGCTGCAAAATCAGAGCACAACCAAGAAAACTCTATCGTGTCAGACATGAAGGGAAACCACGCATTGATACCAGCAAGATGTCAGACCCTTTCATGATCGCTCAATTCACTGAGACCTTCAAGAAAGTGCTCAGTAGCCCTCAGCATGGTGATACTATTGCAGAGAACTGGGAGCATCTACGGAACACCATTCAAAGTACTGCACTTGCCACCTTTGGTAAGAAAACAGCAAAGTCAAATGACTGGTTTGACGCTTCATCAGATGTGATGGCACCTGTTATTGAAGCTAAGCGCAGTGCTATGAATGAATACAATCGTTCACCGAGTGCCAGAACCCTACAGATCCTGAGGGCTACGAGAAGCAAAGTTCAACAAACTGCTCGACGCTGTGCAAATGACTATTGGCTCCAGCTCAGTGAGAGCATCCAGATCGCAGCGCAAACAGGCAACATTAGACAAATGTATGACGGTATAAAGAAAGCATTTGGCCCCCATAAAAGTAAGACGGCACCGCTAAAAACCATCAGCGGAGAGAAGCTAACCGATAAGGGTAAGCAGATGGAGAGGTGGATCGAGCACTACTCTGAGCTTTACGCTAGAGACAATACCGTTACGCCTGCAGCCCTTGATGCTGTCAATAGTCTGCCAACTATGGAGGAGCTGGATGCCGAACCAACATTAGAGGAACTCAGTAAGGCCATTGATAGCTTGGCCTCTGGCAAAGCACCAGGCAGTGATGGGATTCCTCCTGATTTAATCAAATGCTGTAAGAGCACGCTATTACATCCCCTGCATAGGATGCTGTGCCAGTGCTGGGAAGAGACAACTATTCCTCAAGACATGCGAGATGCCAAGATTGTAACACTGTATAAAAATAAAGGAGACAGAAGTGATTGCAATAACTACAGAGGCATCTCTCTTCTTAGTATTGTTGGTAAGGTTTTTGCCAAAGTCATCTTAATGCGACTACACAAGTTAGCTGAGCGCATATATCCAGAGGCACAGTGTGGATTCCGAGCTGGCAGATCAACAACAGACATGATCTTCTCTCTCCGCCAGCTTCAGGAAAAATCAAGAGAGCAGAAAAGACCATTATATATCGCCTTTATAGACCTCACAAAAGCATTCGACCTGGTTAGCAGGGATGGACTCTTTAAAATCCTCCTGAAAATAGGCTGCCCTTCTAAAATGCTGGAAATGATAAAGTCATTCCATGACGACATGAAGGGAACAGTCCAATATGCTGGAAGCACGTCACAGCCCTTTGATATACGAAGTGGCGTTAAACAAGGCTGTGTTCTGGCTCCGACCCTCTTCGGAATCTTCTTTGCCTTACTCTGGAAACATGCATTCAGAGATGCAACTGAAGGAATATGCCTTCACACTAGGTCAGATGGCCGTCTGTTTAATCTTTCAAGGCTGAAGGCAAAAACAAAAATCAGAAGGGTCACTATAAGAGACTTGTTGTTCGCTGATGATGCTGCAGTCGTCACTCAAAGCCAACAGGAGCTTCAGAGCTTGATGAATCGCTTCACTAAAGCATGCAAGGACTTTGGCCTCACAATAAGTCTAAAGAAAACGAATGTGCTGAGTCAGGATGTGGGTGCTGCACCAGTTATCACTATCGATAACTATGAATTGGCAGTGGTGCACCACTTCACATACCTAGGGTCTACCATCAATGACAAACTCTCACTGGATACAGAAATCGACAGCCGCATTGGCAAAGCTGCAGCTACCTTTGCCCGCCTCACACCGCGTGTTTGGGGAAACTCTAAACTCACAATGAAGACCAAAGCTGCGGTATATAATGCCTGCGTCACCAGCACACTCCTATATGGCAGCGAGACCTGGACGACCTATGCTAAGCAAGAAAGAAGACTCAATACCTTCCATTTGCGGTGTCTACGCCGCATCCTCGGCATCTCGTGGAAAGATAAAGTGACAAATGTCGAGGTGTTGTCACGTGCTGGCCTTCAAAGTATGTATACGCTGCTTAGACAGCGCAGACTTCGCTGGCTTGGCCATGTTCGCCGCATGGAAGATGGTCGCATCCCAAAAGATATCTTCTACGGACAATTAGCAGATGGCAAGAGAACAGTTGGGCGACCACAGCTGAGGTTCAAAGATGTGTGCAAGAGAGATATGAGGGCACTGGACATGGATCCAGCAACATGGGAGGATGAAGCTGCCGATCGCAATAAGTGGCGATGCTATTTACGGCACCACCTCAGATTGGGCGAAGAGAGGCTCACACAAGAAGCAGAGGTGAGGAGAAAACGTCGAAAGGAGCACCAGGAAAATAAGCAGCTGAGGGCTGCCACCTCAGGGGCGCATTCCCATAGTCAGTTATGACTGAAGGGCCTATTATTATTATACTTGCTACCACATATTTATACCTCAGTCAGAAATATTCTGGAATATTGTGATGACTACGTTGAATGTCTAGGGTTATGTAAATTATGAAGTGTAAGTCACAACAATAACAGACAAATAAACAATTTAATTTATTCCACCACACTTGACAACATTGTGACACTCACATACATATAACACTCTATGAGACTATCTTAAATGAGTCACTGGTAAATTTTCAAATATATATATGTATTAAGTACTTTCACTAATAGAGATCCTGATTCAACTACACAGTGAACCAGGAATCATAATAAAATGTAATCACAATTTATATGTACATAATTTATAAATATGAATCGTGTAGTGACATATTTTATTAGTATTCTACTATGTGGGTCAGTTGTGTAGTAGTACTATGAGGTAATACTGGTTTTGTATTTCAAGATAGGTTGTTATTTGTCATCATGACTTCAAGTGTTTGTTTCTGTTGGAACTAGTATTGGAGATGTTCTCAGTTCCTGGCATTAAAACAATTAATTTCCCCTCTTAATTTTATACAATGTCAGTTTAAGATGGGGTTTCATAATGTTGAGCTCCGCTGTCCACATAGGCTTATCTTTCGTGATGGCGGCAGGAAAAGACTCCTCTGCTCGATTGCTCCCCTGTGTTCTGGAGACACCTCACTGTTTGCTATATGGACCAAGGAGTATGCTGTCCGCCTCTGGATTCAGCAAAGCTCTGACCAGGTGCTGCTCAATAACTTTAGGACCACAGTCCCACAATTCATGGAAATAATAAACAGATACGTTGACTGGTGAAGAATAATGGCACAAATTATGGCACAAATTCCGATCTGCCTCTGTCTCAGGCTTTTATTTAGAAAAATATAAGCTGATTCTCAACGCACTGTTGCTTTAGAAAGTATTTTTGAAAATCTGGTGTTGAACTGACGCGTCTAAGTGACTATATTGACGGGTCTAACCAATCGTGCCATGTTTACCCAAGCGTTTGAAAAAAGTACTCTTCCATCCGTCTCCCCTAAAAACGAAAGATAGTATTTATATTCCGACTAATCGTGTTTAGCCTTACATTTATTTCTATCCAATCAAATAGGAGGTAACATGGGGACCTATTTCCCGTACAATGGTGGTTTAAAAATCTGCCACTGAGCGATTCTGATTTTGGTGTTGTCTGACAGCACCACTATTTTATTTAGGCTATAACCTATTAATTCCTAGACTATTTGCATAACACTTAACATATTCTTTGTCAGCAAGTCCTAAGGAACCCAAATATATAAGTTTTATGGGGCTAAGTGGCGGCGTTCAAAATATGTATTTTCCAGGATAGTCGTGCTGTTACCACCTCCTCACTTCCAAACTTTTAGGGTGTCTGCTGTACTGTCATACTAATGTCAGGATTTCGGACATAAAACAGTAGAATGTCATGTTTCCCAATAAGAATTTTTCAGGTTTTTTAAACATACTCTCGTAGTTGTAGTGTTTTTTATCACTGTCCATCTGAAAAAAAGTATTGCGTCTGGCCTTACGCTTGTTAGGGGTGGCATTAATATCACGAGACGCGTGTTTAGTGTTGCATGTGTTCCTCCGATCAGCCCTCCCTTCTTTCTATCCTAAGTCCATCTGTCCGTCCCTTTATGTTAACGTAGTGTAATTAATGTTAGTATTAATTTAGGTCATTAATCAGCTTGCGTATCTCAAGGTTTTTCTTAGAACTGCAGTACCCGTTTTATTGTGTTGTGGAAACGCGTGTATGATGCAGTAGGCTTACTATCAACGTGAAAGCGTTACAATTTTGCAGACGGAGCATAAAAAAGGGGGTTCTCGAGTACCGTCACTGTGACAGCACTGTTCTTTACCATTCTTCTTTCCTTTTATAGAATTTATTTGTTAGGCTTTACATTTACCTTTTAATTTATATGTGTGGATTTAGAATGATTCACGACAAATTCTCCCCACTTAAAACAGACGTTATATGTCAGTCTATAATTCTATATACACATAGAGAAATTTATTATTATTTCTGGGGCTTACAGTGATTCTCATCACACGGATGGCGGCTTAAAAAATCCGCTCCTAGATTTGTTTTTCCACTTATATACTCTATGCAAAACTCATATGGCTGGATCAATAATGGCCAACGGAGTAATCTAGAATTCTCATGTCTAGCCTGCGCTAGAAATGACAAGGGTTTGTGGTCCGTTTGCAACTTAAATCCCTTTCCATACAGATAAATATTGAATTTCTTTATCGCCCATATTACTGCAAGACATTCTTTTTCGCTAGTTGAGTAGTTGGTTTCAGCTTTATTCAACTTTCTGCTAGCATATGCCACTGGGCTTAATTCCCCATCCAATGCATCTGATTTCTGTAGCAGAGTTGCACCTAACCCAATATTACTGGCATCAGTCCTTACAATGAATTCTTGACTTATGTCAGGTAGTTTCAAAATAAGTTTGCTTGTAAGCTTTTCCTTCAATTCCTGGTAAGCCAATTCACATTGTGGTGTCCATGTAAGTCGATCTGGATTTCCTTTACGTGTCAAATCAGTGAACGGTGCACATATGGAATTAAAGTTTTTGATATACTTTTGGTAAAAACCACATAATGAGACAAAGGATCTCACGTCTTTCTTGGTTTGTGGTCTCGGGGCTTTCTTTAGTTTCTCTAAATTCTTGGGATCAGGGGTCATGTTTCCCTGATAGACTGTGTGTCCCAGGAATTCTAATTCTTTACATCCAACGCAACATTTTGTTGGTCGGGCTGTTAAATTCGCTTCTCTAAGTCGATTAAACAGCATGTTCAAAGAGTCAATGTGTTCCTCAAATGTTTCTGTTGCTACAAGGATATCATCCATGAAATTTGTGATACATGGATTATTCAGAGGGTCCAATAATTTTTTCATCATTCTAGAGAAGACACTAGGTGCATTCTTCAATCCAAATGGCAATCTGTTAAACTCATAGTGTCCCTCTGATGTACTAAAAGCTAGGTATGGTCTAACCTCAGGCTTTACTGGAATCTGATAGTATCCTTTACTCAGATCCACTTTTGAGAAATATTTAGCTTTATTTAGCCTGGCAAACAACTGATTTGTATCCGGCAATGGATCCACCTGTCCTTCTGTGATAGCATTCAGTCTCCTGTAATCTATACAGAGTCTATGTTCCCCAGAGGGTTTCCTTAGGAGTACCACACTGGAACTATACGAAGATTCACTGTGTGAAATAATTCCTTCCTTCAACAAATAGTCTATCTCTTCCTTCAAAGCTTCCTCCTTAGCAAAAGGAATCGAATAGGGTTTCATACAGACAGGTGTGGGGTCTATCAGTTTCATATCATATTCCAATAAAGTTGTATGCCCCGGTCGGTCTGTTAACACCTCTGTATGATTTTCTAGAACCTGTTGCACTCTCTCTTTCTGATTTTTCGTTAAATGTGTACTGATTTTCACCTGTGCCGCTGTCTCACAGGGGTGTAATGGATATTCAAATGATGAAAGTGGTTCCTTTTTCATCTCCATTGCAATGGACAAGGTTAACAAGTGTGTCTCTTCCTGATGTTCTCTTTCCAAATATTTCTTCAGGAGATTCACATGATAGATTTTTTCTTTCCCCTTCTTATCTATCTTATAATTGGTTCTAGACACCTTCTCTAGAACTGTATACGGACCTTGCCATCCAATTTGTAACTTATTCTGACTACCAGGGAGAAGAAGCAGTATCTTCTCTCCCACAGCCAAATCTCTGTCTTTAGCTTTCCTGTTAAAATAGGCAGCATGTTTCTTCCTGGCTTGTCTTAAATTTTCATTGGCAAGTTTCCAGCCAGTTTTTAAACGAGTGGTCAGCTCATTCACATATTGGTATGAGGATGTAATATTTTCCTCTGCCTTTTCATCAGTCCACGTTCTTAACAGCGTTTACATCTGGACCTTTAATTTTGTGGACCTATTTGTCCAAGCACAGGTATGATCTCTTCCACTCGAAGCGCTATAGTGATGATTTTTCTTCCCAGAATTATCATGCACAAAACGACCGCTACCAATCCTTTTCTTGGGGCTTTCTCCCCACTTAAAATTCTTGATGAGAGATTTCCTCTCTACATCTTCTTCCTCCAGTTTGTTTAAGTCCGATTGAGGGATTTTCGGCTTATCCTGGGGTAAGACATCTTTTTGCACTCGCTGCATAGTGGCCATTGTAAAACAGTTAAGTGAAGCTTGTCCGTGAAAAGGGGCTTCCCATTTCATTTGGTCCACTTTATCAAATTTATATTTCTTTTTATTATCAGGCCTAATTTTGCCCCTTGGCGTGTCCAGGTCCTGATCAATGTTCCCACTTGTGGGTGTTCCCTCATGTGCTATGCTACACCTTTCTACAAAATTCTCAATGTCCCATCTTGCCTTGGGCCAATAATAATTGTGAGCCACCTTTTGGATGATGGTACCAATTTTCTCATGGTCCCCATCTGGTTTCACATGTAGGCTCCTTATTAATTCTGCCCTATATCTTTTAGGAAGTACCAGCTGTCCCTGACCTTTGGATCTAGCTCCAGTCTTCCTATACATCAACTTGTTTTTCATGTAAAAATCTCCCTTGCCTGGAGTTGTATGACAAGTTGACAATTTCCTGAAACAAGGCTTGAGGGTCTTATCCCCAGCCTGTGCCTTCCTCATCTCTTCTGGAGTGGTATCTAACAGAATATCCTCCTCCTCTCTTGAGGTCGACCTGACCTGAAGGGTGGCCATAACTATAGGGTTCCTTCTACAACGGTCAGTGTCATGATTGTTCATCTTACAATTTTTACACCACCTTTTCCCTTGGTTGAAAGATTTTCTTTCATCATATTTCCTTTCTTCGAATTGTGGGGTTTTATTTTTATTGTCATACCGTGGCCTATCAAATTGGTGCTTACCTTTGTTTTGATCTCTAGGATCAAATTTATTAAAGTTCTGTGGTGCCGTAAAATTTTCTACCTGTTTCTTTTTATTACCTGATACCTCTGCCTGAGCTGCTTGATACCTTTCTGCAACATTTAGCAACTCACCCAGCCTCTCTGCACCTTGTTCCATGAGAAACTTTCTCAGGTCTGGAGCCATGGACTCTCTTAATTGTTCGATAAGGACCATTTCCTTAAGATCTTGGGTTTTCCCCAGAGAAGTCCATTTCTCCAAGTATGTCTCTAACCGTGCAGAGAACTGGTGATAGGTTTCACCTGACAGTAGTTTAGCATTCCTAAATTTTTTTCTATAAAATTCTGCGTTCTTTTCATATCTTAACAAAAGAGCCTGCTTTAGCATGTCATAATTTTCTTGATCACCTCTGTTCATTTTGGCAAAAACTTCATAAGCTGCCCCACGAAGCCCTTGAGATAACTTTAAGCTCCACCTTTCTCTCTCTAACCCATACGTGGTAGCTAATAGTTCATATCTATTTAGATAGCTCTCAATATCATCGTCTTTCTCAACAAAATGATCTAAATGAAAATTCATAGCTGAGGTTGAGGCTCCCTGACTAGCAGTGGCATCAGAGGCAAATGGACTGGCACCATTTTCAGGAGCATGGCCTTGAAACTCAAACTCCCTTAGTCGTAACTCATGTTCCCTTTGTAATCTCTTATCCTCTCTTTCTGCTTCCCTTTCTGCAGCTAATCTCTTGTCTTCCCTTTCTGCAGCTAATTTCTTCTCTTCCCTTTCTGCAGCTAATTTCTTCTCTTCCCTTTCTGCAGCTAATTTCTTCTCTTCCCTTTCTGCAGCTAATTTCTTCTCTTCCCTTTCTGCAGCTAATCTTTTGTCTTCTCGTTCTGCCTCCAATGCTTTAGCCTCAGCCTCAATCTGCAGCCTCTTAGTCTCAGCCTCAGCCTCAAATTGTAACTTCTTAATTTCCTTTTCAGCCTCTAACCTCTTATCTTCGGCCAACCTTTCAGATTCTAATTTTCTTTCGGCCTCTTTTTCTAATCTTCTTTCTTCCCGTTCAATATATTTGTCACATTCAGCAGTGACATAAGTAATCATAATTTGCCCGTCCATTCCTAACTCTTTTGCAGTCTGTACAGCAGCAGATCGAAATTTGGCCAGGTCCGCCATTTTCTACCAGGTAAATGTCTAAAATATTTAACTAAACAATTTTATCTATGACTAATTAACTCAGGACAACACAGGCACTGAGAGCTCAACCTTATTTATTTTCACCCAAGGATCCCTTTTAAATTGTATTATTCCCTGAAGTGAATTACCTCCAATATTTATAATAGGGAAAGATTCAAAATCCCGGACAGGACCCCAATATATGTGGTAAAATGGGATGTTATAAATATTTATAGTGGACTTAGTGTACTGACTGAGATCAGCTGTGAAGGTATCTGTATCTAATAAGTGTAGTGTATTACAGGTGACCTTACTTGCTACCACATATTTATACCTCAGTCAGAAATATTCTGGAATATTGTGATGACTACGTTGAATGTCTAGGGTTATGTAAATGATGAAGTGTAAGTCACAACAATAACAGACAAATAAACAATTTAATTTATTCCACCACACGTGACAACATTGTGACACTCACATACATGTAACACTCTATGAGACTATCTTAAATGAGTCACTGGTAAATTTTCAAATATATATATATGTATTAAGTACTTTCACTAATAGAGATCCTGATTCAACTACACAGTGAACCAGGAATCATAATAAAATGTAATCAAAATTTATATGTACATAATTTATAAATATGAATCGTGTAGTGACATATTTTATTAGTATTCTACTATGTGGGTCAGTTGTGTAGTAGTACTATGAGGTAATTCATTCATAACCCTCCACTCCCAAAGGAGCATAGGCCTTCAACAAACACATGCCAAGTCCTCCTGTCACGTGCCATCATCTCAAGTTCTTTCCATGTTCTCCTCATCATTTTCACCTCTGTTTCCAACTCTCTTCTCCATGTACTTCTTGGTCTTCCTCTGCCTCTCTTGCCCTGAGGGTTCCAGAACAAGGACTGCCTTGTAATGCTATCAACAGGTTTCCTCATTGTGTGTCCTATCCATCGCCATCGTCTTCTTCTCATCTCTTGTTCCACTGGCACTTGTCCAGTTCTTGTCATCAGTTCCACATTGGTAACCTTGTCATACCATTTTAATCCCTCTATTCTACGCAAGCACCCATTTATGAAAGTCTGTAGCTTTTTGGTTGTTGTCTTTGTTGTTCTCCATGTCTCCGAGCCATACAATAGGACTGACTTCACATTTGAGTTGAAGATTCTTATTTTCGTGTTGGATCCTATTTCTCTTGATCTCCATATATTTCCCAATGCAATGAAAGCTCCTCTTGCTTTTTGTATTCTTATTTTGATATCGCTGTCTGTCCCTCCAACTTTATCTATATTACTGCCAAGATATGTGTATGATTCTACATCTTGTATTGGCGTTTCTTCAAGTTCAACCCTGTTTTCATTACCTGCATTTATTCGCATTATTTTTGTCTTTTCCCTGTGTATTTTCAGACCCAAATGCTGTGACCTCTCATCGAGTGTTTTCAATTTGTCCTGCATCTGATTACGGTTATGGGACAGGAGAGCCAAATCATCAGCAAAATCCAGATCATCCAACTGCTTAGTCAGAGTCCACTGGATTCCATTTCTGTTGTGTGTTGTCGATGATCTCATAACCCAATCTATTGCCAGCAAGAAAAGAAATGGAGACAAGAGGCATCCCTGTCGCACTCCTGTTCTTATCCCAAATGGTTCTGTAAGCTGTCCTTCATGAAGAACTCTGCACGTCATGTCTTCATAGGTTTTCTTTATTAAATTAATGATCTTCAGGGGAACTCCATAATGCCTCATCAATTTCCAAAGTGATTCTCTGTCCACACTGTCAAATGCTTTTTCGTAGTCCACAAATCCGATGTATAGTGGTGAATTCCATTCCAGACTTTGTTCAACTATTATTCTCAAAGTGGCTATCTGGTCTGTACATGATCTGTTTTGTCGAAAACCTGCTTGTTCATCTCTCAATTTCTTGTCTATGGACTCCTTTAATCTCTCAAGGATAATCCTGTTCAATACCTTTCCTGGCACTGATAGTAACATTATTCCTCTATAATTTGTGCACTCTTGTAGATTTCCCTTCTTAGGCAACTTAACCAGATATCCTTCCTTCCATTCTGCTGGTATCTCTTCTTTTTCCCAGACTTTACCAAGTAATTTATATAACATCTCTGTAGCCGTGTCGATATCTGCTTTGATGGCCTCTGCTGGAATGCCATCAGGTCCAGACGCTTTTCCATCTCTTAGAAGCTTTATGGCTTTCTTTACTTCTTCTTTCGTTGGTCTTTCACCGTTAATTTGTAGCTCTTCTTCTGCTGGCTGGATGTCCGGCGGGTTTTGTGGAGCTGGTCTATTGAGAAGGTCCCCAAAATATTCTGTCCACCTCTTCATTTGCTCTTGTATATTGCTGAGCAGTTTCCCATTCTTATCTTTTATGAGGCAACTTGTTTGCTTGTGTTTCCCTGTTAGCTTCTTTGTGCTGCTATACAGTTCTCTCATATTTCGTTTGGCTGCAGCATCTTCTGCCTCTCTTGCCAACTCCTCAATATACTTCCTCTTGTCTCTTTTGATACTTATTTTTACTTCTTTGTTTGCTTCTGTGTACACCTCTTGAGCCTTGGCTTTGGAACTTCTGGTTTTGCTTGTGTTTAACTCTGCTTTCTTGTTTTTTCTATCTTTTATCTTATTGATGGTTTCTGTTGTTATCCATGCTTTTTGTTGTCTTTCCCTTTTCCCCAGTATTTCTTCACATGTCTCCTTCCATACCGTTTTGACCTGCTGCCAATAGTCTTCTGTATTCTCTATGTCTTCCAACTGTTGGAGCACTTGGAATTTGTTGGATACTGTGACCGCAAATTTGTCTCTTGTTTCTTGATTTCTTAGCTGTCCTACATTAAACTGTTGTCTATAATTTTGCATTGTTGCATATCTCTTGAGTTTCATTTTTACTTTGGCTATCAGAAGATGGTGATCTGATGCCACATCTGCTCCTCTATATACCTTTACATCCTGCAATGATGATCTAAACTTCTTCTTTATGCATATATGATCGATCTGATTTTCTGTTCTATGGTCTGGTGATATCCATGTTGCCTTGTGTATTCTCTTATGTGGAAACATGCTTCCTCCTATAGCCAGTTGATTTGAAGCACAGAAGTTTGCGAATAGTTCTCCATTTTCATTCATTACTCCTAGCCCATGTTTTCCCATGACTTCTTCAAATCCGGTATTGACTGTACCTATCTTTGCATTCATGTCACCCATCAAAATTGTGATGTCTCTTCTTTTTACTTTATCCATAATTTCCTGTAGTTTAGTATAAAATGCTTCTTTCACAGACTCTTCTTTGTCATTAGTTGGTGCATAACATTGGATGACATTGACATGAATTTTCTTTTTAGCTGTTTTGAAAATAGCTGTTATTATTCTGGGTCCCACAGCTTCCCATTCAATGAGTGCTTTCTGTGCTTCTTTAGATAACATAAGAGCTACCCCTTCACTGTGGTGTGAACTTTCGTCTTCGTGTCCTGAGGACAGCACCAATTCACCTGTGATGAGTTTCTTCCTGTCTACCCCCTTCCACTTTGCTTCACACATTCCCAGAACCTCGATTTTGTATTCCCTCATTTCTGCTGCTACTTGTGCCACTTTCCCTTGTTCGTTCAATGTCCGAACATTCCAGGTGCCAAATCTGGAAGTTCTCCTAGAAGAAAGAAGGTTAGTCAGCAACACAGACTCCTTTCGGCTTTCTCTGTGTTGCATCATACGCCTCCCCGCGAGAGGACCTTCCCCTGTCTTGGATGGCTGTGTTTTATTTTCTTTATTTGACTTGTCCATATTTGTTGAAGTTTTTTGTGATTTAAATTTTTTTTTACAGGATGGGGTAACCGGCCCCATGCCCAACCCTCCTTAGTCGCCTTCTACGACTATGAGGTAATACTGGTTTTGTATTTCAAGATAGGTTGTTATTTGTCATCATGACTTCAAGTGTTTGTTTCTGTTGGAACTAGTATTGGAGATGTTCTCAGTTCCTGGCATTAAAACAATTAATTTCCCCTCTTAATTTTATACAATGTCAGTTTAAGATGGGGTTTCATAATGTTGAGCTCCGCTGTCCACATAGGCTTATCTTTCATGATGGCGGCAGGAAAAGACTCCTCTGCTCGATTGCTCCCCTGTGTTCTGGAGACACCTCACTGTTTGCTATATGGACCAAGGAGTATGCTGTCCGCCTCTGGATTCAGCAAAGCTCTGACCAGGTGCTGCTCAATAACTTTAGGACCACAGTCCCACAATTCATGGAAATAATAAACGGATACGTTGACTGGTGAAGAATAATGGCACAAATTATGGCACAAATTCCGATCTGCCTCTGTCTCAGGCTTTTATTTAGAAAAATATAAGCTGATTCTCAACGCACTGTTGCTTTAGAAAGTATTTTTGAAAATCTGGTGTTGAACTGACGCGTCTAAGTGACTATATTGACGGGTCTAACCAATCGTGCCATGTTTACCCAAGCGTTTGAAAAAAAGTACTCTTCCATCCGTCTCCCCTAACAACGAAAGATAGTATTTATAGTCCGACTAATCGTGTTTAGCCTTACATTTATTTCTATCCAATCAAATAGGAGGTAACATGGGGACCTATTTCCCGTACAATGGTGGTTTAAAAATCTGCCACTGAGCGATTCTGATTTTGGTGTTGTCTGACAGCACCACTATTTTATTTAGGCTATAACTTATTAATTCCTAGACTATTTGCATAACACTTAACATATTCTTTGTCAGCAAGTCCTAAGGAACCCAAATATATAAGTTTTATGGGGCTAAGTGGCGGCGTTCAAAATATGTATTTTCCAGGATAGTCGTGCTGTTACCACCTCCTCACTTCCAAACTTTTAGGGTGTCTGCTGTACTGTCATACTAATGTCAGGATTTCGGACATAAAACAGTAGAATGTCATGTTTCCCAATAAGCATTTTTCAGGTTTTTAAACATACTCTCGTAGTTGTAGTGTTTTTTATCACTGTCCATCTGAAAAAAAGTATTGCGTCTGGCCTTACGCTTGTTAGGGGTGGCATTAATATCACGAGACGCGTGTTTAGTGTTGCATGTGTTCCTCCGATCAGCCCTCCCTTCTTTCTATCCTAAGTCCATCTGTCCGTCCCTTTATGTTAACGTAGTGTAATTAATGTTAGTATTAATGTAGGTCATTAATCAGCTTGCGTATCTCAAGGTTTTTCTTAGAACTGCAGTACCCGTTTTATTGTGTTGTGGAAACGCGTGTATGATGCAGTAGGCTTACTATCAACGTGAAAGCGTTACAATTTTGCAGACGGAGCATAAAAAAGGGGGATCTCGAGTACCGTCATTGTGACAGCACTGTTCTTTACCATTCTTCTTTCCTTTTATAGAATTTATTTGTTAGGGTTTACATTTACCTTTTAATTTATATATGTGGATTTAGAATGTTTCACGAAAGTATGTATTAAATAGGCAGGGGAACAGTACGCAACCTTGTCTCATACCTCTTTTTATGTCTATACATGGTGAGTAATTCCTGCCAGGTCTTACTGTAGCAGTTTGTTCCTAGTAAAGGTTGTTGAGTATGGTGATGTCGTTTCCATCAATACCTACGTCTTCGAGGCAGCTGACCCTGTACACATCCATCATAAGTCGTATTTCGTGTAGCGAGAAGGCAGATAGACTCGACAAAGAAAGGGGAAGTAATACTCAAACTGAAGACTGAAAAAAAAAATGTGAATAGATTAAAGCAATAATTACAAATTACTTAAAGAAATACGACATTTTGAACTGTGCTTGTTCAAGCCATAAAATATGAATAAGGAAGTATATATTGGATCATAAAGATGTTCATTTTTCTACTACTACGTCTTTCACTGTCTATGTCTGTCTCTCTCGCTTTGTCTCTTTTCTCTCTCTCTCTCTCTCTCTCTCTCTCTCTCTCTCTCTCTCTCTCTCTCTCTCTCTCTAATCTATTTCGCGACATCATAATTATTATGCATCTTTTTTACCTGCCTCCACCACAAAATTCTTCCTAATGGATTTTCTTCCAATTTTCATCCATCTGCTGGTACACTCAATCCTAGGGAACAACGTCTCCTACAACGAATTGAGACCAGATGTGGCTTTCAACGTATGCGCGTAGTGGCCGCCAGTCACTCCCGCCTTTTATCAGACCTTAGTGCCCAACAGACCCAGCTTCTGCTTCGCTTACGTTGTCTCACCTCCAACAACTTCCCTTTCTATTCTATGATACGCACCACTATCCACACACTGAACCGGCAGCTGCATGAGTTCCTTTCCACGTCTAAACACCATAAACTATCCCGTCTCATCCCTACCCCCATAGCTACCCCTCCATCCTCCACTCCATCATGCACTCAGGTAGTCTGCATCCCCCCAGATCTACCCCTCTCTGAGGGAGAGCGCTCTGTTCTTAGTAAGGGCCTAAAATTTGTTCCTCTTCGTCCGACCCTAGACCAATACAATCTCCTCCAGGATGTTCATCGGTTTCACCGTCGCATGAGGCTGAAGCTCCATTTTAGAGAGAAAGACAGCACTCCGCAGTCTCAGGCTGAATCCGACATCTTCGCACGCTTTTCTGACTCTACTAAACCTCCCTTTACACCTAAACCTGGAGCCTCTCATGCCCTGGACCTGTATATCAAGAACACCATCCATGACATTCAGCAGCTCCGCCCTCGTAGATTGCATTATTCCAATCTCACTTCGGCGGAGTCTGGTGCTCTCTCCCTTCTTCGCCGTAGAGACGACATTGTCATCAAACCGGCTGACAAGGGAGGAGCCATTGTCGTCTGGCAGAAGGACTTGTACCTAAGTGAAGGTAAAAACCAGTTGACCAATGGCTCTTTTTACAGGTCCAGGACCAGCGATGCGACTGTCTCTAACAATCGCATTGTACACAACACGATTTAACAGCTTATCACTAGTAATGATCTTCCTCCCGAAGCATCTCATCTCAGGATTCATGACAGCTCTTTGGGCAAGCCTGTATTCTACATGCTCCCCAAAATTCACAAGATCGAAAACCCTGGAAGACCTATTGTCTCAGCCTGTTCTTGTCCTACTGAACACATTTCTGACTTTCTCGATAGCATTTTCCAGCCTATCGTTGTGAATCTTCCCTCCTTCATCAAAGACACCAATCACGCTCTTACAACTTTCTCCTCTATCCGACTCCCAGCAGACCGCTCCTACCGTCTTTTCTTGCTGGACGTCTGCTCTCTGTATACCTCTATTCCCCACTCTGATGGTCTCCGAGCTCTTCAGTTTTTTCTGGACCAACGCACTTGCCCTTCTATATCCACTGTCACTCTTCTCCGTCTTGCTGAACTGGTCCTTCAACTGAATTCCTTTGAATTCAATGGTCAGTTTTTTGACCAAATTAGCGGTGTTGCCATGGGAACGAAGATGGGTCCCAGCTATGCCTGCCTATTCATGGGCCACTTGGAGCATCAGATATGGCAACAATACTCCGGTCCTTTCCCTGGGTTTTACCGCAGATATATCGATGATGGCATAGGTCTCACAGATATGTCTGAGACTGATTTACACCGCTTCATCGACTTTGTGAACCACTTTCACCCCACCATCAAGTTCACCTCCCTCGTCTCCACAGTATCTGTCAACTTCCTTGACATTACTATTTCTATCACGCCCTCCGGCCTTAATACCTCAGTATACTACAAGCCGACAGATGCCCACAGCTACCTCCTGTATACCTCTTCTCATCCTCGGGCTTGTCGTGACTCCCTTCCTTTTTCACAACTTCTCCGCCTCCGCCGTTTATGCCAAGACGACGATGACTTCCACTTACGAGCAAATGAGATGTTGGATTTTTTCCGTAACAGACTTTATCCAGAACATGTTCTCACCTCTGCTCTCCAACGTGTGCTCCCCATCTCTCGTCTGGAGGCCCTCAAACCTCACCATAAATCCACTTCGGATAGAGTCAAATTAATCTTGACCCATCACCCTCACAGTACTACTGTCAAACAGATCCTTTTCCGCCACCTCCCTATCCTCCAAGCAGAGCCTCTGACCCAAAAAGTATTCAGTGAAGCACCTTTGGTGGCATATAGACGTGACAAGAACTTGAAGGATCTTCTTGTTCACAGCCGTCTCCCAAAGGAGAATGCCACTCACTTTGGCACACTACCCTGTGGTCGGACACGATGCAACACGTGCAAGTATGTCATCTCAACCCAGAAGGTGTCCTTTCCTAAGGCTACGTACACCATCACTAGTAGCTTCACGTGTGAATCGCGCAATGTCATTTATACGATCATATGTAAACGTTGCTGCAAAACCTATATTGGCCAAACAGGCAAACGACTTGGGGACAGATTCAGCCAGCACTTAAATGACATCGCTCAGCAAAAGTCAACACCAGTTGCTATACACTTCAATGGTCCTGACCACCATGGTCCCATCGACATCCAGGTCACAGCGATCCGATCCTGCTCCTCTGACACTGCCAGCCGAGAACAGCTTGAGAACCGTCTTATCCACCGCATGGGGTGTCTAAAACCAGCCGGTCTCAACACTTTTCACACCTTTGTCTGAGGTCACCCTCTCCTCTCTTGCTCTATTTTACTCTTTCCACTCATATCCTATTCTTCTATTTGTATGCCATATACATTTTTTTATTTCATATTTATTTATCTCCCACTCATTCTGTCCCTTATTATTTCCAGTCCCCACTTTTATCACGTTGGGTAGTTTATTTTCCGGTTTCGTTTTTTAGTTTCTTAGTATGCATTGTGTACATCCGGCGGCGGAAGTCGCTTTCTGTTCAGCCACGCGCTTATCAACAGGACAGCGATTTTGATAGAATTTCGGTTCTTGCCTTCAGGGAAGTACCCACTTTTTATTTTATTTAGTTTTTATGTGTCCTATCTAGCCTTCACTTTCTTTCCTTTCCTGACGAAGGCCTTGTGGCCGTAACGTAGACTATTTTCTTTGTCCTTTGTCCTCGTAAGACGAATCACCTTTTTTCGATTTTTTTTCAAACCCATCCATCGTATTCCACGTCTTACCGCAGTTCCCCTCCACTTCCTCCACTAAATTTCCTAGAATGTAGCTTTTTTGTTCGAATGTAATTGGGTGTGAGTTTATGTCAATTTTTTCTCAACAACGGTAAACCCTACTTACAAGGCTGCTACGAGTTCCTGTAAAGAAGTTCCTGTAAAGAATTTTCCTAGTGTTGTAAATAATTGTGCTAAATTGATGACTCTTAAGAGTATTCTGTACAAACAACATAGAGGATTACCCATGAGTACCTTTATAAGGTCTATTGTCATATGGCATATTCGTAAATATTGTTGTTGGTTAGGGTATATTGGCCCAGTAGGTGTTACCCGATATGGGCCTTGTAGTGTTGTTATTCATTTTTGTAAAAGAAATTTTCACGCAGACCGCGGTGAGGTCAAGCTCAACCGGTCACCGTATTTGTTTACATGTAAGCCTTAAAACTTATTTACGTAATCCCTGTGTGTGCACGCCCGGTTCGCACAGTTACCGGCTTTTGAGCGAACGATACAATGGGAAAGGGAGATGGTTGTGGGTGTGAGTGGATCGACCTACGCGGACTGGTTTGACTTTCCTAGCTAATTTGTAGTGTGAACGTGCATTGTTGTTTACGGTAAACATTGCCTACTATGAACTTTTGTAGCTATATTGAACCCTTATGTAAAGACAGATGCTTATAGCGGTTGTATGTATTTGTATTTTTCAGTAAAGCTCTCATGCACTACCAAAGGAAAACTGGGAGACCAAAAGTCTCAACCGGAATCACCTTCCCTGTTTGGATTTTTCATGGACCGATTGGATTCCCGATTTGGGTCCAGTTTGTTTTTTGTTTTTTGGGAACCTAAACCATTTCTTACAGTACAAAGATTCCAGAGACAGCAACGCTCAAGCTCACCAAATTTCAGAAACGTGCGCCAATCCTAGCCTCGGTTGTAGGTAGCTTTCGCCCTCTTCACCCCACGCGCAGTCACATACTGACTGGCCAGCGTTATCTCGGTTATATTTGGGCGCATTGCCTACTAAAAACCTGAGTTTGGACTCGCTCAACCCGAAGGATATCAGGGTTTATTTATATGTGAGTCACTCGTAAATATATTCCCCACTGACGTCCGTCATACGTGGATTAAATTGATTTTCACTCCTCATCGGAAGAGATAAAGAGAAGAGCGGAGTTTTCAAGTGTAGAGGAATAATTCGTCAACTGACGGACAGGGAAAATATAGACTCAGAGTCGGGGTGGGAGTTAATGAATTATCGAGGGAGTGCTGGATTGTGCTTAAAAGAGATTGTGTTTACCTCTCGTCATTGGGTCTTTAGGCTTTGTTGTGTATGGGTTATGATGTTTTTTTTTCTCTGTGTCGCCTAGATCGCAGTTGTCTCGTCATAGTGACTGGGAACCGCTGACGGGTTATATAGATTAGTTGTGGGTGTTTGTGTTATTCCATGCACCTCCTGTGGATTTCCTAATTTGCTATTATTTTTTTCAACTTAGGCTGCTATTCTGGATTGTAAACAAGAATCGGTTTGAGTTTTTGTTTGTTGTTGTGTGGTTTTTCTTTAAGTTAGTGATTGTGAATTTATTTGGTTTCCCTGACATCGCTCAGGCATAATAGTTTTTTTTTTTTTTTTACTTACACTTTAATAAACATAGAAAAACTATTAGCGGATCAGAATTCTCTTTCTATCTCTATATTTGTTATTGTTGAATGTGACGTCACTGGTTGCGTATGAGACCCTTACTCAATATATATTCATTGTTGATTTATGTGTGGAAGAGAGGGTGAGTAGAGTTAATATTTAAAAGAAGTCAGAGTGGCGGGATGAAAGATTGTTTATCAACTCTGTACTCCTGGCTGTTACACTTCCACTCAACATTAACATTTTCTATTTCAGGCACACATCTATTATCTCACTCCTCACCCAGACTTTTGTCTGTCGCAGACAGACTCTTTTTTCTCCACTCGTGGCACTCCTTAGGGAACTGAAGGGTAATTAATGAAAAAAGATATATCAGTACATAGGCATGAATACACGAGCATATGTACATGTATGTGTGAATGTGATTGCAAGTATTTGTGTGTGTTTAAAACCTTCCAAAAAATAAGGAACACGCTTTTTAATATCTCGTTTTGCCTAGTTCAGGCGAGGCGCGCTCATTTCAACTCAGACACGAGAACTGTTGGTTATATTAAGGTGCGTGTTAAAAGAATAAAACAAACCTTGTGTTTCTAGTTTAAAGCAGTGTATGGACGCCAGAGATGGGGCTGTCTTTTCTGAAGAATGTGTATTTAAAGGCATCTTATCTGGATTTGGTTTTTCTTGCGTCGGTTCAGCCTGTTTTCTATCGATCTATTTACTTGCGTCTGCTAATTCTGTCTGTTTAGCTCATAGCTGTTTTCTTCCGTCGAAGCTGTTATATTGTTCTACTCGACATTTTTGTCCTTGTGATTGTCGTCATCACTGTCACAATATTTTTCTTCTCCTTCTTCTTGTTCTTTTTCTTTCCTCTTCTATTACTTCTTCTTCTCCTTCCTCTTCTTTTTCGTCCTCTTCTTCTTCTTTTTCTTCTTCTTTTTCTTTCCTCTTCTATTACTTCTACGTCTTCTTCTTCTTGTCCATTATTCTTCCCATGGAGCATGTAGTCATCGCAGTTGCTAGTCAAAGTGCAGGAAGCCTGTACCAAATAACCTATGTACTGTTGCAGTACTTCTGTAGGGGTTTCTTTCACATGATGAGGTTACCAACTACATACACAACCACATATTGATCGCCTTTTACGACGTGCCTGAGGAAGCGGTAGTTATACTCATTCTCTACCTCCTCAGACTCCTGGGAAGTACAAAGGACAATATTAAAACATGTCATCATATTAATCTTTACCAAATCGCTCCTGTTATTATTATTAATTATAATCATATTCATCGCAAACATCATATCAATATCATTATTACCTCTTGTCACAGATGGAAATAGTGCCGCAGTAATCATCCACTTTTGCCCCTCCCCATCTAGAGTATACTTTTGCTACATGAACGAAGCGGCGTTTCTACTCTATTGTCTTTTATTTAGGGATTTTTGGGGCAAACGGCAAATACCCTGGCTCTTTGATATAAGGAGGCCGGGAAACTCTCTGTCCTTTTATGTCGGGCCGTCATCGTGTTTCATCTCGAGCGGACTGCGAAACGCTGACCAAACATCTGGCAACTTTTCTTACTATAAAAGGGCAGGTCTCTAACGCTCCATACCATTGTCGCCCTTGGATTTCATTGCTGCCTGGAAAATCGTTATAAGGTTGAAAGCCTATAACCAGATTTATAGTGCGGAAATTGAATTTCTTTGCTCGAGACCAATCAGACGTCTATAACCTTGCGCTCTCTGTAACCCTTGTGGGAGCACCTTGCATCGTCAAGACATCTACTACCAATATTTATCAACCACTTACAGGTAGATCTGTCGCCCTTGCCTACGGGTAGCTACCTTTGCCCTCCAACTTTTGGAGCAATATCTTCAGACCCATGTAGGGCCGGTAACATCGAAGTACATACTCCCAGCCTATCCGGATGCATTTATACCTCCAACCAGACAGGCTTTCTCATTTGCCATCAACTTGTATCGGCAACACTGTCCGACCCATTGACAGTCGGTAAAATCGGAGTAGTTGGAGCATTCTTCAGAAGAAGCGGCACACTAGATACCTACCTGAAGCCAAGTCACCGTTATGCAACGCAGAAAGGCGCGTCCCTTGACAGCCCTCACATATACTCGGTCGTTTATTCGTCAGCAGTGATCTCTAACGTCCTGCAAATTGGATTTATTAGTTGTGTCTGAATAAGCGCACTAGCAGTGTCTCCGTCACCCGTGCTTGGGTAGTGAGTGCACGCTGGGATTATTCTGACACCTGTTTTCCATAGGGAGCGTATCTCCTTCGTAAATTGGATAGCAACATTCAAAGGAAAAGAGTTAGATTTCTCAGAGTTTCGGAGTACTTACAGGCCAGGATTAATTTTAGCACAAGGCAGGAGAGGCAGTTTTTCATCACGGAAGACTGGGGGCCCCTCTGTTAGTTAAAAAGCTGGATGTGTGAGAGACTCTCTGGATGTTGGTGTGGAGCGAGGCGTGTTTGCGATTGAGCGTAGTGGTGTGGTAAGGAGTGTTGGTTTGTTTTACTGTGATTTGTTGTTTTTTTTAGCCTTTCAGAAATCGTGAAAGCATTTTCTTCTTTTCCTTGATTCATGTAGTCGTTTTGTGTTAATAAACATATTTTAATTTGCTTTGTGGTCAGAAATCTCTTCTATGCTAACTGTCACTGGATGTTGTACTGTATGTTCTTACTGAATTTAGAATTAGTCTATTTGTTCAGAGAGAACGGACGAGGGATTGACTTAGTAAAAGTCAGTCGCAGGAGGCTGGAGAAATAGACGTCTTACTCTCCAGAAGTCAGATCTCTTCCCATAATTTTCATTAGTGACTCTATTCTTATCTACTTTCACATTACACATTTATAATCTGTCTCCCTCAGACATTCTCTATTATCCTACCTGCGACACCTACCTTATTGGTAGTGCTGATTATCTCGTACTTTACTGTTGACTATCTCGTACCTTAGTGCTGAATATCTCTTACCTCAGCGCCGACTATCTCTTACCTTAGCGCCGACTATCTCTTACCTTATAATAATAATAATAATAATAGCCCCTTCAGTCATAACTGACTATGGGAATGCGCCCCTGAGGTGACAGCCCTCAGCTGCTTATTTTCCCGGTGCTCCTTTCGACGTTTTCTCCTCACCTCTGCTTCTTGTGTGAGCCTCTCTTCGCCCAATCTGAGGTGGCGCCGTAAATAGCATCGCCACTTAGTGCGATCGGCAGCTTCATCCTCCATGTTGCTGGATCCATGTCCAGTGCCCTCATATCTCTCTTGCACACATCTTTGAACCTCAGCTGTGGTCGCCCAACTGTTCTCTTGCCATCTGCTAATTGTCCGTAGAAGATATCTTTTGGGATGCGACCATCATCCATGCGGCGAACATGGCCAAGCCAGCGAAGTCTGCGTTGTCTAAGAAGCGTATACATACTTTGAAGGCCAGCACGTGACAACACCTCGACATTTGTCACTTTATCTTTCCACGAGATGCCGAGGATGCGGCGTAGACACCGCAAATGGAAGGTATTGAGCCTTCTTTCTTGCTTAGCATAGGTCGTCCAGGTCTCGCTGCCATATAGGAGTGTGCTGGTGACGCAGGCATTATATACCGCAGCTTTGGTCTTCATTGTGAGTTTAGAGTTTCCCCAAACACGCGATGTGAGGCGGGCAAAGGTAGCTGCAGCTTTGCCAATGCGGCTGTCGATTTCTGTATCCAGTGAGAGTTTGTCATTGATGGTAGACCCTAGGTATGTGAAGTGGTGCACCACTGCCAATTCATAGTTATCGATAGTGATAACTGGTGCAGCACCCACATCCTGACTCAGCACATTCGTTTTCTTTAGACTTATTGTGAGGCCAAAGTCCTTGCATGCTTTAGTGAAGCGATTCATCAAGCTCTGAAGCTCCTGTTGGCTTTGAGTGACGACTGCAGCATCATCAGCGAACAACAAGTCTCTTATAGTGACCCTTCTGATTTTTGTTTTTGCCTTCAGCCTTGAAAGATTAAACAGACGGCCATCTGACCTAGTGTGAAGGCATATTCCTTCAGTTGCATCTCTGAATGCATGTTTTAAGAGTAAGGCAAAGAAGATTCCGAAGAGGGTCGGAGCCAGAACACAGCCTTGTTTAACGCCACTTCGTATATCAAAGGGCTGTGATGTGCTTCCAGCATATTGGACTGTTCCCTTCATGCCGTCATGGAATGACTTTATCATTTCCAGCATTTTAGAAGGGCAGCCTATTTTCAGGAGGATTTTAAAGAGTCCATCCCTACTAACCAGGTCGAATGCTTTTGTGAGGTCTATAAAGGCGATATATAATGGTCTTTTCTGCTCTCTTGATTTTTCCTGAAGCTGGCGGAGAGAGAAGATCATGTCTGTTGTTGATCTGCCAGCTCGGAATCCACACTGTGACTCTGGATATATGCGCTCAGCTAACTTGTGTAGTCGCATTAAGATGACTTTGGCAAAAACCTTACCAACAATACTAAGAAGAGAGATGCCTCTGTAGTTATTGCAATCACTTCTGTCTCCTTTATTTTTTATACAGTGTTACAATCTTGGCATCTCGCATGTCTTGAGGAATAGTTGTCTCTTCCCAGCACTGGCACAGCATCCTATGCAGGGGACGTAATAGCGTGCTCTTACAGCATTTGATTAAATCAGGAGGAATCCCATCACTGCCTGGTGCTTTGCCAGAGGCCAAGCTATCAATGGCCTTGCTGAGTTCCTCTAATGTTGGTTCGGCATCCAGCTCTTCCATAGTTGGCAGACTGTTGACACCATCAAGGGCTGCAGGCGTAACGGTATTGTCTCTAGCGTAAAGCTCAGAGTAGTGCTCGACCCACCTCTCCATCTGCTTACCCTTATCGGTTAGCTTCTCTCCGCTGATGGTTTTTAGCGGTGCCGTCTTACTTTTATGGGGGCCAAGTGCTTTCTTTATACCGTCATACATTTGTCTAATGTTGCCTGTTTGCGCTGCGATCTGGATGCTCTCACTGAGCTGGAGCCAGTAGTCATTTGCACAGCGTCGAGCAGTTTGTTGAACTTTGCTTCTCGTAGCCCTCAGGATCTGTAGGGTTCTGGCACTCGGTGAACGTTTGTATTCATTCATAGCACTGCGCTTAGCTTCAATGACAGGTGCCATCACATCTGATGAAGCATCAAACCCAGTCATTTGACTTGGCTGTTTTCTTACCAAAGGTGGCAAGTGCAGTACTTTGAATGGTGTTCCGTAGATGCTCCCAGTTCTCTGTAATAGTATCACCATGCTGAGGGCTACTGAGCACTTTCTCGAAGGTCGCAGTGAATTGAGCGATCATGAAAGGGTCTGACATCTTGCTGGTATCAATGCGTGGTTTCCCTTCATGTCTGACACGATAGAGTTTTCTTGGTTGTGCTCTGATTTTGCAGCAAACCAAGGAGTGATCTGTATCACAGTCTGCACTATGGTACGAGCGCGTGGAGAGCACAGACCTGATGAGTGGCCTTCTGACAAGAATCAGGTCAAGTTGGTGCCAGTGCTTGGATCGTGGGTGTCTCCATGACACCTTATGCTGGGGTTTTGTCTGAAAGTAGGTGTTGGTCACGCAGAGGTCATGGTGGACGCACAACTCTAAGAGCCGTTGTCCATTTTCATTCATCTTGCCAATACCAAACCTGCCCAGACATGAAGGCCATGAAACATTATCGGCACCCACTCTAGCGTTAAAGTCACCAAGGAGAACAAGCTGTTCTTGCCTAGGTATGCTTTTGATAATTGCTGTTAGATTCTCGTAGAACTCATCTTTAGCTTCTGAGGCAGAGTACAGAGTAGGAGCATACACACTGACAAGGGTGATGGGACCTGTGCTAGTTTGCAGGCGGAGCGTTAACAAGCGTTCTGATCCATTCTCGCCTGGTTCAACCATTTTAGTTAGCGATTTTTTGACCGCAAAACCTACTCCGTGTTCTCTTACCTTAGCGCCGACTATTTCGTACCTTAGTGGTGAATATTTCATACCCTAGTGGTGAATATGTCGTATCTTAGTGCTGAGTATGTCGTACCTTAGTGCTGACTATCTTGTACTTTAGTACCAACTATCTCGTACCTTAGTGCTGAATATGTCATAACTAAATGCTGACTGTCTTGTGCCTCAGTGCTCACTATCTTGTGCTTTAGTGCTCACTATCTCATACCTTAGCGCTGAATATCTTGTGCCGTAAAGCTGACTATCTCGTTCCTTAGCGCTTACTATCTTGTGCCTTTTGGCTGATTTAATGGCAATTAGTGCTGATTATCATATGCTTTTGTACTGACTATTGGTTGGTTTGGTTTTAAGGATCATCTTTATTGCACACGGAAAACTCGATCAGTGCTTCAATTTCCTCCATTAGATCACACAAGGAGGGTCTGCACAGTGCATAAACTCTCTAGCACCGACGAGGATCTATGTGTGCATAATGGAATTACACATTCTATAAACATCCTTGTGGTGGGTGGGTTTCCTAATTTTTAAATTTTGCCATATTAACGCCCGCAATTTGCACACGGGCCTCCTATTTTTTCGCCCTGACCCGAGAAGGCTAGGCATCCGATCTCACTACCCATGAGACCAGGGGGGAGTAAGACATTATTAGGAACCACTGGTTGTGAAAAAAGTCCATCGATTACATTCCCTATAATGGGTGCGAACCCGGTACTTTTAGAATTAGAGGAGGACGCCATACCTGTTTGCCACTCGGACACCCCACTGCCGGGGGAAAAATTTTATTTAATGACAAAGAAAACCACTAAATGCACTAAAAATTAAACAAAAAACGAGAACGATATAATAAATTATGCCAACTCCACTGAAGAAACATTTAAACTAGAAGTCTCCAAGTTCAAACACCTGCCACATCTTCACAGTGAAAACTCCTTCTTCCCAGCAACACCATCATTATCTCCACATTAAGACATCTTCTCGCGCTTAAACATCACAAGACGAACCAGAAAAAAATTGAAACAAATCCAGGCTATAATAACTGTACTTTCAGACATCAATATCACTTTAGTATGGCTTCGTATAGCATTCCTTTACTCATAGTTTTTCTTGTCATGTCCAAATAAATTACAGCCAATCCTGTAATGACAGCAGAGCGTAGAAAATTGTTGGTATTTAATTGATTTTTATTTCCAAATGAAGAAAAGACACGGGGTATGGAAACTGTAACACAAATATTGAAAATGGTTGAAAACAGGCTAAGAAAAATCGATTTTTTCCACCTTTTTTGCGTTATCCCGCAGGCTGACTTTAGCGAAATATTTTCTTTAGTGACTGGTGTGTTTTCTTTTTCTCGTTCTACCCTCCCTGAGAAGTTGAGGTATTGATTTGAGTAGTACTGGGAGCTGCTCGATTTAGTCTGTTAGCTGTCTTGTGATCAGGGATAATTAAATTATGGCAACAAAGGATTCAGTTGTTTGTATCTTCTTAGACGGTGTGGAAGTTGTGAGGGGGATGTGACGTGACGGGTAGAGGTGAGCGAGTGAAGGGATCAGTGAGTGAGGATGTGAGGGAGGGAAGGAATGAAGGAGTAAGTGAGCGAGCAAGATAGGGAGGGAGTGAGTTAGTGAGAGATTGAACAAGTGAGGAAGGAAGTGAGTGAGTGAGCAAGGGAGGGAGTTAGTGAGTAATGGAGTAAGTGGGTGAGCATGTAAAGGAGAGAGTGAGTGAGTGAATGAATGAAAAACTGAGCAAATGAGGGAGTGAATGAGTGAGTGAGTGAAGGAATCCGTGAAGCTGTGAGCCAGTGAGGGAGTGAGTGGGGGAGCCACTAAGGGAGTGAGAGATTGGGTGAGTGAGTGAGTGAGTGACGGAGTGAGTGAGTGAGTGAGTGACGGAGTGAGTGAGTGACGGAGTGAGTGAGTGACGGAGTGAGTGAGTGAGTGACGGAGTGAATGAGTGACTGAGTGAGTGAGTGAGTGACGGAGTGAGTGACGGAGTGAGTGAGTGAGTGAGTGAGTGACGGAGTGAGTGAGTGACGGAGTGAGTGAGTGAGTGAGTGACGGAGTGAGTGAGTGACGGAGTGAGTGAGTGACGGAGTGAGTGAGTGAGCGAGTGAATGAGTTAGTGAGTGAGTGAATGAGTGAGTGATTGAGACTAGAGTAGAGACAATGAAAGCGAGCAAAAAATATATAACCATCTTCTTCGTTGACGGAACAACACCTTTCATTTAGCATCATCTTCATCATCATCATCATCTCCTAAAAATCACACCTCGTGGAGAATGAAGCCACAACTACAAATGACCCTTGAACCTTACACCAAAACAGAAGCTCCTTCAGCGATGCTTTCTGTAACAATTTTTTTTTTTTGCATGATGAGGATGTGTCACGGGTTGCCTACCCTTGCTCTGCAGTGATGGTCCAACAATGGCCAAAGCCTAGAGTATCTAATGTTGTAGGTCGCACAAGATTACTCTTGGCTGAGATGCAGATAGAAGGATGATGAAGCTTCTACCTTGAAGGAGCATTTACAAGATATTTCAGAAGTCAAGAATAATGCTGAATGTGTCTTAGCAATGTTAACTTTTATCTGCCCGCCGCCTTTTGTGAAGAGGTATTATATAATTATTGGCTCTATATAATTATATATTAAAGATACTGATTCATGCGTGTGCACTTCTCTCTGTAATAACTAAATCAACTATGCATTTATAAACAACATATAACAAATATAATGATCAATTACTTTTAAACAAATGTAAATAAATAAGGGTTGGTGATTAATAAAATGTAGGTGTCTTCATAGAAAAGATGACGGCTTTAGGAAGCTTAATGTTGAAAAGAAAACAACAAAGTTCTTCTGTATTTGGCCTGCTAGAAATGCAACTTAGCTACCAAAACACTGAAGTGTTGATGCTGCTGTTTCCGTCAATTCGTTTCTGTGGTAAGGGCACGTCTCCAGATCAGTTCAAGAGGTAACATCTCCTGGTCAAGGCAGGTATCTTCACAACCCGTGGAACGTAGGTTTCCGGTGTCAATCACAAGCTTTGAACCACGGAATAGCAGTACAACTGGTATCGTAGAGTAGTACCTCACATGGACTCTACGATTCGTACCACAAACTTTTGAGCAAATAAAAGAACAAAACCTTTGCTAAGTCTTTGCTTTCCTGATATTAATCAGGCACCTTTCCCGCTAGCCGTCAACTGATTCCTGTCTCTGAATTTTTAAATCTTCCTGAGCGTACATCATATTAATCAGGGGTCATAATGAAAAATCACCATTCTTTTAGTTAATTTAAATGAAAATTTGCGACTAGACAGCGGCAAGTGCAATGGCTTGTGCCTGGGTGAACATGTTTAAGTATACGTATAGCTTATTACAAATAATAGTAAAAATATACATATGATGTCATCATCATCTACTCCCAGCTCCACTCGGAGTCTGGGGTTACCCCTGCTTTTGATTCCCTGTGAAAACCCGTGTGCTTTCTATGCTTCTCTATGGTGCGGAATGTTGGAGAGTTACAGAGAAGGAAATGTCGAAATTGTCCTCCTTTCACACAACAGGCCTACGAAAAATTATCCTAATCTTTTGTCCGAATACCATCACCAACCAAGATCTGCTTACTCCGGAGCAAGCAAGAGGACATGCACACAATCATAGCTGGCGGACGCTGGAGCTGGGTTGGCCATGTCCTCAGAAGAGACCCCGATGCCATCACAAGAACAGCTATGCTATGGACCCCTGAGGGAAAACGAAAGAGAGGCCGACCAAAAACAACTTGGCGGAGGACTGTGGAGGCTGAGATATAAAGAATAAATCAGAGTTGGGGAAGTGTACAAAGGATGGCCACGGACCGAGCAAAGTGGAATCAGTTTGTTGTTGCCCTACAAGACGCCACCAGGCGTGATGGCCACTCACTGCTTTGACGGTCGACAGCTAAGGATCAAAGAAGAAGAAGGGAACCTGCATGAATCATTCACCAGCGCTTTGCTGTGTTGGTTCACAAATATATCATTTTCACATGCTGCGGTTGCCAGCCTCGTATGGACCTGTATAACAATCAGCAAGTTCAAACATGTCAGATTCAAAGTATGTAAAAAATGCTGCAATTCGCCACAATAGAGAAGATAGCCTTCTTGCTCAGTTGAATAGTCTTGGCAACTTGATAAAGATGCCTCGAACATGCGTCACGGGTATTATTTCTAGTTAGAATCCCTTTGTGACTTTGTGAGTAGGTCCTGTAGAAGTCTTGTTTCCGTATTAAAAGGTAGATCTTCCTTGCTGTGGTGTTCAGAAGGAGTTCCGACGTGTTTTGTCCGGTCCTTTAAGGCCTGAATCCTAACTCTCTTCTGTTTTGGCTTCAGTTAGAGCTGTCTACTTTGACGATTCTTGAATGCAGTGTGTTTTAGCATCCGAAATTGCTAGGTTATGTTGCAGTTTTCCTGTCCATGCTTCCAGCAGATGTTTCCGACAAAAATTCCAATCAGAATAAATGTTTAATTTTTACTCTCATGTGCTCCAATCCATGAGCAAGAATGTAGTGGGTCGGGTGTGTCAGTTATTTACTTTCCCTCGCGTGTTTTAAAATATCATTTACATTTTAAAATTTAAACACGTGACCTCATCTCCCATATATGACCCGACTTCTTCTGTCACTCTCAGGTAACCTTTCAATTACGATTTGTAACCTCGCCTGCAGATAGTGTTTTCGCTAATTTGTCTACCCAGACGGGCTTTTCTGTAATAAGTACACAGATAAGTTATTTAAGCAATTATCAGCCGTACTTTCATGGTCCCCTGAAGAATAAGCTGCGACATATTGCTGCACCCAGAAATTTCCCCGACAACATCTGTGTTGCGTGCATATTTTGACGCACATTTTACAAAAATCGATATGGCTATTTAATATGGGAAAAATATAGACATGCATTCATTTGTGTATGAAAATGCTGTTTATGGTAAAAGCGAGATAATCCATGTTTGATTCACACTTTTGATTATAGGAGTAATCGTTCTGGATATTGATCCAGCGCAAGGATATTGCGCTTGCGTTTGTACTTATTTTTTAGGGCCAGAAAATATATTAATTTGCTTATTGTGTTTATGGCCTGAATTCATATGTATTACATATTATTAGTACAAGTAGAATCAGTCCTATATTGTATATTTTGGATTGGTAGGAGGGACTAGATTCTTGTATTCCGGTCTAGCGGAAGTATGAGTTGTTTTGACAAGTCGTGATGAGTTCCGATGTACTGCTTACAAATGGCGGGGTACGTTTTTCTAGAGCTGGTCCTTTCGTCAGAAAAAGATGTCTTACGAAGTGGTTTTTCTACTGAAGGAGATGGTGTCTCTACGATAGTTTGTGTTAGAGACTCTCCTTATGTCAGTATATAGATGATTCGGACTCCAGGTAATCCCAGCTCCTATTTTGATGATCTCTCGTCGGTTAGGCCTAGCTTGACTTTTTGGGCTTCGCTATGCTAGTGTCGTGTTTTGTATCGACGAAGATGACAGATTTTCCTGCAGCGGTTATGGCTACGTGAATTAACCTGATCACCGTAGAGCTGTATGGAAACATTTATGAAATCCTTTATATACCCATTATAAATTAACTCTGGCTTATATTCTCCTTCCTATGAATGAGTGAACGACAACTCAGGGAGGCAGCCATGTTGGATTTCGGTCATCATCTGTTTTGATCACTGCCAAGAGAACAGATTATTTATCCTATTATCGGACAGTGACAGGGAGATCTCAATCTTGCTAGAAACCCCCTTCGTGGTTTCATAATATATGCTACAAACTATGGACGTCAAGTAACTTTAGTTATTTATCGATCCGCCTTCACTGACGCGTTTAGTCAGATAGGGGGATGTGGCCATAATGTATCATGACATTGAACTTTTGATGTACTGCCCATTATTTCTGAATGTGTCATGACTTCAGATCTGCTATGTATACCTACAAATTGATATGTCAACATACCATGATGTACTCGTATGTCCCAGTGTGTACGTCTGAATAAATTGAGTAAACAAAGATTCCAGCAGTCTGCATTGGTGCCTTGTAGACACAAGTGTATGAGTGATTATATTGGTCAGCACACGAACAGTACACCATTCGCGGTAATCACACTCTACACTTCTACTTCATACATACACCATCCTGCGTCGGTTGAAGTGACCAAGTTTAGGGCCTGCTTCCCCTGGAGCCTTTGCCTTCCCTAACTCAGGACTAGGGTGAGTTACCCATTTACAGCTGGGTAGACTGGAGCATGCCTGATCCCAACAACACACCACCCTTCCTTACAGAGCATCCAGTGTGTGTGTGTGAAAGCAACTTTACAGAGTGGAAAGAAGAAAACAAACTTTACAGTGGCGAGCCAGATTCCTGGGTCCAGCTTACGCAGTTTTGTGTTGAGAATCACAGTTTACAGCTGAAAGAACATTTGTTTGAACACATCAACACCAGTAGGACAGCTATACAGTCGATGTCAGCTTGACCTGTATTACCGATAGGATGCTGTATCTAGGTCAGCGCTTGTTGACAGTTTTTCGCTGTACAGACAGTATTACACAGGACAGTGGTATCAAGTGTAGAAAATATCTGGAGCAGTATTGTTGACATTTCTCAACGTACAGAAGAATCACAGTGTTGTTGAACATAAAGTGCATAGTTCATCGTGGGATCTTCATATGCTCAAAAGAGAAAAAATTGACAGTGTAATAGTTTAGAATTAAATCTATTACTCAATAAAGTGGCAAGTTATTAGAATTAAAATAAACTGTGCCTGCTTTACAACACCATACCTGCAACACATTCCATTCATGACATAAATTATATTGTATGCTATATGCTATTTATGCTTACATGTTATTTGTTATGTATTAAATTAATTTATGTTCTGTGTGACTAGTACAAGGTATGCCGAGTTACATTGGTCTGGTACTAGTATTCGATAGGTACACATTTTCTTAATTGGAAATTTGTTAGCAACAATTTGCTGCTATTTCTGTTAGTTGTGATGAGGTGTTCTTTTCTTCTTTGTTTTTGTTAATAATTTTGGTGTTCCTTAGTTTTGTTTGATTTGTTTGTATAATTGTAGGTCTCATCTTTCCTTTCATTTCAGTTTTTTACACCCTTATGTTTATACACTGTGGCGTTATTTGTCTTGTCATTTTATTATTGCAGTTATCATCACGGTTTCTGTGATCATTTTTTTTCATTTCTCCTATTTAATTTAATTTGATCTCTGCAAATGTGTTCATATTGTCTTTTCTTGTTTGTCCTTTGTAATGTCTTTAGTTGACATATGACGTATAGTGGTATACACTGATAGTATAGTACAGATCAGTACTTTATGATTGTTATTGTTATAAAACAAAATGTACAAGACCTTTGTAAGGCTTGTCTCCCAAAGTGATTGGTAAAGGGAAATATTTTTTCCACAGGTACCCAAGTGATCTTTGATTACATTGAGATATACAAGACCTTTGTAAGGCTTGTCTCCCACAGTATTTGAGATACAGTTATTGTGTCCATAGGTACTCAAGTTATCATTGGGTATTATAAACCATACAAGTTTGGACTAAGACTAAGTCTATGGTATAGACTTGTCTCTCATTAACGTGAAAGAGGGTAATTTATTTACTTTTTCAGGTTTCTGATTTAAGAAGACAATATGTCTACATTAGATTATTTCATTGCACAAGGAAAATCTCTTGATAAGACTGGAAAAGACTTAGACAATGGGCTGTTGCTCAATATGACAAAGCATTAGCTGCAGAAGAGAAAAAAATTGCTGCTGCTGTTGAAGAAAGAAAGGCTGCTGCTGAGGAAAAAAAAGCTGCGGCTGAGGAGAGAAAACTTCAAATAGAAGAAAAAAAAGCTGCTGCAGAAGAAAGGAAAGCCTTAGCTGAAGAAAAAAGATTAGAAAAAGAAGCTGATACTGCTGCTGAACTTAAGAAATTGCAGATGCAAGTGGAGGAAAGGAGATTTGAGGCAGAACAGAAGAAATTAGAAGCTGATGCAGAGCAGAAAAAATTAGAAGTTGCTGCTGCTGCAGAACAGAAAAAATTAGAAGTTGCTGCTGCTGCAGAACAGAAAAAATTAGAAGCTGCTGCAGAACAAAAAAAATTAGAAGTTGCTGCTGCTGCAGAACAGAAAAAATTAGAAGTTGCTGCTGCTGCAGAACAGAAAAAATTAGAAGCTGCTGCAGAACAAAAAAAATTAGATAGAGAAGCTGAAGAGAGAAAAGCAATAAGAGAACATGAGTTTGAATTAGAGAAATTAAAATTGACATGTATGAGTAATGTTAATCAGGCATCTGGTGGTAATGGTAAACCCTTTGTATATAAGGTCAAGGTACCAGCGTTTAACCCTACCAGTGATGACATAACATTTTGGCTTTCTAGATTTGAACGGGCTTGTCGATCTCATAATGTTGACAAATCACAGTATGTGAATCAGTTGTCTGAAAATCTAAAAGGGGAGTCTCTGAGTAAGTTATATTTTGTTGAAGAGGCCGACAAAGATAATTATGATGCTGTTAGGGCAGCTTTGATAAAGAGATATCAGCTGTCTGAAGAAGGTTATCGTCTTTTGTTTAAAACAATGAGACCTGAGGTAGGTGTAGAATTCTCAGATTTCATCTCAAAAGCACGAATTACACTTTCACGATGGATTGAATTATCCAAAACAGAGAAAACATTTGATGGTCTTACGGATTTATTGCTAAGAGACAAGGTCATGTCTTCTGTAAATAAATCATTCCTAGAGTTCTTACATGAGCGTAAACCTAGTACAATAAAGCAAATGGAAGAATATTGTGACCAGTATGCCACGGCACACCCTGACATGATTCTTGGTAACTCTAACATTAAAGAGAGTATGCCAGTTGCTTCGGCAACAGAATATAATCAGAATTACTCACACAAATTCCAAGGAGCTAAAAATAAATTTGATAAAAAGGTTAATTGGGATAAGTATCAAAACCAAGATAACCGCTCAAATCAGAGTTCTTCTTTGAAGAACTGGAATCGGTCTGATAGTCCTCGACACGCGAGGGGTTCCCATAATGTTAGAAATTCTCGGAAAAGGGAGTAGCTATAGGAACTACCCAAGTGCTTCATGGAGACAAAAGAAACAATATTACAGGGATACTCAATATAATGAGCATGATGATTATGATCATGAATATTATGATTCAAACCCAAATAGGGGTTATAACAGAGGCAATAATAATTATAGAGACAATTATAACCGAGGTAGATCACAACACAAAAGACATGGTAAATCTTATTACCAGGCTAACTCTGCACAACAGGAGTTCCACGACACCGATAATCAGAATAATGATAAAAAAGACTCCAATAGTGTAGCAAATTCCGCTTTCGATTTTGCTAGAGCATCTGAGTGTTCGCAATGCAAAACATTATTCGATCCAACCACAGTGTCTACTTTAAGCTGCGGTCACCCACTTCCCGCTCTTCATGCGTCAATTGCGCATAATGGAAGGGGTGCTCTTGTCTTTAATAGGGGCCTAATAGATGGTACTCCGGTATCAATTCTTTTCGACTCGGGGTGCACTACCATTGGAGTGAGGCAATCACTCGTAAATCCTTCTCGAGCTACAGGCAATATAGTCAAATGTGTAACATTTGGTGGCACATTGGAGAAGTACTCCACTGCCATTATCAATATTGCTACGCCTTTCTTTACAGGAGAGGTGCAAGCATGTCTCTTGCCGAATCCGATCGCTGATCTTATCATCGGTCGCATTCATGGAGTGAAAGAATGCACTCCACAGCAAATTTCTAATTGGGAAAATGTTAATATGCAATCGGCTAATGCAGTAATCACTAGGGCTCAAGCTCTTAATATGCCACAATCTTCACATTCTGAAGATAATGATGCGCAGATCCAAGATGATCCCTTGGAGATTTCCCACGATTCCTTTATCAAACAGCAGGAAGATGATCCTACTCTAAAGAAATTCTTTACTCTGGCAACAAAAGGTGATCCGAATAAGGATACAAATCGTAAATCTTGGATTACGATGAAGAATGGCGTACTTGTACGTATGGTACAAGACTCCGCTAAGTCCATTCATTCTCAAATCCTTGTGCCTAAAAATATGAGAGTTAAAATCTTACAGCACGCTCATGATTCGCAGTGTGCTGGACATATGGGTTTTTCCCGTACTAAAGCTAGAGTTCTTCAATCTTTCTTTTGGCCTGCTGTGAATAAGGACATACGAATCTATTGTCGATCTTGTAAAGTATGTCAAGAGATTAAATCCAGAGGTCCACGCCATGATGCACCTATTCAGGCTGCAGACATTCCCATTCGGCCATTTCAAAAAATGGCGATAGACATCATTGGTCCATTTAAGATAAAGTCTGCTAGAGGACACCAATTTATTTTGACGTGTGTTGATATGTGCACACGTTGGCCGGAGGCTGTTCCTCTAAAGAGCATAACTACTGCTGATGTCGCAGATGCTCTTTGGTTAATATTTTCTCGTCTGGGGTTTCCAGCAGAAATATTATCCGACCATGGTACCCAACTCATATCGGATACCATGTCTCAAGTAATGTCGACTCTGAAGATAGAGAGATCGCTGAGTAGTATTTATCATCCTATGTCCAATGGGATGGTGGAACGTTTGAATAGAACTCTGAAAAACCTACTAGGTAAGATAACAGAAGATCATCCTCAGGATTGGGATAGGGTTTTACCCGCGGCTCTCTTTGCATATAGAGAGGTCGCCAACGAACATACAGGATTTTCTCCCTTTGAACTTGTCTTTGGCGCGAAACCGCGAGGTCCTATGTCCTTACTTCATGATCTTATAACTGCTGATAATATTGTCGATGACACAAAATCCTCTTATGAATATGTCATCGCACTTAGACACAAGATTATTGAAGCATGCAAATTGGCAACTGCTTCTTCTGAATTTGCGAAACAGAAGGCAAGGGAATTTGCCAATAAAAAGAGATGTTTGCGTCAACTTTGTCCAGGTGACAAAGCATTTGTCTTGCTACCTTGTAGGGAAAATAGACTTCTCATTTCTTGGAAAGGTCCGTACGATATAATATCAAAAGTTTCCGATGTTGACTATATCGTCGATATTGACGGGAAGCGTAAAACCTTCCACATCAACATGCTCACGGAATTCCATGAACGTCCTGATTATTTACAACCTGTTTTCCAGGCAACGGACGATTTTCCAGTCCAACATGGACAGTACTCATCTCTGTCAGTAATACAGGATGAGGAAACGAGTTTCTCGGATGTAAATTTACCTTTTCCACTGATTCCTCTTCACTCTAATGAATCATGGAAAGATGTTGCAATTTCTCCAGAATTATCTCCAGGAGAGCAGAAACAAGTTTCTACTATGTTAGAACAATTTCAGGATGTCCTTACTGACATTCCTGGTCAAACTGATGTCATTCAACATGACATTATTCTTACTGACCATAGTCCTATAAGAGTCAGACCGTATCCTATCCCGATACATTTTCAAGCACAGGTAGAGAAAGAGTTAGATGAGATGATAGAGTTAAAAATTATTGAACCATCCACATCAGCATATTCTTCGCCGATGGTTATAGTACGGAAAAAAGACAATAACATACGTCTTTGCGTGGATTATCGCAAATTGAATCAAGTGACTAAATTCGATGCTGAACCTATGCCTTTACTAGAAGAGCTACTTACGAGACTATCGAATTCTCACTTCTTTACTAAACTCGATTTGTCTAAGGGATATTGGCAAGTTCCACTATCCGAACACGCCAAACCGTTTACTGCTTTTTCGACGCCTAGGGGTCTATTCCAATGGAATTTCATGCCTTTCGGTCTTATGAACGCCCCTGCTACATTTGTACGCATGATGCGTCGAATCCTATCTCATCGCTCAGATGTCATTGCGTATCTTGATGACATCTGTCTTTTCAGTGATACTTGGAACGATCACTATAATGGTATAAATGAACTATTGTCTATCTTACGCGAGCATAACCTGACAGCGAAACCATCGAAAGCATGTATTGGTTTTAGCGAAATATCTTTCTTGGGACACCGTGTTGGTCATGGGTTCCTAAAAACAGAAGACCATAATACAAGTAAGATACTTAACATTTCTATTCCTAAGACTAAAAAGCAAGTACGAAGTCTCTTAGGTCTAATACAATTTTATGGACGATTCATCCCGAATCTGTCCTCCATTATGTCACCTCTTTCTTCCTTGCTAAAGAAAGGGTCTCCTAATGTAGTCCATTGGACTCAAGAATGTCAATCCTCTTTGGATAAGGTTAAAACTATGTTTTCTACTTCACCTATCCTAGTATTGCCTTCTAAGGATAAGACATTTATTCTTCGTAGTGACGCTTCATCCACCGGGATTGGAGCTGCACTAATGCAAGAGTACTCTGGAACTCTGCATCCTGTGATGTATATTTCTCGGAAATTAAATGCCGCAGAGAAGAATTACTCGGTCCTAGACCGTGAATTATTGGCTATGGTTTGGTCAATCCTTAAACTGCAAAGATTTCTTCTGGGCGCGCATTTCATTGTGGAAACTGACCAGAAAGCTCTTACGGCTATTCAGAGTAAAAATCTGAAGAGCGCGAGATCAACGCGATACGCGATTGCTCTACAGCCATTTCATTTTTCGGTGCGAGCTATCCGTGGGTCAGAAAATGTGATGGCAGATATTTTGTCTAGATGCCCACACGATTCATAACTGTTATACAACTTTGATACAGTTGTTTCTATGTTGAAATGTGTACACATATGTAATATATCATATATTGATTGTAACACTACTTAGCGGTTCATTCATATTTATTCACCGCTGATCTTTCAATGTTTTTTGTCTTTGATGATCATGATGTTAAGATATCTTAGATGAAATTTATGTATAAACTAATGTGAAAATTGTGTCATTGCTAATATTGTAGTATGCGTTGGTGACACCTCTCTGGAAATATTTATACTTAGAGAAGTACTTTCTCTAAGGTCATAAAACTTATGCTTATCATCTGCGCATTGTTATTGGTGCATTGTGAGCCTATTGTATGTTGCTCCTAGATGTATTTCAAAAAAAAAAAAAAGTACCATTTTTTTTTTCCCGAGGGGTGTGGTAATCTGTTGCGTGCATATTTTGACGCACATTTTACAAAAATCGATATGGCTATTTAATATGGGAAAAATATAGACATGCATTCATTTGTGTATGAAAATGCTGTTTATGGTAAAAGCGAGATAATCCATGTTTGATTCACACTTTTGATTATAGGAGTAATCGTTCTGGATATTGATCCAGCGCAAGGATATTGCGCTTGCGTTTGTACTTATTTGTTAGGGCCAGAAAATATATTAATTTGCTTATTGTGTTTATGGCCTGAATTCATATGTATTACATATTATTAGTACAAGTAGAATCAGTCCTATATTGTATATTTTGGATTGGTAGGAGGGACTAGATTCTTGTATTCCGGTCTAGCGGAAGTATGAGTTGTTTTGACAAGTCGTGATGAGTTCCGATGTACTGCTTACAAATGGCGGGGTACGTTTTTCTAGAGCTGGTCCTTTCGTCAGAAAAAGATGTCTTACGAAGTGGTTTTTCTACTGAAGGAGATGGTGTCTCTACGATAGTTTGTGTTAGAGACTCTCCTTATGTCAGTATATAGATGATTCGGACTCCAGGTAATCCCAGCTCCTATTTTGATGATCTCTCGTCGGTTAGGCCTAGCTTGACTTTTTGGGCTTCGCTATGCTAGTGTCGTGTTTTGTATAGACGAAGATGACAGATTTTCCTGCAGCGGTTATGGCTACGTGAATTAACCTGATCACCGTAGAGCTGTATGGAAACATTTATGAAATCCTTTATATACCCATTATAAATTAACTCTGGCTTATATTCTCCTTCCTATGAATGAGTGAACGACAACTCAGGGAGGCAGCCATGTTGGATTTCGGTCATCATCTGTTTTGATCACTGCCAAGAGAACAGATTATTTATCCTATTACACTGACAAACAACATTTTTCTTTCTTATATAAGAATAAGTGTTCTTAGGTCAATTTCTTGCGCTGATTTCAAATCTGAAATCCGTTTATCTCTATCACGTCGGGTTCTTAAGATATTTGTGAATAAATATATTTTTGGGAAACCGTTATTTGCTCCGTTTCATTTTTACTATAAAACTTATTAAAAATTAATAAAAAGCAAAATAATTCTACTTTTTATACTGCTAAAAGATGCATGACATATGTTACGCGATTTTTCAAATAGTTACTGTATTTTGAAATAATTCTGAGCAAAATATGGCTTCTAGAAGTTGTAGAAATTCGGCTGATCTGTTCTGTTACGCGTGCGGATATTCTACCGATCGTGTTGACCAGAAAAACTTTACACCATTACTAAAGATAGCATATGAACTTTATTTCGATTCGAAAGTTGATGATGCAAATAAATCTTGGAAGCGAAATGCGATTTGTTCGATACATTGGCAGGTTGGTTACGAAAATCGCCGAAGCATAAGTCGATGCCTTTTGGCGTGCCAGTAATATGGCGTGAACATACAAATCACACTACTGATTGTTACTTCTGCTTGACAAATATCCATGGTTTCACTTTTAAAACTAGAAAGTCTGTGGTTTATCCAAATATTGAATCGGTTTCGAAACTAGTGCCTCATGATCCAATCATGTGTCCGATCCAAGTACCACCAGAACAATATCCGTTGGACGTAAATGAACCATCAGAAAGTGATAGTTTACCTGCTTTAGAAACTAATTCTGACTCAGATTACATACCGGTGAATGATGGTGTTTACTTAATTAACCATTCAGAACTTTCAGATCTAATACGTGATCTCGCTCTTACCAAAGGACATGCGGAATTACTCGGTTCGCGACTCAAAGAATGGAATCTTTTAGCGCCCAATACTCCGATATCTAAATTTCGTCATAGACACAGAGAACTTGTTCAATACTTTGAGATGGATGATGACATTTGCTATTGCAAAGATGTAAACGGTCATGAGCACATAGTCAACGAATGGCGATTTTTCATCGATTCTTCCAAGACTAGTCTAAAAGCCGTGTTATTGCATAACAGAAATTTTTTTTCATCAATTCCAGTCGCCTACTCTGTTCATATGAAAGAAACTTATGACAATATGGCTATACGTTTGGAAAAAAAATAAAGTACAATGACTACCAATGGCGGATTTGTGGAGACCTAAAGGTCATTGCAATTCTTACGGGCATGCAGACTGGGTATACTAAATTTTGTTGCTTCCGATGTGAATGGGACAGCCGCAACAGACAGGAACATTATGCAAGAAAGGTGTGGCCTATCCGGGATCGTATGCAGCTCGGGCATAAAAATGTAATACGCGAGCCATTAGTTAACAAAGACACCTTCATTTTACCACTGTTACATATAAAGTTGGGGCTCATGAAGAATTTTGTAAAAGCATTAGATAAAACGAGCAAAGCTTTCACTTATCTTCGAGAAAAGTTTCCGCAAGTTAGCGATGCAAAGATAAAGGAAGGTATCTTTGTAGGACCTCAGATTAGGAAAGTTATTGCAGACAAACAATTCGAGAACTTGTTACATGGTAGTGAACTTCGCGCATGGATGGCATTCAAATCGATCGTCGATAACTTTCTGGAAAATCACAAATCTGTCGCTATGTTGCATATTGTTAAGCAGTGCATAGATGCATACATAATTATGGGCTGTAACATGTCCCTCAAAATCCATTTGCTCGATTCGCATCTTAACTTTTTCCCTGACAACCTTGGCGAAGTCAGCGATGAACATGGAGAACGATTCCATCAAGATATCGCCGTAATGGAGTCACGTTATCAAGGACGGTGGAGTGTGACCATGCTTGCCGATTATTGTTGGATGCTTCATCGCGATGTACCACACGTCATTCACCGACGAAAGTCGACTGCAAAGAAATTCAAGCCTACATAACTGTTATACTTCTTGTACGAATGATGTTGTAATACTGTATGTGTTGTTAAAAAACTTCAATTGCGTATTTCTAGAGATCCCGACCTGATAGAGAAAAACGGTTTGCAGATTTAAAAACAGCGCATTAAAATTAACCAGAAAAACATAGAAATGTTAGAGAAAGAAAAAAAAAGTTTTTTTTTTGTTAGTCAGTGTTATCGGACAGTGACAGAGAGATCTCAATCTTGCTAGAAACCCCCTTCGTGGTTTCATAATATATGCTACAAACTATGGACGTCAAGTAACTTTAGTTATTTATCGATCCGCCTTCACTGACGCGTTTAGTCAGATAGGGGGATGTGGCCATAATGTATCATGACATTGAACTTTTGATGTACTGCCCATTATTTCTGAATGTGTCATGACTTCAGATCTGCTATGTATACCTACAAATTGATATGTCAACATACCATGATGTACTCGTATGTCCCAGTGTGTACGTCTGAATAAATTGAGTAAACAAAGATGCCAGCAGTCTGCATTGGTGCCTTGTAGACACAAGTGTATGAGTGATTATATTGGTCAGCACACGAACAGTACACCATTCGCGGTAATCACACTCTACACTTCTACTTCATACATACATTATCCTGCGTCGGTTGAAGTGACCAAGTTTAGGGCCTGCTTCCCCTGGAGCCTTTGCCTTCCCTAACTCAGGACTAGGGTGAGTTACCCATTTACAGCTGGGTAGACTGGAGCATGCCTGATCCCAACAACACACCACCCTTCCTTACAGAGCATCCAGTGTGTGTGTGAAAGCAACTTTACAGAGTGGAAAGAAGAAAACAAACTTTACAATCTGGTCTTCCTTTCGTATTATGAGCTAAAGTGTCTGAACGCGTTTGCCTAGACTGACATGCTGGTCTTGGCGGAAAATGATTACAAAAAAGTCAACAATCATTTTCCCGTTTACCGTAGGAAATCAATCTGGTTCAACAACTTAGGCGATTACAATTAATCCTTAAGGATGGTTAATTAGCCGTGAAATAACACTATCGCAGTGTGAACAGGAGTCAACCGATGACTGAGTCTTCGGAGGGCACAGGTATATTTATGTGCGCAAAATGAAGGAATAAATGAAGTAAGTAGGAGGGAAAGAAGGGGAGTTAAAGGACACAACAAAATTCCGTCACAGGATGCCAGCCTCATGCACAATCTCATACTAGTAACTACATAGGGCTGCAGTCTTCAATTATATTGTCTCATATTATTAAAAAAAAGAAATACAAATTTTAAGGATAAAATTGTATAGAGATAAAAAAGCTAAGAAAGACAATAAAGAAAACAGAGAGGATGTGAAACAATTCTTTCGCTATTTGTGTTCATAGTTTTCTGACTCATCTGTTACTAATTTCTGTTCCATGCAGAATATGCGGCACCAACCGTTACGACCACAGGTAGGATTGGTTTTTAGGATTGCGCACATTTGTTTTATATACAGTCGGATATAAAATGTCTACCATATGAGGAACAGAGAAAGTGTATATGGCCCAATCCTAGAAAAACTCTATGGCGATACATATAGTCTAAAACTGACTACTTATTTCTTTACAAATATTCAAGTGGACGTCTCAGAGTGTACGAAGAAGAATGCTTTAAGATTACGGGAGTAAACAGAAAGAATGAATGAGAGAGAGAGAGCGAGAGAGAGAGAGAGAGAACGAACGAACGAACGAACGAACGAACTTTATTTTCAAAGGGTTGAGAATTGGGCACGCAGGCCCGTCTAACATTCTGCCCTTCCTTTCGCTCACCTTTCATACTGAATTAATTTATTCTCATATGCATGTTACATATCAATTTCAAGAAATTCAACGTAAAGTAAAATAATAATGTAGCACACTCATATTAACATTAATTACTTATAAGCATGACATAACATATGTTGAAAAGTACAAACATCGTCATTAGAACCTACAGTTGATGTTATAAGAAAAGATAATCCGATTAGGGGGGCATATAATCAGAATTCAGAAAGTATTCAAAAAGTCTATGATTGTATGAATAGGGACTGAGATTGTTTCTTAGGTTATGTGGAAGACAATTCCAAAGATGAGCAGCAGAGTACGCTAAGCATTTCTTGAATAAGTCAAGCCTAGGCTTGGGCACTTGAAATCTGTTAAAGCGTAGACTGCGTCTTTCATTGTAATTGAACATTGGCCACAGATATGCTGGAGCATTGTGTGACAGGATTTTGTAAACAAATTTAGCTTTGTTAAACAGAAGGCGCTTTCTTAAGGGCAGTATTCGGAGGTTTTTATAGAAATCTACATACTGAGTTAGGCAGTTGTCAGAGACTAGACGCACTGCACGCTTTTGTAGTGAACGGAGTCTCTTTGTGTTGGACACTGAGCAACCATCCCAGATTGTGCAGCAATAGTCAAGGTTTGTTTGTATGTGAGAAATATAGAACAGTTTTCGTGCATCTTCATCTAGGAAATGTTTGATTTTAGCTAACTGGTAAACTTTCTGTGCCGTTTGCTTGGTCAGTGCATGTACATGTGAATTCCAGTTTAGATGCTGGTCAACGATTATACCTAGAGTTTTATGTTCATTAACGTTTTCAATTAGTGAGGTACCAATGTAGATCTGAAGTGTTGTTTTCTCTGAATTTTGTAATTTTTGTCTAGTTGATATTAACATACATTTCGTTTTAATGATATTTATTAGCATGCGATTACCGTTGCTCCACTTAATCAGATTATCTGTATCCTTTTGTAACGATAGTTCGAGTGTTTTACAACTTTTATCACTCTTGTAAACAGTACAGTAGTCCGCAAACAGATCACTGGATGAGTGCTTGATGTGAAGAGGAAGGTCATTAATGTATATGGTAAAAAGTAGATGACCAAGTATAGAACCCTGAGGAACGCCAGTATTTATTACTGCTGGGCTGGAATATGAGTTATTGTAAGAAACTACATGTTTTCTGTCTGACAGGATTGATGTAATCATTGTCATCAGTTGAAAGTTTATTTTTGATGTTTCTAGTTTTCTAATTAAAATAGCGTAATCTATCGTATCAAATGCTTTTTTAAAGTCTACAAAGACTGCCCCACACATGTTATCGTTGTTAATATTTAGGTGCCAGTTGTCTATCATCTTAGTTAGAGCAGTGTGACATGAATGTTTAGGCCTAAACGCCGATTGACTATCAATTAGCAAGTCGTTGTTAACTAGGTGTTGTAGTGTTATTTTGTGAATGTGTTTTTCCAGTTGTTTGGATAGCGATGATATTAGAAGATTGGCCTATAGTTACCAAGGTTACGAGTATCAGAGGAACCAGGTTTGAAAAGAGGATATACCTTAGCGACTTTAAAGTGCAACGGGAAGTAACTCTTTGCGATACATAGATTGTATATGTATGTTAGTGAATCACTAATAACTGGCGCAGCATAGCGCAGTATTCGATTACTGATTCCATCAAGTCCTGATGAGTTGTTCTCTTGAAGGCCTAGAAGATAGTTGTACATTTCATTAACTGTCATATACGGAATCTCGGATGGGACTGTGTTCGTGCATTTGTTCTCACTGAACGCTAACAGTTGGCTTAGGTCACAAGGATAAACTGGTATCGTAGATTTAAGACTGGTTATTTCTGCCTGAAAGTAATCGCTAAAGTCCGTACACGTAAATGAGGTATTGCGAGAGAGAGAGAGAGAGAGAGAGAGAGAGAGAGAGAGAGACAGACAGACAGACAGACAGACAGAGAGAGATAACGAGATGAAGAAACATATAGAAAATAATGATAGTGTCGTAATTTTTATCTGAGAGGGTGCTGATGGATATTGGTCCCTTTAGAGTGTAGAGGAATATTGAAGGCTCTGTGAGAATAAGGATTTAGGAGAATGAGGTAGTAGATTCACAAGCGCTGGGAAGAGCAAGGACAGTCTCTTATTACGACAATATCTGTTTCTCACAGACTATTCCTATCTCTCTTCTGAACAAACAATTGTTTGTCAGTTCCAGTCACTCAGGCGCGCTCACCGATTTGGTGATTCTGTCGCACAACGTACATGAATACAGTCTACACAGATGGAAATGTTTGGAGTTTTGGGCCAGCCAACAACCAACACAAATAAAGATTAATACCTTTATTATCATAAAGCAGTCACAAATAATTATACATTTACAGTCAAAAATCAAAGGTTACAGAATACAAATATGATAAGGGAAGAGGGGGGGTTTGAGGAGAAATATCCCATCCACCGTTTCCCGTTTGTATTTACTAACAGACAAGACCCGGTCCAAAAGACAAGAAAGGGGGGGGGGGGGTGATCAGAGATAGGCAATTTAACCCACTGGTAAATTTATTACTCTGAGGCAAGGGGTTACAGTAAAAGGGGGGGGGCGGGGTGTAGAGGAAAAGCTAGGGTTCTCAAATGTCTCCCTTTAATCATACAAATTTTACGGTAGGGGTTGGGGAATAAACACAGTTACACAATCCCGCTAGGAGAAATCCCGTACAAGGAATATAATGCACCTTAATACTAGGTCGAACTAATTAAAAGGGTAAAGAAAAGATTAAATCTCCTTTCATTAAAAAAAAACACACTAGGGCTGGCCATCCCACAAACACACACGCAGACTTACCAAAATGGTGAATTCTGTCACTCTAGGAATTATTTACCACAGCAGCAAATACCGTGGAATAATGTACTGGTCTTCTTATTTCTTCCGTGTCAGGCCCCAGATTTAACGAGGTAACAAATAGTCTCAAAAAATCGCCAGACGGTGAAACGTAAAGGCTACTGTTGGTTTAGATAAAGTTCCTAATGAATGGCACAGGCATTTGGCTAAGCGTGAGGAATGGTGTGGTTCCTAAAATTGGCACAGCTGGTGGAGATAACTTTCTTTTTCCGTAATGTCACAAGTTAAAAACACTGAGGTAAGTTCTTCTTCGGGGGGGGGGGGGGGGGTGTAAAATCCACTGAATATACTTGACAGACAGTGTTCAGGTAGATCTATGTTTTTTTCTTCACAAATAGGGCAGTGAATAAAATATGTTCTGCTTCCAGTTTACTTTAAGGACTAGCCTATATGAACTAGTATTTTAAAAGTGTTTCTTGTGTGGCCTTATTCTTAGTTAAATTCAGAGGAGCGGGGCCCATTACAGGTCGCCACAAGTTTAGCTTTAAAAAAAGTTCATATGTTACTGGAGTTATCGAATTGAGTTGGCAGAACTCTGTATATAATTAATAATCGCTGGGATGCAGGTTGAATGATAGTTCTGAATGAAAGATAATCAAAACAAGAAATGCATTACAAATCATATTATAATCTGACACGCGATAAATTACAGTTAGCCTATTTTCTTTATTGTATTAGGAAATACTTTTAGCTGTAACATTAGTTTGCACTAGAACTTTGAAAATGGGTTTATTTAATAAGGTTAAATTTACACCACAATCCAGTGAAATAACTAGACCACTGATCACTCGGAGCTAATGTATAAATTACCGTCTGCGCAGAAAGAATACACTCCAATAGTCAACGAAGGTAGATGAAATCTAGCAGGAATCCGACTATGCTAGTGAAACTAGGATTCTGTCAGAACGAACGATAAAATGCAGTTTTCGGAGTTCTGTATTTATACTTCTCAAATGTAACTTAAATAGGACGTGTTAGGTTTTCACACTTTTCTTGAAGTAGAGCAGAATCCGAGGTACCTCGCCGTTGTGTTAACCGCTGCGATTCCTCCGTTTCCCCTGGTCTACCGATTTTCTTCGTCTCAGGCTGCTCGCATGAGAGTGCGAAAAATTTCTCGAGAAGCTAACTACGTTAGCTCGGAGTTCCCTGATTTCTTTAGATCGTATACCGCCCCACGTTGAATTCTGAAGATCAGCCTGGCTTTGATCCAGCGTGTAAAATTCTCGTGGAAATGCTGCATGCGGGTTAAAGTTACAACAGATGATCAGGGGTTCTAAAGTTATGAGAGGCCAATATTCTGTTGTCATCCATCGAGTCAGGGAAATTCATTTGTCATACTTAGACGTACATCACAATCGTCCCCACTTTTGAGACATATAAACTCGTTTTCGTGTTTCATTTATGACAATTAAGCTGCCCTGATCGGTAGCTTTTGGATGATTGGCATCGTCGATTTCTCCTCTTCCTCCGTGGTCCAGTTTCTACTCAAGAAGTCAGCTCCGACATTCTGTTTTCCTGGAATATATTCCACTTTGAAGGAATAAACACTCAATAGCAAGCCCAACGCATTATCCTTGCGTTGAATTCCTTATTGGCACCCAGGAAAGCTAATGGAGCATGGTCTGTTTGCACCGTGAAAGAAGTACCATACAGAAACTCATGATGGCGTCTGATGCCATGAATCAGAGCGAGACATTCTCTTTCAACGACACTGTAGTTGCGTTCCGCTTTATTCAGTTTCCGACTGCCGTAAGCTACTGGGAATAGCAGGTTCAGGTCACTGTCCTCGGCTTGCAGCAATGTTGACCCGATGCCCTGACCTGACGCGTCAACTCTCAGTACGAAAGGTTTCTTAAGGTCAGGTAACCTTAGGATGGGGTATGCCGCCAACTGTCCTTTCAAAGTGCTGTATGCATGTTCGCACTTTTGATTCCACATGACCTTATCAGGACAACCTTTCTTGGTGAGGTCAGTCAGAGGTGCTGTCAGTCCGTTGAAGTTCTGGATGTATTTCTGATAGTAAGCGCATAGTGATAAGAATGACCTGATGTCTTTCTTTGTTCGGGGTCTTTTTGCTGCCACTATTTTCTCCACGTTCTTCGTAATAGGCCAACTACAGCCGTGAGAAATAGTGTGCCCCAGGAAGTCCAGCTTTTCAAATGCGATGAGACATTTGCTAGGTCTAGCTGTGAGACCAGTTTCCTGTAGTCTCCTAAGGAGCATAGCGACTGTTGCAATATGTTCTTCGTAGGATTCCGATGCAATTAAGATGTCGTTCATGAAATTATGGATGTGGGGACTTTGCAAGGGTTCTAAAAGCTTTCTCATCATCCTGGTAAACACTCCTGGTGCGTTATGCAGTCCGAACGGCATCACATTAAATGTGTAATGTCCTTCACTAGTGCTGAAAGCTAGCAAAGGTTTAACTTCCTCCTTGACTGGTATTTGATAATAACCTTTACTGAGGTCAATCTTGGAGAAAATTGTTGCCTTGCTGAGCTTGGTGAACAACTCAGAAGCAGTTTGGAGCGGTTCAGGCTGGAATTCCGTTACGGCGTTTAGCAACCGGTAATCAATACACAGCCGAACTTCCTTATTGGGCTTCTGCAACAGCACTACACTCGAACTGTAAGGAGATGTAGACTCGCTGATAATTCCTGCCTGACGCAGCTTGTCTATTTCTCCGCGAAGTGCATCAGCTTTGGCGTACGGAATGGGGTATACTCTGGTTCGAACAGGGGTCTCGTTTGTTAATTTCATGTCAAATTCGATGAGATTTGTTCGACCAGGTACATCCGTTAAGACTGCACTGTACTGCTGTAGTAGCGCCCTGGTTTCTGTTTGTTGTTCTGGTGAGAGATTGTCGCCGAACTTGACATCTTTAAAGGATTCTGTGGGTTGCAATGGGTACTCCATGCAACCACCATCATCTTCCTCGTCTTCCGTTGCTATGGCGACAGCCAGGAGATGCTCGGAGGATGGCACTGGTCTTTCCAGATATTTCTTGAGCAGATTTATGTGGAAGACCTTCTCCTTTCCTTTAATGGAGATCTTGTAATTAGTACGTGAGATCTTTTTAAGGACGGTAAACGGCCCTTGCCATCCGATGCGAAGTTTATTGCTTCCGGTTGGGAGTAGCAACAAAACTTTCTCCCCTGGTTGGAGTTCTCTCTCTTTTGCAGCTTTGTTGTATCTTTTAGTATGTTTAGCGCGGGTTTTCTTAAGGTTGGTGTTGGCTAGATCCCATCCTAGCTTTAACCTTTCCTTGAGCTCAGATACATACTTGCTTGCAGAGACGACTGTCTCGTCAGCCTTTTGGTCTGTCAGGGACCGAAGTAAGGCTTCTAGTGGCCCCTTTATAGGTCTGCCAAATAAAAGTGTAGCTGACGCGAATCCCGTAGACGCTTGGGGAACCTCTCGGTAGGCGAATAAGGCAGCCGATATATATAGGTCACAGTCTTCCGGTTTCTCCTGACCCAGCTTACGTAACATGGTGGTGAGGGTACCATTAAAACGTTCCACGAGCCCATTTCCGGCCGGATGGTAGGGACTTGTGTGGATACGTTTGGCCCTCAAGATCATAAAGATCTCCTCCATTAACAGGCTACGGAGTTGGGATCCATTGTCCGTCAAAACTTGTTGAGGGAATCCCAACCGTGTAAAGATTTGCACGAGGGCTTCTGCGACATGCTTGGAATTTATGCATGTTAGCGGTACAGCTTCGGCCCACATTGTGCAAGTGTCGACTAAAGTCAGAATGAACCTGTGCTTTCCTTTGGTCCTTTCCAGGGGTCCAATGATGTCGACAGCAACCCGTTCAAATGGAGTCCCTACTATTGGCATTTGCCCCATGGGTACTGGGGGTGTGAAGTGCTTGGGTGCTACCCGTTGGCACTGGGCGCAGGATTTCACATACCTGATAATGTCAGAGTTCATTCCTGGCCACCAATAGTGGGTTTTTATTCGCTGAATAGTGGCGTTTTGTCCCATATGTCCGCTTAAGGGAAGAGAGTGCGCCATCTCTAAGATCTGGCTTCGGTACTGCGTCGGTACTAGGAGCTGGTTATTCCCCGTGTCCGGGTTCCCGTTCTACGATACAATACGCCATCTTTAGAAAAGATGTCTCCGTTGTGTCTGGGGTCCTTAGCCATGGGCAGTCTTTTAAAGCAGGGCTCCAGAGTAGGGTCCTTTTGTTGCGCCTCCTTCAGTTCATTCGGCAACAAATTTGGCGCAGACTCCCTCTCTTTCTTGGCTTGCCCTCTTGTGGTTACCGCTGCCACAATCGGCTCCTTTGGTCTCCCAATAAACACATATCTACATCCCAGGATAACTGGGTAGATCGGATCATCCATTATGGCCGCTTTAATAACTCCTCTGACAAAGTCAGAGTGTATTTCTACCAGTGCGATAGGCAGCTTCCTGGGTGCATCACTCGTGAAAACTCCACTAAGATTGACGGTTTCCTCTGTCTCCTGACCTGGTTTGACTAGGTGTCTAGCAACAATACAACTAAAACTTAATCCAGTGTCAAAAAGACAAGTGGTTGAGGTACCATTCAAAATTACAGTTCCTCGAGTTGAGGGTCGGTCCCCCTCAGGTTGAGAATCACTGACATTGACTCTACCTTTCGAGGCTGTATGCAAACATCCATCGCGGTTAGGCCCGGTCTGCTTGCTCTGATCAGACGTTCCTGGTGTAGGGGTCTTTCCTTTTCCTTGACCTTGGTGGCCGCGCTGCCACGTAGGCTTGGTGGGTTGATCAGAATTGTTGTTGGGGGGTATCGGGTTTTGTAGAATTTCGATTTTTCCTGGGGAGGTCTCTGGGTATTATTTTCTCGTTCGTTATAATTCTGAGAGGAATTAGAAGAATAGGATGACTGCTCTAGATTTTGTTTTCGAGATGGCTCATCTGTGGGTTTACGTTTAGTGCTGGGAAGTTCGGCCATTGCATTGGTATAGCATTCGGCCTTATTGAGGATGTCCTCAAGCCTGACTGCGCCCTGTTCAGCCAAAAATCTACGAGTTTCGTTTGACAAAGTTGCCTTTATCTGTTCCACAAGAACAAGTTCAAGTAGTCCCTCATATGTAAGAGGTAGGTCAGATAATTCAATGCACTTTGTCAAATAGCCCGTGAGACGTGAAGAGAATTGTGGGAATGTTTCCGTGCTCTCTTTTCGGCTGTTCCTGAACATTTGCAGGAATTTTCGGGCGGTCATCTCAAACCGTTCTAGCAAGGCCTTTTTCAGCATGTCGTAATCATGTTGGTTGGTTCCCAGCTTCGTGTACACGTCATAAGCATTAGCTTTTAGTGACGTTGAGAGCTTAAGTGCCCAGCGGGAACTCTCTAACCCATAAAGATTATACCCTACTTCACAAAGACAATCAACCACACTCTATTTTAACTAGGTTTAGAATCTCGAACGAGCTAACCATATATTGTCGTAATTTTTATCTGAGAGGGTGCTGATGGATATTGATCCCTTTAGAGTGTAGAGGAATATTGAAGGCTCTGTGAGAATAAGGATTTAGGAGAATGAGGTAGTAGATTCACAAGCGCTGGGAAGAGCAAGGACAGTCTCTTATTACGACAATATCTGTTTCTCACAGACTATTCCTATCTCTCTTCTGAACAAACAATTGTTTGTCAGTTCCAGTCACCCAGGCGCGCTCATCGATTTGGTGATTCTGTCGCACAATGTAAATGAATACAGTCTACACAGATGGAAATGTTTGGAGTTTTGGGCCAGCCGACAACCAACACAAATAAAGATTAATACCTTTATTATCATAAAGCAGTCACAAATAATTATACATTTACAGTCAAAAATCAAAGGTTACAGAATACAAATATGATAAGGGAAGAGGGGTGTTTGAGGAGAAATATCCCATCCACCGTTTCCCGTTTGTATTTACTAACAGACAAGACCGGGTCCAAAAGACAAGAAAGGGGGGGGGGGGGTGATCAGAGATAGGCAATTTAACCCACTGGTAAATTTCGAATTTTTCTAGGTAGCTGTCAATTTTTTCATTAGGGCTAGGAAAAGATTCTAAAGCAAAAGACATCGCCGCTAATTGGGCAGAATGAGTGCTGGAGAGGTCCATTGACTGAGACTGGGGCGAAGACGGCTCTCCGTTATTCGGAGTAGAGGCGCCCCGACTCTCTAAAGCCTTAAGCGCCAGTTCATGTTGTCTTTCTCGCTCTCTCTCTTTCCCTGCGAGCTTCCATCTCTGCCTCAATTTTCTTCTGCTCCAATTGTCGATCGTCTGCTACTTTCTTCCTAGCTTCTGCCCTCTCTTCTCTCTCTCTTTCTTCCTTCCTCTCAGCTTCTGCTCTTTGTTTCTCTTCCTTCCTCTCTGCTTCTGCTCTTTGTTGCTGCGCGTCATATATTTCCAATTCCTGGTTGATAAACAGATTCGCCGCTTCTGCGTCTAAGCCTGCCTCTTTCGCTTCCAGCCTCAGGATGGATCTCATCTGTATCCTCTCTGCCATTGTTAAAGAATAAGATGTAGTATGACTAGAGAGTAGTACGAAAGGACAAGAAGGGAAAAAAATTCAAAGCCGCTACGAGAAAAACGAAAGTAAAAAACAATTTACTTAATGACCTCGTGTGTTAACTTATCGCCGCTATTATTGTCACTTAAGACTTTTAACGCAAGCAACTATGCCGATTAATTGGTAAGTTACACTAGAAAAAAATCTACTATTACTATCAGTAGAGAAAGATTTAAATTAAACCAATTTAAAAGGGAAAAAATTTAAAAAAATTTTCCCCGAAAATTTTAATTCTCTAACAACAAACTCCGTCCCTGAAGTCAATTTTATGAGAAGAGACGTGTTAACAAGACTTAAATAGTCAGAACAAGGCGTCTTTAGCTAAGCTCAACTCTAATAACTTCAAAAACCCTTTAGTGACTGTAAAACAATCACGCAGTCCCAGCAATTATATAACCAAATAATTTCAATTCCCTCTGCCGGAGAATACAAAGGTGACAAATCTTTTATTATCACTAACTGCCTGCTCCTGTGGAAAAACAAACCTGTTATAATTATTGTGTGGTCGGCCCAAATACTGAACCGCTTGGTCTAGGGGAAGTAATTACTTTTAAAGATTATACCCTACTTCACAAAGACAATCAACCACACTCTATTTTAACTAGGTTTAGAATCTCGAACGAGCTAACCATATATTGTCGTAATTTTTATCTGAGAGGGTGCTGATGGATATTGATCCCTTTAGAGTGTAGAGGAATATTGAAGGCTCTGTGAGAATAAGGATTTAGGAGAATGAGGTAGTAGATTCACAAGCGCTGGGAAGAGCAAGGACAGTCTCTTATTACGACAATATCTGTTTCTCACAGACTATTCCTATCTCTCTTCTGAACAAACAATTGTTTGTCAGTTCCAGTCACCCAGGCGCGCTCATCGATTTGGTGATTCTGTCGCACAATGTAAATGGCAGACAGAGGGCTACAGATCATAGACCAAAGCAGACTCCTGGGAAAGTTCAAACTGTGGTGCCTCCAGTTCATGTTGATACCTAAGTTGCTGTAACCACTGCTTATAAATGAAATAAGCACAAGTACAGTGGAAGCTATAGAGCAGAAGGTCAACAAGTTCATGAGAAAGTGGCTAGGGGTACCACCAGGTCTGTCAGATGTTGCACTGTACTGCAAAAAGTCAAAACTTCTGCTTCCTTTCAAGTCAGTTGTTGAAGAGTACAAAGTTGGAAAGGCAAGGCTTGCAATGATGCTACGCGAGTCAGCTGATGACGTGGTTAAGTCCATTCAGCCCACACTGAAAATGGAAAGGAAGTGGAGAGTGGAAGAAGCTGTTGATGCTGCCCAAGAGTCACTCAAACTGAGGGAGGTAATCGGATACACACAAACGAATAGACGGGGATTTAGTCATGGAGACATCCGATGGTGGTCCAAGGCATCAAGCAGGTAGTTCAGGAGATACGAGGAGCTGAGAATGATAAGAGGTTGCAAAAAGCAGTGCAGCAGGTCCAACAAGGCCAATGGACTACATGGGAAGGAGCCCTGCAGAGGTCCTTGACATGTAATGATATATGGCATATGGCACCTCTTAGGCTCAGCTTCGTTGTTAGATCAATGTATGACGTGCTGCCGTCGGCCACCAACCTTGTGAAATGGGGAAAGTCGGATGATGAGCAGTGCCCCCTGTGCCAGGGGAGGCAGACACTCGAACACGGGCTCTCAGCGTGTAAGGTGTCATTAGGGCAACGGCGATACACTAGGCGCCATAACAAAGTGCTAAATGAGCTTGCTGCGACAATAGATCTGGCAAGGATGAAGGCGAATAGCAAACCCGGGCCGAGCACCGCAAATACATACTTTCTGAACACAGGAAAGTCAGCACACCCCAAACCGAGTAATCCTGGTAGCAGTTTACCATCTCTTCTTGACTGTGCAAACGACTGGGAGATGGCGGTAGACCTACCTGGACGAGGGGCATATCCAGAGAGTATCAGAAAATCGCGGAGACGTCCGGATATAGTGCTTCATTCTTCAGCAACGCTTCAGGTCATACTGATTGAACTGACCGTGCCATTTGAGTCCAGATTAGACGAGCAGCATTCGTTCAAAGCGGCCAAGTATAGTGATCTGGCCGCGGATCTGAGACACGATGGGTTCACTGCAAGGGTCATGGCTGTTGAAGTGGGCGCAAGAGGGCTTGTGACTGCATCAGTGTATGATCTGTTGAAACTGTTGGGGCTGAAGGGACAGTCGAGAACAAGAGCACTGAAGAGGCTTAGTGAAACTGCCGAAAAGGCATCAGGCTGACTGTGGAACAACCGCAATGGGCAATGGAAATCGTGACAATAAACGCTGCGGTACAGAAAACACCAGGAATTTTTCTAAGTCCACAATACGCTGAGTTTTTAGGCGTACTAGTGAAAGGGCTGTGGCTGAGAGGCGACTGGCGTGTGGTAAAGTGGGATGTTATAAATATTTATAGGGGACTTAGTGTACTGACTGAGATCAGCTGTGAAGGTATCTGTATCTAATAGGTGTAGTGTTTTGCAGATAACCTTACTTGCTACCACATTATACCTCAGTCAGAATTATTCTGGAATATTGTGATGACTACGTTAAATGTCTAGGGTATGTATATGATGAAGTGTAAGTCACAACAACAACAGACAGATAAACAATTTAATTTATTCCACCACACTTGACAACACTGTGACACTCACACACATTTAACACTCTATAAGACTATCTTAAATGAGGCACTGGTAAAATTTCAAATATAAATATGTATTATTTACTTTCACTAATATATATGTCCTGATTCAAATACAAAGTGAACCAGGAATCACAATCAATTGTAATTACAATTTATATGTACAGAATTTATCAATATGAACCTTGTAGTGACATATTTTATTAATATTACCCTATGTGTGTCAGTTGTGTAGTAGTAATATGAGGTAATACTGGTTTTGTTTTTTTCAAGCTGTGTTGTTATTTGTCATCATGACTTCAAGTGTTTGTTTATCTTGGAAATAGTATGGGGAAAAGTTCACAGTTCCTATCAATTTAAACACTGTATTTTCCCTCTGTTTTATTATAAAGTCAGATTTTGAGGGGGGGGGGGGGGGGGGGGGGGGGGGGGGAACAACCAACCGGGAGGGGGGGGGGGGGGGGGGGGTGGGGGGGGGGGGGGGTGGGGGGGGGGGTGTTACGGTCTCCCGCTGTATCTTTTCTTGCTAGATGTTATTAAAAGATTCAGCACCGTTGGACGTGAGTTTATTGGGTTGCTTGTCAATATTTCAGATATTATAATTCATCCATTCTAATTCCAGTTTTCTAGTTCGAGTGCAGTTTTAAGCCATTATGGTGTGATTAAATTATTATTATATTCAGTGTCGTTATTGTATTAATTCTGCCGCAGTGTTGGTTAGATTATAGTTAGTCTTAGAAAATACCTGTGATAATCTGGACTGACCTTGCAAGGATTAATGACAGTCACAGCACAGAGTGAGAACTTGTATAATTCAGGCAACTAACAAGTTCCGTTGACGACTGAACAATTTAATATATCCTTTTACACAATGGTGCAACAACATTTCACACATTTAACTTGGCTTCATCATAGTTCTAAACTCTACACAATTGTTCCTCTCACAGACATAGCTCGTCTGGGTTAACCGTTAAGTTTATAGCGTAATAGAGTGTGCAACCAACTCCTAACGAATCCGATCCTTAGAATTATTATTCCTTCACAATACTAGTGAGTACATTATCTGTAAATCTATAGATCCTGTCTATGTATCATTAATCAACATCTTTGGCTTGCATCGCCAGGCTTTAACTGCCATATATATAAGTTCAAGGTGAACGTAATCTGCTTTGTTCGCAATTCCAATCCGGACTCTACCTGGTCCTATAATCAATTTGATACGGATCCTTACGCTATCTTACACTTTCCAGTGGATCTGCCGTTCCACATATATATATATAATCAGTGGCTGTGCCACATATTCAAACACGATCCTTAAGTGGTTTTACCACACATTTCAACACTGCCGTTAGGCTCAATGGCCACACATAGACTAGAATGTAACTAGGCTAGACGCGTCATACATCGATCTGCGCGATTTCTGGTCTTATTCAATTGAGGAGTTCCGTGGTGCAGGCATGCCAATGTTTGCAACCATTCACATGTCTGCAAGCCGCGAAACAGTCCTCAACATCATCCCCCCGCTCCCAAACGTGACACTCGTGGCACGTGAGAGAGTGGTGGCGAAGATGTGCCCGACTACAATCTATGCATGTTATCTAACGTCAAAATGAAATAATGAAATTAATATTCCTAATTAGACATAATAATTATAAAATTATGTCTCTTGTCAACATCAAGACAAGAAAGTTATTTCAATCCTGTGACGTAAAATTTCTTGATAACAAGTCCGCGAGATTATTATCAGTTCCTGAAATCGGAATTGTTGAAAAGGCGAATTCTTGTAGTAAAAGAAACCACCTGTGAATCCTTGCGTTTTTCATAGTTCTCGAAGTGATAAACGTGAGCGGACTGTGGTCTGTGTAGATAAAGAACTTTCTCACTATCAAGTACTTAGATAGTTTTTCCAAGCACTACACCACCGCGAGCAGTTCGCGCTCTCCTGTTGCGTACTTTTGTTCTGCCGGGATAAGCTTGCGTGAGACAAACAAGCATGGATGGAGTATCCCTTCATAGCATTGAAGTAAACATCATGCAATTTCGGAACTGGATTCATCTGTTTGAATCAAGAACGGTAAATGTATGTTTGGCAATAACAGGATAGGAGGATTCTTAAATAAATTCTTTATCATAATCAGAGCATCTTCGCACTGCGGTGTCCATAATATTTTTTTTTTTTGGACTACCTTTGGCCAACAATCCGGACAAAGGAACAGAAATCTGTGCGAAGCGTGGTATAAATTTATGGTAATAGTTAACAAGCCCAAGTAAACTTCTTACTTGTTTCTTAGATGATGGAGTGGCAATCTCCAGTATACGCTTGACTGTATTGTCATCAGGGTGTAATCTATGGTTACCTATGAGGTGACCAAGAAAAGTAATCTCCTGACAACCTATCTGGACCATAGAAGGTCTTACAGTCAAACCATGTTGTCGTAGTGTAAAGAGAAGAGAAAACAAACCAGTAATATGGTCTTCCCATGTGTTGTGAAATAGACAGATGTCATCGATGTATGTGATGTCATTTTTTCGATCGCCACAAAGGCGGCACATCATGCGCTTGTATTCATTCTAATAAAAGTACTTGCAATTATCATGTTATTCGAACACCTAAAGTGAATGAACTTACGCAACGAATCATAGTTGCCTACAGTAATAAAGACAAAAATACATAGATCAGTAAAGTCAGCACAAATAATGCGAGTATTACTGATGACAGACATAATTGAAGCAAGTATCCTGGGAAGATGAAGCTGCCGATCGCACTAAGTGGCGATGCTATTTACGGCGCCACCTCAGATTGGGCGAAGAGAGGCTCACACAGGAAGCATAGGTAAGGAGAAAACGTCGAAAGGAGCACCAGGAAAATAAGCAGCTGAGGGCTGTCACCTCAGGGGCGCATTCCCATAGTCAGTTATGACTGAAGGTGCTATTATTATTATTATTATTATCTTCTAAAAATAACGTCGATATTACCAAAAGAAAATTATCATGTGCGAACAAATGTAAGAAATAGCACACTAAACTATGGATGTAGAGAAGAACAAAACATCCAAAGACAGAAGACAAGAAATAGGCCACCGCAACTACACAGTGCGTGGTATAGAATTGCGTGCGAGTTGCACATCTAAATAATGGTGTGCAAAACGAGAACCATTTTTGAATTTCACCGCTCTGCGAGCATCGCAATAACGAGCAAAACGAACAAATGCAAGTTGGTGAGAAGAATGTTGAAGTTCGAACATACGAACAAATTCAACATCTCCGATACGCTGGAAAAATCTCCTGAGCGCATACCAAGTCGCACCCAAAGGCAAATTGCGCACTAAAACAGTGCGATTCAATGAAATATGATCTCGGCCAGGTCTGAACTGAGCCCGAGAATCATTGAATCTATCATGTGTCGTGCGAGTCACGCGCACAGTGGTATTGCTATGTATATCTCGTTCCTTGCATGTCGTAAGAGCTGGACGATCATGGTTATCCTTGTGATCATCACGACGAGTATGATTATCAACTACCCCTCGTCCGGCATCATGACTCTTTTTAGTAAATTTTATATCCCCTTTGCCAACATCATTCCTACTCTTAAGAGTAGTCGTACCATGAGCGTGCTGTTTACTCATGTGATGATGACCAATACTATTAGTCACGTCTGAGCATGTCATGACAGGATGCTCGGAAGATTCAGTCGATGTCTCCACAACATCAGTATTAAATGTCTTTTGAAGACAAAGTTGTGTATATATATTCTCATCAAAATAAATGGAACCAATATGATGATCAACATCTTCCAAATGAGCAGATTTCACATGTTGCAGCTCATCACCATCGGGTGTAGCCCGATGATTGTCAATCCGACCTGTCGTATCTGAGCATGACATGACGGACCGACCGGAAGGTACAGTCGATGCCTCCCTACCATCAGCATTGACTGTATTTTGAAGACAAAGCTGTTCATAGCGATTCCTATCAAAATAAATAGAAACAGTATGAACGACATCCTCCACATTAGTAGATGTCTCATGTGGTAGCTGAGGAGTGTCACCCTGAGATGTCGTATATTTCCTATCAACAGCTGTTTTACCAACAATATGATCCTCATGACTATAACAATAACAAATATCATCATGAAGTTTGGTCTCATGGAACTTCATCTGTTCACATCCCGTAAGGGTGTTTTGTTTACCATTATTATTCCCATGTGGTGGACTTTTTCCCATAGTGACATACCTAGCATTGGCCTTACGCCAAGATCTACCATCATGAAAATCAGAACGGTTATGACAGGAAACCCTGACATAAGAATCCTGACGAGGAAAGCCATATTTTCCTCTGAATGATCGACTATCCCGTCGTTGTAAATGAATCTTAGCATTGAATGCTGGAAGTCGAATATTACTCTTATGAGAGCGATCTGTATCATCACCACTAAGTTTAGCATTTGAAATGCTATGCTTCTGCACAAAATCGTTTGGGTGTGGTGAAATATCATGGTAACCCAATTTCATACCCAAATCAATGCCATCTGATGGCAATACATGTTCCTGTGATAAGATATCTAATAAAACATCCACCCTTCGATGTAATTTACTAATCTCTAAATCTTTTACTTTATGTTCTGCAGCAGCAGTATTAGTCAGTTGTTCAATTTCCATAGAGTGTCTACTGACAATCTCCATATTTTTTGCCTTTTCTTGTTGAAGTTCAAGTTGTAGTCCTTCAATAGAGTTATAATGGCTTTCCTTAAGATCAGCAACCTTCTCGGGCAATCCTATTTGTTTCTCCTCAAGTTGTTGTAATAGATCTTCATTCTCATCTAATAGACCAACAATCTGAAAAACATCTTGGAATCTACATGTTTCTGGGCCTCAACTTTGAAATTCTCATAATCTATCTTTAATTGTTCCAGTTCACTGGTAAGAGCTTTTTCCTTATCATTGTCATACCTGATCTCCTGTTTTAAATTTCCTAATTCCACATAAGGAGTAGGTTTACTAAGTTCTGACTTACCAAGTTGTAACTTACTGTTTTTCTCACTTAGTCGTTTAATATTATCTCTGAGTTCAGAGTTTTCTTTTCTGAGAACACATAATATATCAGACTCTGAATCTACATAAGTCTTGGTCTCATTGGTCTTATGTTTAAAATTCTCATATTCTGCTTTCACAGTAACCAACTCATGAGTAAGAGATTGTTCTTTATCCTTCTTCTCTCTGAACTGGAGTCTCAATTTTGACATATCACGAACAAGACCCTTAATTTGAGCAACCTGTGATTGAATTCTGGCCTCCAAAGCCTCTTTTGCTTTACAAAACTTCTCATTAATATCAGTACTCTTATCAGAACAGTCATCACTGATTTTGGAACTTTTATTCTGACATGCTGCAATGTTATCTTGCAGTACCAAAATCTCAGAGTTCAAAGCTTTATTCTCCCTCAAGGCAGTATCTAATGACTCCTTACATTTTGAAAAATCAACTGTTAATGATCGAAAATTAGATCCATCTACATCTACTTGTGATTTTAATGCTTTCACCTCATCAAATAACTCATCAATCAAGCTTTCCCTATCATCAATGATTCTCAATAATCTATTTTCCTTCCAATACCATTCTTCTTCAATTGAGGACTGATCACCTTCTTCCATTTCTACCTCCTTCAGATTTTTCATAATAAAGTCCTGAAGAGATGGTCCCTGTAAACCAGACTTCTTTCCTTGCCTGAGAAAATACTCAATGGCAGACATGGTTATAAGGTTATAAGTTTCTCAATACCTTATAGTAGTATATTATTTTTCAGTAAATATACTATGAATATATGAGCTTAATTAATTCCAAGTAACTATGATATTTACTATAGCCAGAGACAAGAACAGGTGACGATAAATAATGGATGGAACAAGCAAATGAAATGATATATTCACTTATACGACGCTATGAAACATATAAAAAGAAACTAAGTAAGTACTAGACGTAATAATTATAGAAATAAAATGTTTAAAGTAACATTACAATAATTTACGATACAAGTCGTCTTAAACTAACATTGAGACAGAGAGATGTTTAGATCACAAACGAATAAAATAGTGACACAAAACGGAAATTAATTTATTTAAATTAAATGACGTAGGCACTTGACGTCACAACTAGCACAAGCAAAGTGGTTATATGGCTTACTGAAGAAACATTTATTTCCTAACTCAAAAGAAAAATTAATAATCAGTTAGATCCTCAGTAAGCAAATATAAGCAATTATCCCTAAAAGTCGTTAAAATTGCTTAAATCTTCCAAAGGAATATAGAAGCAATGATAAGCCCTATCCATCCTCCCGCGAAGTTACATAAAATACATTGATAGTAAACACGTAATGATAAAAACTAGGACTGCAAAGTAAGACAGACAAGTGACAGTGGAGGAAAAATTGAAGGCCAAAGCTAGCCAACTGGACAACACAATCTAGTCGAAAGCTCTAATTTAGACAAGAACTTATCTTCATGTGGTCATGCCATAGTGATCCTCAAAATAAACAAAATGCTCCCAGCTGTTCAGACTTGTTTTCACAGAGAAGCAGACTTGACCGGTTGAACGAAGATTTTCAAACGTGATATTGAAAGAAATTCTGTTGAAATACTTCCCCGGTTGCTCTGGAGGTTTAACAAGTGTATGGATTGTCTCTCTGGTTCTATGTGCTCGTTCAGGATCAAAAATTGAATGACATTCGATCGATTTGATTCAGCGACTCAGCGACCGTTAATCGGAGTGAAGACTCGACCTTGACCTTCGTAACTTGATGTGTAAATTTGAGTTGCCAACTTGGACTTGCGTCTTGAATGAGACTTTCTTGAACTGTTCAATTTCCACTGTTACTTTGCCTGTGACGAACTGAATTGATCTTGAAGTTGTTTCCACTAGAATCTTCCCAACTTGAAGCCTGATTCATGAACATTAGTTCGTTCAATTGGGTAACGGAAAAGATGAATTCTGAAAATTGTCCGAACACTTCTTGACACCAGTATGTTACGGTCTCCCGCTGTATCTTTTCTTGCTAGATGTTATTAAAAGATTCAGCACCGTTGGACGTGAGTTTATTGGGTTGCTTGTCAATATTTCAGATATTATAATTCATCCATTCTAATTCCAGTTTTCTAGTTCGAGTGCAGTTTTAAGCCATTATGGTGTGATTAAATTATTATTATATTCAGTGTCGTTATTGTATTAATTCTGCCGCAGTGTTGGTTAGATTATAGTTAGTCTTAGAAAATACCTGTGATAATCTGGACTGACCTTGCAAGGATTAATGACAGTCACAGCACAGAGTGAGAACTTGTATAATTCAGGCAACTAACAAGTTCCGTTGACGACTGAACAATTTAATATATCCTTTTACACAATGGTGCAACAACATTTCACACATTTAACTTGGCTTCATCATAGTTCTAAACTCTACACAATTGTTCCTCTCACAGACATAGCTCGTCTGGGTTAACCGTTAAGTTTATAGCGTAATAGAGTGTGCAACCAACTCCTAACGAATCCGATCCTTAGAATTATTATTCCTTCACAATACTAGTGAGTACATTATCTGTAAATCTATAGATCCTGTCTATGTATCATTAATCAACATCTTTGGCTTGCATCGCCAGGCTTTAACTGCCATATATATAAGTTTAAGGTGAACGTAATCTGCTCTGTTCGCAATTCCAATCCGGACTCTACCTGGTCCTATAATCAATTTGATACGGATCCTTACGCTATCTTACACTTTCCAGTGGATCTGCCGTTCCACATATATATATATATAATCAGTGGCTGTGCCACATATTCAAACACGATCCTTAAGTGGTTTTACCACACATTTCAACACTGCCGTTAGGCTCAATGGCCACACATAGACTAGAATGTAACTAGGCTAGACGCGTCATACATCGATCTGCGCGATTTCTGGTCTTATTCAATTGAGGAGTTCCGTGGTGCAGGCATGCCAATGTTTGCAACCATTCACATGTCTGCAAGCCGCGAAACAGTCCTCAACAGGGGGGGGGGGGATAATGTTGAGCTCCTCTGGCCACAGACGCTTATCTTTCGTGATGGCGGCAGGAAAAGACTCCTCTGCTCGATAGCCTCCCTGTGCTCTGGAGACACCTCACTGGTCACTATCTGGACCCAGGAGTATGCTGTCAGCCTCTAGGTTCAGCAAAGCTCAGACCAGGTGCTGCTCAATAACTTTAGGACCACGGTCCCTGAAACAAGAAGGTTGTACCTCCTATTTCAGAACTAATTTATAATAAATTTCCAGACTGAACACAATACATAACAAACACTGAGTTCAGAGCGGTAGGCCAACTGCTATCTTCATCTGAAACAATTTTCACCAGTATACTCCTCCCTAATGGTTACTACGCCTCTGCAATTCCAGCATGATTTCTTTCTAGTCAATAAGATAGGTGTCAGTGTACTGTTTGGCAATTCCATGTAGTTTTACTTTCCTCCGACACCTTCTGTTCAGGTTGGAGCACTATATAGGCTTTACCTCATGTTCGCTACTGAACCACACATATATACAGACATAAATTATCAATTTACATTCAATTTTCATTGAAAAGATATCAAATATTTCAAGCTTACCACAATTCATGGAATAATACACAGTTACGTTGACTGGCAATGAATATAGCACAATTTCGATCTGCCGATGTTCCAGGCTTTTATTTAGAAAAATATGCACTGGCGCTCAACGCACTGGTTCTTTAGTAAGTTTATTTGAAAATGTGGTGCTGACCTGACGCCTCTGATTGACTATATTGGCGGGTCTAACCAATCGTGCCATGTTTACACAAGCGTTTGAAAAAAAGTACTCCTATTCACGTTTCCCTAACAACAAAGAATCAATATTTATAGTCCGACTAATCGTGTTTAGCCTTACATTTACTTTCCGCCAATCAAATAGGAGGTAACATGTCAGCCCATTTCCCGTACAATGGTGGTGTGAAAATCTGTCACTGAGCGATTCTGATTTTGGTGTTGTCTGACATCCCTCACTATTTCTTTTGGCTATAATTTGTTAATTCCTAGACTATTTGCGTAACGTTCAACATATTCTTTGTCAGCAAGTCCTAAGGAACCCAAATATATAAATTTAATGGGGCTAAGGGGCTGCGTTCAAAATATGCATTTTCCAGGATAGTCGTGTAGTTTTTTTTTATTTTTTATGTTTAGAACCGCCACCTGTCCTGCTGTACTGTCAGACTAATGTCAGGATTTTAGACATAAAACAGTAGAATGTCATGTTTCCTAATAAGCGTTTTGTAAGTTTTTAAAAACTAACTCTCGCATGGGTAGTGTTTTTTATCACTGTCGATTTGAAAAAAAAGCTAGTGCTTTTGGCCTTACACGCGTGTTAGGGGTGGCATTAATTGTGTATCGCGAGACTGTGGTAGTATTGCCTGCGTTCCGGCTTTCAGCCCCTCCCTTTCTTTCTATCCTTAGTCCATCTGTCTTTCGTTTATGGTAACGTAGTGTATAAAATGACATGAATGGAATTTAAAATCTAGGTCAGCTTGCGTATCTCAAGGTTTTTCTTAGAAAGGCAGTACACGTTTTATGGAAGAAAGCGTGTAGTGATGCAGTAGGCTTTTACTATCAACGTGGAACGTTATAATTTGCAGACGAATTAGAAAACAAGGGGATTTCGAGTACAGTCATTGTGACAGCACTGTTCTTTACCATTCTTCTTTCCTTTTATTAAATTTATTTGTTAGGCTTTACATTTACGTTTTAATTTATATGTGGATTAGAATTTCACACGACATGGCGATGTATACTATAAGGGGTGTCAGGAAGAATTTCAGTGGCGAGCGCGCAGTGTCAAGTCTCGTCGGCTTCGCGCAGGTGACTCAGTGTGTGTCCGTAGTTGTGATGTGCTACGGAGCGAACGGAATAATTTGTCTTCTCTTTGTTACTTTCACAATTGCCTCCACGGCTGGCGGAGTTGTGGATTAAAGTTGCTACCATAAGTGAAATGGGTTCATTTTCGATACAAGACAACAGGAGGCTGAGACGCTTGGGAGTCATGACCCAAGCGGGCCCCCCCCCCCCCTAGAGTGTAAAGGAGTATGTAGGGCCGAAACACATGTCGGACGGGAGGACTGCTTCTGATGAACAGATTGCTTCCTGTTGTATCGCTCTGTAAAGAGTTTCCTATCTTATCACACGTTTCTCCTTGTCGGGTTCTTTAAGTTCTTGTACACACGTTACGCGATATGGTTTTAAATTTAGTGAATGGAGAATTCTAAAACAAGAAGTACGTTTCATTCCACTTTGTTGAGCTAATTTGCTCACAGATTTTGTAGGACAAGTTAAAATCTTCTCTTCAATAACAGCAATGGCCTCTGGAGTCCTAACAGTTGGCACTCTACAATTTTTGGCATTAAGGACCGACCCTATTGTACGCCATTTTGAGATCAACTTCTGTATGCTACTCTTTGCAGGAATTTTAGAACCAGAAAACGTTGATGCAAAAATTTCAGATTTTTTCTTGAATGATCCCGTACGGATATAATTCTCAACAATAGCTATCCTTTCTTGCAGTGAAAACGGCATTGTGATAGACAGTTTATTTAAACACACACGACGGTTTTCAAATACTCACGGTCCAATCACGGAAAATGATTTAGGTCAATCTAATACTACTTAGAACCTTTTATAACCGACACATTTGTAAACATTGAAAAATGCTGAAAAATCTGGCTACTTTCACTTTGTGAATGGGGCCGCTTACTCGTGGAACACCCTGTATTATTTGAATTGACTGATTTGGTTTACTTTACAACTTCATAAAAGTTATTTTTTATATTATTTTCGCATAAAGCACTAGTATCTGTTTAAATAATTTAAATTCCTATGTAAAATAAAGAAATGTAGAGTTATAAATTACGACCTTTTAATAATTATTTTATCATTTGAATTGTCTCCCTTGATTCGAAGTATTCAAGCACTGAACTCACTGCGGAGAGAATTCTCGACATCTTGTCCCCGTTTCACAGAAACCCTGCATCAAAGTATTCATTGTTCTTGCAGTTGTTGTTTCCGCATCAATTTGTTTGACATGATGAGGTGGCCAGGTTTATGCACAACATCATATTAGTCTCTTCTTAAAAAAAATAAAAAAAGTCTGAACGAGCAGTTAGCTCACTCTTTCTGTGTACATACTGAACATATCACGTGACAGCACACATCCCTGTTTTACCTGCTGAAACATGTCTACTTGGCTGCCAATCTTACAGCTGCTGTTAGTAGCCCATACATATTCTTTATTATTCTCAAGTCTTTGCCATCGATGTTTATGAAATTTTAACTTTTAATTTGTTTCGCACAATTACCTCGACAGCAACATAGTGGTCGTCAACATCTGACGTCACGCAATTTTTCCCACTCTCCTCCCCCCCCCCCCCCCCCCCCCCCCCCCCCCCGCTTTGTCACATTTCGTCACACAAAAAACCCAGACCCCCTCTCCCCCTTTTACGTGACGTCCCAGATCTCTTCTCCCTCTGGTCTTCCTCTGCCACTCTTACCTTGGGGGTTCCAGAACAAGGACTGCCTGTTAAAGCTATCAGCAGGTTTGCTCAGTGTGTGTCTTTTCCGTTTGAGACAGCGAGGAAAGTAACTGTTTACCCCACCTCATGATGATGAACCTAGTATCATTGCACTCATTGCAGCAGTATCTGCTATGAGACTCAAAGCTGCTCACCTCTCGTTAAGTCTTTCGCGTGCACTGGAAAAAACACCGAGTCCCTGAGTCATTCAGTAGCAGACCGTTTGAATATTTCATGAGTTCTTAAAACACACCTCTGAATGTGTCTCAAATCACTAATTTACTGTATGAGGAATTCGATTGTTATCAGTCTTGTTGTTTGTTTGTTTTTTTATTTTATTTTTATTTATTATTATTTTTTTTTTAAATTCTTTATTTTTCATTTTTTTCTTTAATTTATTTTAAAAACATACTTTAATTATAATGATTATAGCAAATGTATGAAGTTATATTACTTTGATAATAATAAATGCCTTAAATAATGCTTAAAGTAAATGTGAGGATGAAAGGATACAGTATACATGATGAGAGAGATAGGAAGGGCAGAATGTTAGACGGGCATGCGTGCCCAATTCTTAACCCTTTGAAAATAAAGTTCGTTCGTTCAGTGTCTTCTTCTCATGTCTTACACGTTACTCCCCTACGTCAATATATGATATGAGACGACGATGCTTCACAGAGACGTGACATGTACAAAATGAATGCATGAAATTTGCCAACGTAAGCCCGCCTTTCTACGGGTCTGTTTCTAACATCTTATAGCTCACTCATCTTTATGTTTTGCGGCGCCCGTTTGAAGGAGCTGATGTGTGCGTGAGTAAAAGGTGAATTACTCGCAGGTGTGCTGATTTATTTGATCTCTCACTTAACCTTGAAACACGAGAGAAACCATTGAAGGTCGTTTAGCTGTTGGTGTACTTGGTATAACTGTAGAATGAAAAAAACAAAAACACTAATAGTGATACGTCTTGATGGGAGAAAGGACAAGAAAAAAACCTACGTTGCGGCCACAAGACCTTCGTCAGGGACAGACAAACGAAAAGCAGAAGGGACAGAAAGTGAGAATTAAGTAGAGAACACAAAACTATAAAAATAAGAGAAAACACTCCATGATATGTGTCACACTATAAAAATAAGAGAAAACACTCCCTGATATGTGTCACACTATAAAAATAAGAGAAAACACTCCCTGATGTGTGTCACACTATAAAAATAAGAGAAAACACTCCCTGATATGTGTCACACTATATAAATAAGAGAAAAAAATTCCCTGATATGTGTCACACTATAAAAATAAGAGAAAACACTCCCTGATGTGTGTCACACTATAAAAATAAGAGAAAACACTCCCTGATGTGTGTCTCACTATAAAAATAAGAGAAAACACTCCCTGATGTGTGTCTCACTATAAAAATAAGAGAAAACACTCCCTGATGTGTGTCACACTATAAAAATAAGAGAAAACACTCCCTGATATGTGTCACACTATAAAAATAAGAGAAAACACTCCCTGATATGTGTCACACTATAAAAATAAGAGAAAACACTCCCTGATGTGTGTCACACTATAAAAATAAGAGAAAACACTCCCTGATGTGTGTCTCACTATAAAAATAAGAGAAAACACTCCCTGATGTATGTCACACTATAAAAATAAGAGAAAACACTCCCTGGTGTGTGTCACACTATAAAAATAAGAGAAAACACTCCCTGGTGTGTGTCACATGTTGGAAATAAAATTTTATTTCTATTCATTTAATTCAGTGGTTCTCAACCTTTTTTGCTCATGGGCTCCCTTTCTGCGCCTCATTTACCCATGAGGCCCCCTCTTAGCCGCTGTTAGCTGTAAAAAAAGGTACGTTACTATCTTACTGTGGCCCCTAGAAAAATGGCATGGCCCCCTGGGGAGCCATGTGGCCCAACTTGAGAATGACTGATTTAATCCATCAAACATCATCTTTTGCGAGTAGTCATTCACTCATTATTCATAACCCTCCGCTCCCCAAGGAGCATAGGCCTTCAACAAACACATGCCAAGTCTTCCTGTCACGTGCCATCATCTCAAGTTCTTTCCACGTTCTCCTCATCATTTTCACTTCTGTTTCCAGCTCTCTTCTCCATGTGCTTCTTGGTCTACCTCTCCCTCTCTTGCCATGGGGGTTCCAAAACAGGGACTGCCTTGTAATGCTATCAACAGGTTTCCTCAGTGTGTGTCCTATCCATCGCCATCGTCTTCTTCTCATCTCTTGTTCCACTGGCACTTGTCTGTTTCTTGTCATCAGTTCCACGTCGGTAACCTTGTCATACCACATTAAACCTTCTGTTCTACGCAAGCACCCATTTACTAAAGTCTGTAGCTTTTTGGTTGTTGTTTTTGTAGTTCTCCGTGTCTCAGAGCCAACTAATAGTGTGAGTAGTCATAAACTATATTAATTCAAGGCACGTAAGCCACACATTGGTGTCATGTTGCAGACGTCTCTTGTCTGCTAATCTGTCAATAACGATGCTTCTTTAGCATCTATGAATACACTGATAAAAGGTTACATGCCTTTATTTTTTAAACACATGCGTATTGTAAGTGCAAAGTGCTCAAATCCATAAGTGGCGAGGCCACACTTTGAGTTGAACATATTCTATACATCTCGACGGTGGTAAACACACTTGGAGTGGTTATACCATACATTAACAAGTGGCTACGCCACGCTTAAGAAAAGACACATCATAAACGCCCCAACTGCGAATCCCAGACCACTCTATATTTTCTGAGTCCCCGTCATGCCTAGCAACATTCATACCTCATCAGTTTTGCGCATTTCATATCATTTCATATGCTGTTGGGGATGCGACGTGGTGCAAAACGTTCGATAAAAATCAATCCACCAAAGTTGCTTCACACCACGAAGCGAATCCCAACAAAGTCCATGAAGCAATTTTGATGGTAAGATTGTTGGATTGTAAAAAACAGGCCCACTGATCCAACAGACATGTCGCAAGAGGCAACTCGAATGATTATGTCAACCTCGTTATGTACTACACAAACTGCTACTGCAGAAAACACATGAACGATGTAGTGCAGAATTCATGTAAGAGGACCAACTGGAGTGATATCTCTACGCTCCATAATAATCAAACAGAGAAATTATGATGATGAATGTTGGATTCATTACGGTTTCTTACGTGGTACTTGGGATAACGCCAAAGAATGAATATTGTTTTATGTATGTCGTAAAAGACTGCTATTGTGGGGTGGAGCACCAAACTGGCAATCTCGTCACACACAACAAGGTGCTACATAAAACATCGTTTTATCGCATGGGTGCTTTGATGCAGATAAACTGTAAGCGGGGAGGGGCAGCTGATGTCGTAGCTGCATGCTCCATAAGGAGCGAAAAGGGAAAATATGATGATTTGGGAAGCTGATATGCTGTGTCTTATTTTCTTTTCCTTTCTGCCTTTCTTTTTTAACATTCTTTCAGTTTTCCTTTTTTCTTTCTTCGTGTTTGTGGGAAGCAGTGTTTGAAAATATCGCTTTATCTTCAGTTAACTCACGAAGAAGTAACATACTAGTGTCTGGAATCCGGGTAGTCAAATATAAACATACAGCAACAACCCTCAGCGACGCGTCATGTGCAGTAAACATCAAATACAATACAAAAATGTGCTATCACAAGATACACTGCCATCTAGATAATATTTAAAATAAATTATCATGACGACCGTGATACACCTGGAATTTGAGACAATCAGGTGTAAAGGGTGATTACTCTAGGCCACGGCTTGTAAGTCTGGAATTGCCGAAAAAATTTAAATTTCTAGATGTCTGTCTAATTTTAGAACTACTTTTATTTAAATACACGTGAACGGTTTATATTAGTCGCGTTTCAAATCTTTGACGCTAAAAATCTCAGTGTTGACAGCTGAAAGTTTGCTTGCGGTACCCTTTCTTGACACATTTTAATAATTCTAGTTTTGAGCGGCATAGACTCAGCGGAATTGATATAAAACTACATTTAAAAGAAAAAAAAGGGTTTTAATCCGTTACAGTAATGGTTTTTTAAAGCAGGGGAGATAATTGACCGCAAATATAAATTGCGTTTTATATTTTGTTCGCAATCTTTAGTTTTAAACACAGCTTTAGAAATGATTAATTGTTGTGTATGTTTTACATTAAATTTTCAATGTTATGAAAGTATATTTTATTCAGAATTAAAATAAATGTATTTTACCCTAATATAACCGACTAAAAGAAAATGAGAGAAGAGAAAGACTTAGGTTACAGTTTTCAAAAGAACTACCGGACCAGATAGATGAAACAAACTATTAAGATGCTGATATAACAGAGGAAGAAGTAACTAGTGCAATAAAAGAGAAATCTAATACTGCCTCTGGGCAAGATATACTTAGTTATGAAATCCTTAAGAAAGTATCAAAAAAAACTATAAACACAATAACTTCCCTTTATAACAAAATCTGGAGCTTAGGAAAGATACCAAAAAGCATGAAAAGTAGCTATGATAGTACCCATCCTAAAACCCAATAAGGAAGCCCAAGATGTAAGTTCATATAGGCCTATCTCCTTAATATCACAACTAAGCAAAATACTGGAAACTGTTGTTAACAAAAGAGTTAAATTCTTCCTGGAACAAAATCAGTTATATAGCCCAAACCAGTCAGGGTTTAGAGCAGACAGAAGTACAGTAGACCAGCTTGTAAGATTAGAACACGATGTAAAGCTAGGGTTCAAGAGGAAAGAGAAAACAGTGGCGGTCTTTTTGGATGTCGCTAGAGCTTATGATGAATGCTGGAGAGATGGAGCTCTTTATAAAATGAAAAAGATTGGCATTACTTGTAAAACCTATAAGTATCTAGAAAACTTTTTACAGGTCAGGTATTTTGCTGTACAGGTGAATAATGATGTCAGAAACATATGAACAACAGAATGGGATTCCTCATGGATCAGTGATTTCACCTTCAATTTTCACTATAGATGTAAATGATTTAGAAGATGAATTTAACGACATTAAGAATGCAGTATCATAATTTGCAGATGACTGGGCCATTTGGCGATCTGGAAAACACTTGGACCATGATTACCAAAAACTTCAAAAACAAATAGACAAAGTTTCAGAGTGGATGATAAGTTGGGGCTTCCAAATTAATGTAAACAAAACAGTAGGTATGATATTCAGCAAAGGAAATTTAAAAAAAAAAATAACAAAATCAATATAACCATTTAAAAAAAAACAGAAAATATGTATCTCCTTAACAACAAGATTTCTGGACATAACTTTAGATAAACAACTAAATTGGATAAAACATATAGACAATTTAGTAGAAAGCTGTAGGAGACCCCTAAATATACTAAGGATAGTAAAAGGTAATGGATTGGGGGGGGGGGGGGGAGAAATAAAATAATGCTTGTGTTCTACAAGTCTTTCATCAGGGGGAAACTGGATTATGCCAGCATAGTCTATGACTCAGCTGCAGTTTCTAACAAAGCAAAATTAGACAGAATTCAAAATGCAGCCATGAGAACCATTACAGGTGCATTTATATCAACACCAGTAGAAGCGCTAGAAGTAGCTCTTGGCATACCACCCCTTGGTCTAAGACGGAAAGAACTAAGATTAAATTATTGGAGTAAAGTAGCACAAGAAGTGACCCACCCAGCACATAAAGCATTTGTCAAAAACCAACTAAGTCTATGGGACGTCCCCTTAAATAAAGATAGATATCCAACAGGGTGGAGAACTATAGAAGATCTAACGCAGTTCAAAGAACTGTCAAACACAATTAAAAATAGTAATAAATATAGAAGCAAAATACCACCCTTGGAACTAAAAACACCAATCATAGACTACTCCCCTAAGACGCGCCAACAGTGAGAAATGCAGTTAGCGACCCATAGCTAGACTGCTTGCGTCAGGGTCAGCGAACCAGAGCTGACAAAGACACTACTCCACCTCCAAGTGGTGGTCCTGGAAACAGGCTGCATCACTACAGTCTGGCTGAGTGAGTAGGGATCGAAGAAGGAAGGCTAACCCGGTCCCAAAAATGCCGTGCTAAAGTCGGATGTGTCGGCCGAAAGGCGCAAATATCGCAGCTTTGCTATAAACGGACACAACGTAACCAACGTCCTTTTCAGGACGAACGAAGAAGTATACTTACTGAAAAGATCAAACAAAACATAGAAGATAAGGAAGCCAAAATGATAAGTATAAAGTTCATAGATCAACTAACAAAACAAAGTATGGCCGTCTAACACTGATGGATCAAAGGGTGATAGTGGGCAACTAGGTGCAGAAATAGAAATACCACAGTGGGGAATTAAAAAGAGCTACAGTGTAACTGAAGGGGCTTCGATTTTTACCGCAGAGATGGTAGCAATTCTAAAAATTTTAGAAATAATCGAAGATAACCCACCAAAAGCTGTTACGATATTTACAGACTCACTATCATCACTACAAGCCCTAGAACACCCAGGTAAATGTAGCCGGCCAGACATAAAGGAAGAAATTTTTGCAATTAATAAATCACTAGGGAACAGAGGATGTAGTGTGAGGCTAGTGTGGGTTCCAGCACACATAGGTATAGCTGATAACGAGTTGGCAGACCAGAACGCCAAGAATGGAAGAACAAGTAAAAACAATATAAGAGCATGACTGGGAAGGTCGGAGATCAAGAACCAAGTGAAGCTAACTATAAACGAGGAATGGAAGACAACATTGAAAAACAGTGGAAAAGGCAAACACGCGTTCAAACTGCTGAAAGAACCAACAAGGACGTGCCAGGTCAGAGAAGAATTAAAGATACCATAGAACAAAATACTGTGGCGTCTCCGTCTCAGTGCAGCATACTTAATGATAGAGGAACCACACTGCCAAGATTGTCAGGAAGAAAATGACATAGACCACTACCTGATCCACTGTAAAAAAGTACGAACAACAAAGGCTTGAATTAAAAACTTACTATAGAAATCACAATATAGACATGACAGTGGATAAGGTTTTAAGTATAGATGCCGCAGGAGATGCCCAATCAATACTTACAAGATATATACATAAAACAAAGGAAACATATAAGGTTAGTACTTCAGAAAAGACATTCAACCAAATAGAAATTAAGCAACAAGATCTAACAAATCATTTAAAAAAACCTTACTAACTACTCATAGGACACGGAAGGACAACAAGGTAATAATTTTTTTTTTTAAATTAAAAAAAAAATAACTCAAAAAGAACAAATGCTAATACAAATTAAAAACAAGGGTAAAGGACAATAGTTATCTATAAACAATGCAAAAGAGAAAATAAAATGGACAAATACTAATATAAATTAAAATCACCAACTGCAAAAGACAACAGTTATTTAAATTGAATACAAAGTTAGTAAATAAAATGACACTAAATACCCCAATTATAACCAATTTTTCAGGTTGAACAGGGGAGACCAAGATGGAACGAGAAGAGGGAATTATGGTCAGCTGTTAAGTGCCCGCTCTCCAACAATCACTTCTTCAAAACAATAACAACAACCGACTAAAAGAAAATGACATAGACCACTACCTTGTCCAGTGTAAAAAAGTACGAACAACAAAGGCTTGAATTAAAAACTTACTATAGAAATCACAATATAGACTTAACAGGGGATAAGGTTTTAAGTATAGATGCCCCAGGAGAAGCCCAATCAATACTTAAACAATATATACACATAACAAAGGAAAATATATAAGGTTAATAACAGTGACAATATTGGTAATAATAACCAAAATAATACTTCAGAAAAGACATTCAACCAAATGGAAATTAAGCAATAACAACTAACAAATCATTAATAAAAAATACAAAACAAAACAAAAAAGCAGAAAAATTAGCAAACTTATTAACTACTCATAGGACAAGGAAAGACAACGAGGTTTAAAAAAAAAACACACCAACTCAAAAAAGAACAAATACTAATACAAATTAAAACCAAGTGTAAAGAACAACAGTTATCTACATACAATACAAAACCGAAAATAAAATGACAAATAATAATATAAATTAAAACCAGCAACTGCAAAAGACAATAGTTATTTAAACTTAATACAAAATTAGTAAATAAAATGACACTAAATGCCCCAATTATATCCAAATTTCAGGTTGAACAGGGTAGACCAAGATGGAACGGGAAGAGGCAATAATGGTCAGCTGTTAAGTGCCCGCTCTCCAGCCATCACTTCTTCAAAAAACAACAACAACAACCGACTAGGTTTTAAACACACTAGCTCGGGCGTTGGCGTAGCTGGCGAGTCCTTTTTAGGGCTTTATGCTAGCAGATAGAGAATGTTGGTCCTTTTCAGGGCTTTATGCTAGCAGATAGAGAATGTTGGTCCTTTTTAGGACTTTCTTCTTCTTCTTCGTTCGTCCTGAAAAGGACTGCGTTGTGTCCGTTTACAGCGAAGCTGATATTTGCGTTTTTCGGCCCGACATATTCGGTTTTAGCATGGCATTTTTGGGACCGGGTTAGCCTTCCCTCTTCGATCCCTACTCACTCAGCCAGACTGCAGTGATGCAGCCTGTTTCCAGGACCACCACTTGGAGGTGGAGTAGGGTCTTGGTCAGCGCTAGTTCGCTGACCCTGACACAAGCAGTCTAGCTAACGGTCGCTAACTGCATTCCTCACTGTTGACGCGTCTTAGGTCCCTTTTTCAGGACTTAGTATCTATCAACGCTGATCGGGTTACCAGTCAACAGAGTTGACTTTTTTTTGGATGGTAAATGCGCTCTGATATAACCACATAGGTTGAAAGGGACGCGCCTCGCCAGAAGAAGGCAAAAACAAAAAACCGACTAGGTTGAGAACCGGCATTGCTTGGCTTGCGCAGGTGACGCGCTCTGATTTCCGTCTGCGTTAGAGCGTGTGGTGTGCGGGACGGTCTCACGTTCTGTTTTGTTGACTGCTTCTGATCAATACACAATGGGGCCTCTACTACGACGTCTTGCTTTGGAGGTGATTTTGCCGTCATCGGTGTTTGGAGCAGCTTCCCTGGAGTAACCACAGCTGTCGACTAGTCACTACAGGAGAGGATTGTTAAGATCACCCAGGTGTCTGCAGGTGAGGCCTCGCTCAGGGCCCTACCCGACGACAAAGTGATCGGTATCTTCGAAGCGATAACAGGCAGGAGAGGCATCGCTAAAGTAAGAAGACACGAAAAGGGAGTAGTGCTTTCTCTCAACAGCACGGAAAAAACAACTTCGCGGATGACAGAACTGGAGTCCGTAGCGAAAGAATTCATGCTGCCCCACCAGATAAAAGTAGTGATGGAGACCAGCAAGACAACAAAGAAGTTGGTGCTAAGAGGGGTCGATACCAGATGGTCCGCAAACGAAGTCCAAAGTTGCCTACAAACTGAAAACACAAATGCCCAAATCATACAAGTCAAAGGGTTAAAGACATGGAATAAAAAGGATACCAATCTGGTGGTAGAAACTATTGAAGGAGCTACAAGACCTGAAAGTGTTGTGTAGTGATCAAAGATACATACAAAAGAACAGAAGTCTATATCCCTCCTGTGATGCAGTGCTCCAACTGCCAGAAATTTTCCCACACCAAGAAAACACGCAGGAGAGATACAGTCTGCCGGTATTGTGCGGTAAGCCACCAATATGGCGACTGCCCCAGGGCGAAGGAGGACCACAATTACAAAGCGATTAACACAAACCGTCCCTGTGCAAACTGCCTCGGACACTATGGGGCAAGGTACTGAGGCTGCCCTGTGCTCCAGAAAACCATGGGGCAAGGTACCGAGGCTGCCTTGTGCTCCAGGAAACCATGGGGCAAGGTACCGAGGCTGCCCTGTGTCGTGTGGTGAGTACTGGGGCAACTACAACAGTAGTTTTGCCAGTAATAGTCTATGAGATATTAGATATACGGTCTCTAGAAATTGGCTCGTTAAGAAATAATAAAGACCTATTCGAGATAGGGACAAGAAGACAGGAATGCGAATGCTTTCCACTAGACAGTGTTTTCTAATTAATTATGGAAAGAGTTCTGTTTCCCCACGACCTTAGCTTCTGCCCTTAGATCCCGTAAAGAAAAAGCCCCCAACCTCATCTGAGTAGAGAAAGGTTCCTATAGGTGAATATGTAACACCGACAGCACGAGTGATACATTAACAAACTCTTGATAATGATCAACCGATCGTTGGGTTTATTAATGAAATATCCACACATATAGGGTTAGTAATGGTTAGATCGTGATGATGGTGAAAGACGATTCACACAAAACACACAGATGAGATAATAAAATTGCAATTAATTAAGTAATAGTTAATTAAGAATGAACTGGTGTAAAGTGAAATGATGATGTGATATGATACGTGTTACCAAATGGTGAGTACTCTACACAGCCCATGTGTCTCTAAATGCTTCTCCTAGATATGAGGATTCACATGTATGCATAAAATGTCCCAAGTTGTTATACGTTATGTCGAGTGGGGTATCTCTAAGCTGAGGACGTTCTGATGAATACTGTTGTCGTACGGAGAACGCTGACGAGATATCTAAGTATATTCCTTCACTGTTTGAGTATATCTCTGTAGTGTTGATCAACAGTTAATAGTTGTCATATGAACAAAAAGTCTGTTGTCTAATCTCCCAAGGGTACTGGTCAGACTGGATATCTTCACGAAATGTTAGTGATATGTAGACTCATAACCTTGCATATGTAGTCGTGATTCATAATATATATATATATATATATATATATATATATATATATATATATATATATATATATATATATATATATATATATATATATATATATATATATATATATATATATATATATATATATATATTCTGCTTCATAGAATGCGCTTAAGAGGGTGTTGCACTTGCTATAAATATGCGATTCCTCTTTTGAGCTCTTTTGCTTGACTTCAGATAATAATGATCTTTCGAGTGATTTGAATTTATGATGACTCTGTATTGAACTTGGGATAACTCTGTATTGAACTTGTGAGCAAGCAGTATATGGTGACGAAAAATGCTGCGTCCACCTTCTGACTTGTGGGTGAGACAATATTCCTTTTTAATTGAGGAATGAAAGATGTCCTATGGCGAATTCTGCTATCCAAATGTCCGTTTTTGATAACTTATTTCTGGTTTGACGTCAGACACGTTGCGTGTAGACTCAGACTTCTGATGAACTGAAGACACACAAAAGTCTTCGTAAGTTTTTCACATTTAACATCACTGGTTGACTTGCATTTAAACTATTGCTCATTATTCATCTCTCTCTCTCTGAGTTCAATTCTAATGATGTTAAATATCTTGTGCATGAGAGTGTGTGCGCATGGGAGACTGTGATGATGATGACGATGACGTATGAACTATTAATTACCTCCTATCATCCTATCATCTTCTAGGAAAATCTTTTGATTTTATTAATCAGTTATGCCAAGAATTATTTGAAACTTTATCTTCCGCACATTTTAGCTGTGAGGTTAAAATAAACAAAAATAAGAAAATGTATTAATAAGTATAAGATCTACTAACCTTCTTTTTCCTTCGCAAAATCCTTTAAGAACACAATTAATCACAGAACTGAATTATATCCACTCTGAATAAACACGTGTATTAGGCTAGGCGTTTTTGGGTTTAATCTCTTCCTCACAAGGTAAAAAACTTGACTCCTTCCTAGAACAAGCTACGCAGTAGATTATATTTCTGCCAGTCCAATATGGGTTTCTTGTACAGCTCCGCCCATACCAACCAATTCTTAATGGCCCCCCTGGTCACTCATTAACAGGATCGCTCTTGTCCCCTGTCAGTCCAAACGTGGGTGTAGTTTGACCTCTGATTGTTTATTGTTCACCTGGCCAAGATGGGCGTCCAATGTGGTAAACCAACGCTTGTCTGAACCGCGGCCGACCAAAGATAACACCATTACAGCATGAGACGTTTTCCCCTGGCCAATCTGGGCGTCCAATGTAGTGTCACAGAAATTACAGCATGCCCAGGTGTTTGATTAGGATGACCATATGTGTTTTTACCAGATTTATCACGATGCAATGTGGGCTTCAAACGATAATGTCAGGCATGTGGACTCAATCAAAGGACTTTTATTTCCCCCGATGAAAGAACAAATGTGGTTCTTGTAAAGTGCAATCTTTACTATCTTGTAATATAATACATTTATATACTTATTATGTTCGCAAATATTTTGTAAACAAAGTATTTTCTTTTTAAGTGCTTAAGGAGAAGTCATTTTTGAGTTACTTCCCTTGAAATGAGTTCCGTCATCTTCGATCGGACTCCGCGGACGAAACTAGGCCTACTGCGATTTATTCTTTGCCTGGGTAGGAATAGATTGTTCTTGCTTCAGTATATCTATGGCCTGAATTTATACGTAGTGTTTGTATGAGTAGGACGAGTCTGTCTTATAGATGTATATCTTTACCTTTCTAAGTCGAACTATGTTGGTTGTCGCTAGAAAAGGTCAAAGGCTATGCAGCGGAAGTATCGCTAGCAGGGGGTGTGATTCATGGCTGTCATCCTGTCGGGATGTCGAATTTTGTTGTAGCCGGCTTATCGCCAAAAAAAGTGATCTATAAGTAGATGGGGAAAAGTGATAGTCATTTAGACATGTTGTATGTACTTTACCCCAGTGTTTATTCTCTTTTGCCAAGGAATGGCAAAGTTATATTTCGCATAGAAAGGTAAAACCACAATTTATTATGAACTTGGGCTTCGCCATCGTTGTCGATATGCAGATGCACAGTGGTACTTTTGAAAAGAATATTTATTCAAAGGAAGATGACATTCCTATGTATCAGCACTAGATTATATGATATTATTCAATTACCTCTATGATAGAAGTTATGAAGAAATGAGGACATTTAACGAATGACCAATTTTGATCTGTATCCAATAGTGAGTGAAACTCACGAGAGAAGAACAGCCATGTTGAAATCCATATACTTTGTATTTATCGAGTGAGAAAAAGGGATGCCTGTACTATCGCTCGATGAACCAAGAGATCACTGCTACATGTGAGAACCCATGTCTGGGATTCCTATATCTTTATGAAAAATATATATATTGAACTTTACGTGAAGGGATATTCGCTAGACGAGGTTAAGTCTAGGAGCCTTCCTATATATATTGGTTATGGACTGACGTGCCCAGTCAGTAAAGCCAGCTGATTTACATGATGGAACTCTGAATGCTTATTTACGAATGCTCCATTATGATATTTGCCAAGCATGAATGCTAACTTAAGATGATATACCCGTGACCAATATTATGCTGTCTATGTCGACATTTGTTCCTGTAACCATACACGTACTGTCCAAGTGTGCGTCTCATTAAATGTTATAAAAAGACCACCGTAGTTCCAGTACTTCTTGAATTTGAACAGTGTGAGTGTGAGTGATGTACTACCAACCTGTCAACTCTATCGAATCATTCTACCATTCGCGTTCTGACACTCAGATACACACTCATTGTCTACACTCACATTCTTGTCAGAGCCTCATCACGTTCCAGGACAAGATGACCTGTATGACCAAAACTGTGCGGGGTTTAATGAGTTGACAATCGTTACACTTTACCACACCAGTCCCAACATCTACATTTATCAACTGGTGGACATTCACGGCATTTAACAAATAAACGTGATTTAACAACTGGTGTGCCAGCTTCCTGGGTCAACCTGCACAGTGACCATATTGAGAAGTAAACTACTGAGACCAGACGTTCCTTGGGGTCTGTTACGACACACAAATACATCAACAGTACAACTCTACAGTGATGTCAGCGTGACCTGTCCTGTCGAGAGTATGCAGTAACTAGGTCAGCGTTTGTTGACATTTGGTTCGTTGGACATTTGCCATGCAACTGACAGTGTTACACAGCAAGCTTGGTTGAAACATAGAACATTACACATCAGGACTGGAGAATATTTGACAGTGTTTGCGAAAAGAAGTGTTATTGAACTGAGAAGTCCTACATCGATTGTTATCATTCACATCAACGATGGAGCTTCTATTTCTGTGTTGAATTTAAAATAATTAGACCAGAAGTATTTGTTTAATAAAGTACCACAGTACTGTACTATTAGGCAGTGTAACTGAGCCTTCTTTACAACACATTCTTTCTGCAACACTCTATTTACATCATATTGCCATACTATTTATGCATTTATGTATTTATGTTTAAATATTTATATGTGATATTTGTTTGTATCCAGCGGGTTGTTGTTTTGGTTGGGCGGTGTCACACAACAGAGTATCCCACGTAATAGAGGGTCTGATGTGTGCGTTTCTATAGGTGCAATTTTCTTGATTGAAAATTTGCTGCGACAGCTGTTGCTATTAGTGTTAGCTGTGAAGACTGTACTCATTGTTGTTTTTGTAATATTCCTCTGTTCTTTAGTTTGTTTTGATTTGTTTGTAATTTGTTGGTCTACCCTATTCTATCTTTCAGTTCTATTCTCAATTTATATTTATATACTGTGGCGTTATTTGTATTTGTTATCCTCTTGCGGTTTATCTTTTATAGTTTTTCCCATTTGATTTATTTCATTTCCGCAAATGTTTTCATGTTCTTCTGTATAACTGTTTTGTTTTGTGCCTGATCAACATACACTATTTAAAATATAGTTGATCATATAAATTGATGTACAAGAATCAACTGATAGTTAGTTGCTATTACTAAAGGTACACAGTTGATGATATAAAACACTATTTCTGGTGCACTGCACTTATATTATAGAGTGAACCAGCAACTTATAGCTGTTATTATATAAGGATTTATACAAGACCTTTGTAAGGCTTGTTTCCCACAGTGATTGGGATAGTTAAGTACTATTTTCCACAGGTTACAAAGTTATCATACAAGGTCTTTGATTAAGACTAAGAAAGTGAATTTATTTACTTTTGCAAATTACTGATCTTATTAGACAAGATGGCTACATTAGATTATTTTATCACACAAGGCAAAGCTCTTGATAAGACTGGTCAGCAATTAGAAGAATGGGCAGTTGCTCAATATGACAAAGCATTAGCTGTAGAAGAAAGAAAAGCATTGATTGAAGAAAAGAAATTAGAAGCTGAGGAAAAAAAATTACAAAGAGAGGATGAACAAAAGAAATTGCAGATACAGACTGATGAAAAAAGATTCCAGATGGAAATGGAAAAAGAGAAAAGAAAAGATGAAGCTGCTGCAGAAGAGAAAAAATTACAAGCTGCTGCTGAAGAGAAAAAATTACAAGCTGCTGCAGAAGAGAGAAAAGCAATAAGAGAACATGAACACAAAAAAGAACTTTTAGCATTTGAGTTAGAAAAGTTAAAGTTAACAAACATAAGTAATGTTAATCAAGCATCTGGTGGTAATGGTAAACCCTTTACTTACAAGGTCAAGGTACCAGCGTTCAACCCTTCCAGTGATGACATAACATTCTGGCTTAATAGATATGAACGCTCGTGTCGAGCTCATAATGTAGATAAATCACAATATGCTAACCAGTTATCAGAAAATCTGAAAGGTGATTCTCTGACTAGTTTAAGTTTGGTTGAAGAGGCTGACAAAGATAACTATGATGTTATTAGGGCAGCCTTATTAAAGAAGTATCAGTTGTCTGAAGAGGGTTATCGGAAGTTGTTTAAGACAATGGTGCCTGAGGCAGGTGTAGAATTCTCAGAATTCATTGCAAGGACACGTCTTACATTTGATCGTTGGATTGAGCTATCCAAAACAGAAAAGACTTATGAAGCCCTTATGGACTTGATACTCAGAGACAAGATTATGTCAAGTATAAATAAACCGTTCCTGGAATTCTTACATGAGCGTAAACCTAAGTCTCTAAAAGAAATGGAACAGTATTGTACCCAATACGTCACTGCACATCCGGACGTAGCTATTAGCAACAGTAAGGTTAAAGAAGGTATGCCAGTTGCTTCTGCAACACCATACAACCCTAATCACTCTCACAAATTCCAAGGACCTCAAAATAGGTTTAATAAAAAAGGTAACTATTACAGTTATCAGAACCAAGGTAACCAATCATTTCAGGGTTCTTCTTCGAATACCTGGAGAAGAGCTGACAGCCCTCGATTCAGGGGTGGTCATAATTACAGGAACTTCCGCAAAGGAAGTCATTCTAGAAACTATCCAAGTTTTCCTTCATGGAGACAACAAGATCATAATTACCGAGATACTCATTATAATGAATATGATGATAGTAACCAAAGGAGCTATGATTCAAACCCGAGTAGGGGTTATAATAGTGGAAACAATGATAAGTACAGAGGCAATAATAACAGAGGTAGAGCACAATTCAAAAAACATAAAGCTCATTACCAGGCGAACTCTGCACAGCAAGAGTCCCACGAAGCCTATAAACAAAATAAAGATAATGATGACTCTAATAATATGGCATGTGCCGCTTTTGATTTTGGGAGAGCATCTCAGTGCCCCCAATGCAAAACATTATTTGAGCCAACCACAGTGTCTACTTTAAGCTGTGGCCATCCTCTTCCCGCTCTTCCTGCGTCAATCGCGCATGATGGAAGAGGTTCTCTTGTCTTACACAAAGGTTTAGTAAATGACAATCCAGTCTCAGTACTTTTTTATTCTGGATGCACAACAATTGGGGTTAGGCAGTCACTCATAGATCCTTCTCATTCTACAGGCAAAGTAGTCAAATGCGTAACATTTGGCGGCACCATAGAGAAATACTCTACCGCTATCATTAGGATTGCTACTCCTTTCTTCACAGGAGATGTACACGCATGTCTTTTGCCGAATCCGATCGCTGATCTTATCATCGGTCGCATTCACGGAGTCAAAGAATGCACTCCGGAGCAAATTTCCGTTTGGGAAAATCAAAATATGCAATCTGCTAATGCGGTAGTCACTAGAGCTCAAGCTCTCAATATGCCTGAAACTTCATCTGTTGAAGATAATGAAGTGCATAACCAAGATGATCCCTTGGTAATTTCTCGTGACTCGTTTATAAAACAACAAGAAGAAGATCCGACTCTTAAGAAATTCTTCACTCTTGTAACGAAAGGTGATACGAATAAAGATTCAAATTGTAAATCTTGGATTACAATGAAGAATGGCGTACTTGTACGTATGGTGCAAGACTCCACTAAGTCAAGTCATTCTCAGATTCTTGTACCCAAGAATTTGAGAGTTAAAATCTTACAACATGCACACGACTCTCAGTGTGCTGGTCACATGGGTTTTTCCCGTACAAAGTCAAGAGTTCTTGCGGCTTTCTTTTGGCCTTTTGTGAACAAGGACATACGGATCTATTGTCGATCCTGTAAGGTATGTCAAGAAATCAAATCCAAAGGTCCTCGTCATGCTGCGCCTATTCAGGCTGCAGATATTCCTATTCGTCCATTCCAGAAAATGGCGATAGACATCATTGGTCCATTCAAGATCAAATCTGCTAGAGGACATCAGTTTATCTTAACGTGTGTAGACATGTGCACACGTTGGCCAGAGGCTATCCCTCTAAAGAGCATTACTACCGCTGACATTGCAGATGCTCTTTGGCTTATATTTTCTCGTCTGGGATTCCCCGGAGAAATATTATCAGATCATGGCACCCAACTGATATCGGATACCATGTCTCAAGTAATGTCTACTCTACAGATAGAGAGATCTTTGAGTAGCATCTATCATCCTATGTCCAATGGGATGGTCGAGCGACTAAATAGAACACTTAAGAACTTATTAGGGAAGATAACTGAGGATCATCCTCAAGATTGGGATAGGGTTTTACCCGCGGCCCTCTTCGCGTACAGAGAGGTCCCCAATGAACATACAGGGTTTTCTCCCTTTGAACTTGTCTTTGGCGCGCGACCGCGCGGCCCAATGTCTTTGCTGCATGATCTTATAACAGCTGACAATATTGACGATGACACAAAATCTTCTTACGAGTATGTCATCGCGCTGAGACAAAAGATTATCGAAGCATGCAAATTGGCAACGTCCTCTTCTGAATTTGCTAAGCAGAAGGCAAGACAATTTGCTAATAAGAAAAGAACTTTACGACAACTTTGTCCTGGTGCCAAAGCATTTGTTTTGCTACCTTGTCGTGAAAACAGACTCCTTATTAGTTGGAAAGGTCCGTACGATATAATATCGAAAATTTCAGATGTTGACTACATCGTCGATATTAACGGGAAGCATAAAACCTTCCACATCAATATGCTTACGGAGTTCCATGAACGTCCTGACTATCTACAGCCTATTTTCCAGGCAACGGACGATTCTCATGTCAAACATGGTCATTACTCATCACTGTCTGTAATACAGGATGAGGAAACAAGTTTTTCGGATGTTAATCTCCCGCTTCCAATGATCCCACTTCATTCTAGTGAATCATGGAAAGACGTTACTGTTTCTCCTGATTTGTCTCTAGGAGAACAGCGACAAGTTTCGTCTATGTTACAAACATTTCAGGATTGCCTCACTGACATCCCTGGAGAAACTCATGTCATTGAGCATGACATTGTTCTAACTGAACATACTCTAATTAGGGTTAGACCTTATCCTATCCCTATACATTTCCAAACACAGGTTGAAAAGGAGTTAGATGAAATGATAGATTTACAAATAATCGAACCATCCACTTCTGCATATTCTTCGCCGATGGTTATTGTTCGAAAAAAGACAATAACATACGTCTTTGCATTGACTATCGCAAATTGAATCAAGTTACGAAGTTCGATGCTGAACCTATGCCTTTACTAGAAGAGCTACTTACTCGTCTTTCTAAATCGCATTTTTTCACTAAACTTGATTTGTCTAAAGGATATTGGCAAGTTCCATTATCCGAACGCGCCAAACCTCTTACCGCTTTCTCTACTCCCAGAGGCCTTTTCCAATGGAATTTTATGCCTTTCGGCCTTATGAACGCACCAGCTACATTTGTACGCATGATGCGTCGAATCCTATCGTATCGGTCAGATGTCATTGCTTATCTAGACGACATCTGTCTTTTCAGCGATACTTGGGAAGATCACTATTCAGGGTTAGTTGAATTATTATCAACTCTGCGTGAGTATAACCTGACAGCAAAACCATCTAAAGCTTGCATTGGCTTTAGCGAAATTGCTTTCTTAGGCCATCGAGTAGGTCACGGTTTCTTGAAGACAGAAGACCATAATATCACTAAGATACTTAACATCTCTATCCCTAGGACTAAAAAGCAAGTGCGAAGTCTTTTAGGTCTCATACAATTTTATGGACGTTTCATTCCGAATCTGTCCTCTATCATGGCACCTCTCTCTACACTATAAAAGAAAGGGTCGCCTAACATGGTTCACTGGTCTCATGAATGCCAATCTTCACTAGAGAAGATCAAAACTATGTTTTCATCACCACCTATTTTAGTGTTACCTACAACAGATAAGACATTTGTTCTTCGTAGTGACGCTTCATCCACTGGGATTGGAGCGGCACTAATGCAAGAGTACTCTGGAACTCTGCATCCTGTAATGTATATATCCAGAAAACTTAATGCTGCAGAAAGGAATTACTCGGGTTTAGACCGTGAATTATTGGCAATGGTTTGGTCAATTCTCAAACTCCAAAGATTCCTTCTGGGCGCGCATTTCGTAGTGGAAACTGACCAAAAAGCTCTTACGGCTATCCAAAGTAAGAACTTGAAGAGCTCGAGATCAACTCGATACGCAATCGCTCTTCAACCTTTTCATTTCTCTGTACGAGCTATCCGTGGTTCAGAAAATGTGATGGCGGACATTCTGTCCAGATGCCCACATGATGCCACTTAACTGTTAAATATTGGATCTTTTTAATATGTATAACTTTACAACAGTTATTTTTTGTTCCTATACCAAGATACACATTTGTAATTTAATAATAGAATAATGGTATCTCTACTTAGCGGTTTATTGATGTTTATTCACCGCTGTTCTTTGATGATTGTTTCTTCATAAATCATAAATTTAAGATTATAGTGTGAATTTTTGGTATGCATTGTATAATTACCAGAATTGTATTATACGTAGATCACACCTTCCTGGAAACATTTATTCGTAGAGAAACAATTTCTCTCAGATTTTGAGATATATTCTCACCGGTCATATTAGGAATTATAGTTATTCCTGATATTTGCATCTGCGCAGTATTCTTGCGTTGTGAGCCTATTGTATGTTGCTCCTAGATGTATTTAAAAAAAAAATTTTTTTTTTTTCCCGGGAGGTGTGGTAAGACTGTAAAGTGCACTCTTTACTATCTTGTAATATAATACATTTATATACTTATTATGTTCGCAAATATTTTGTAAACAAAGTATTTTCTTTTTAAGTGCTTAAGGAGAAGTCATTTTTGAGTTACTTCCCTTAAAATGAGTTCCGTCATCTTCGATCGGACTCCGCGGACGAATCTAGGCCTACTGCGATTTATTCTTTGCCTGGGTAGGAATAGATTGTTCTTGCTTCAGTATATCTATGGCCTGAATTTATACGTAGTGTTTGTATGAGTAGGACGAGTCTGTCTTATAGATGTATATCTTTACCTTTCTAAGTCGAACTATGTTGGTTGTCGCTAGAAAAGGTCAAAGGCTATGCAGCGGAAGTATCGCTAGCAGGGGGTGTGATTCATGGCTGTCATCCTGTCGGGATGTCGAATTTTGTTGTAGCCGGCTTATCGCCAAAAAAAAGTGATCTATAAGTAGATGGGGAAAAGTGATAGTCATTTAGACATGTTGTATGTACTTTACCCCAGTGTTTATTCTCTTTTGCCAAGGAATGGCAAAGTTATATTTCGCATAGAAAGGTAAAACCACAATTTATTATGAACTTGGGCTTCGCCATCGTTGTCGATAAGCAGATGCACAGTGGTACTTTTAAAAAGAATATTTATTCAAAGGAAGATGACATTCCTATGTATCAGCACTAGATTATATGATATTATTCAATTACCTCTATGATAGAAGTTATGAAGAAATGAGGACATTTAACGAATGACCAATTTTGATCTGTATCCAATAGTGAGTGAAACTCACGAGAGAAGAACAGCCATGTTGAAATCCATATACTTTGTATTTATCGAGTGAGAAAAAGGGATGCCTGTACTATCGCTCGATGAACCAAGAGATCACTGCTACATGTGAGAACCCATGTCTGGGATTTCTATATCTTTATGAAAAATATATATATTGAACTTTACGTGAAGGGATATTCGCTAGACGAGGTTAAGTCTAGGAGCCTTCCTATATATATTGGTTATGGACTGACGTGTCCAGTCAGTAAAGCCAGCTGATTTACATGATGGAACTCTGAATGCTTATTTACGAATGCTCCATTATGATATTTGCCAAGCATGAATGCTAACTTAAGATGATATACCCGTGACCAACATTATGCTGTCTATGTCGACATTTGTTCCTGTAACCATACACGTACTGTCCAAGTGTGCGTCTCATTAAATGTTATAAAAAGACCACCGTAGTTCCAGTACTTCTTGAATTCGAACAGTGTGAGTGTGAGTGATGTACTACCAACCTGTCAACTCTATCGAATCATTCTACCATTCGCGTTCTGACAATCAGATACACACTCATTGTCTACACTCACATTCTTGTCAGAGCCTCATCACGTTCCAGGACAAGATGACCTGTATGACCAAAACTGTGCGGGGTTTAATGAGTTGACAATCGTTACACTTTACCACACCAGTCCCAACATCTACATTTATCAACTGGTGGACATTCACGGCATTTAACAAATAAACGTGATTTAACAGTTCTCTAGATACCGGTCGCGAGTAATCATAACGATGAAATAGCAAATGTGGGTCGCAAATATGGGATGAAAGAGCAAATGTCGGAGAAAATACAATGTGAAAAATGTAGGAAAAGATGGAGCAAAAAGGCCTTTGCGCTCGTTTATCACACCCTGTGCTCCAGAAAACCATGGGGCAAGGTACCGAGGCTGCCTTGTGCTCCAGGAAATCACGGGGCAAGGTACCGAGGCTGCCCTGTGTTCCAAGAAACCATGGGGCAAGGTACCGAGGCTGCCCTGTGTTCCAGGAAACCATGGGGCAAGGTACCGAGGCTGCCCTGTGTTCCAGGAAACCATGGGGCAAGGTACCGAGGCTGCCACGTGTTCCAGGAAACCATGGGGCAAGGTACCGAGGCTGCCACGTGTTCCAGGAAACCATGGGGCAAGGTACCGAGGCTGCCCTGTGCTCCAGGAAACCATGGGGCAAGGTACCGAGGCTGCCCTGTGTTCCAGGAAATCATGGGGCAAGGTACAGAGGCTGCCCTGTGTTCCAGGAAACTAAGAGCATACTGAAGGAAGCGTTATCCAAAAACATCCCCTTCATAGAGGCAAAACACAGAGTGGCTGCGGATGTCGCGAACAGACAGCGCACAACAGATAGAAGACAGCTGGATCAGCTGACAGCGGAAGTCAAAGAAATAAAACTAAAACTCCAGATCGGGAACAGAAGCAAGCAGACTCGCGAAGATCAAACCGACAGTGGTGAAGACGTAATAGACCTACAGAGCGTTAGAAATATGATGGAAGACATGAAAAGAATTCAGCAGCAGGTAGAAGCAGATGTCAAGAAGCTGACAGAGCTGAAAGAGGAAAACGAAGAACAACTCAAAAGAATAGAAGCAGAAAGAATGGCCATTGAGGAAACTACATCTAACAACACACGAGAAACTAAAATGAACGAACAATCAAACGAAGAAGTCATCGATGAAATGCTAGAAAAGCTACTCTCCACAATAATAGAAAAAGCGATATATCAGGTATAGGAGAAAAGGAAGACACAAGCAACAGAAACGAGGAGGTTAAAAACACACAAAACCACACAAGCCAGCTAGTAGTCCTTTTTTAGGACTAGCCCTTCTCAGGACTGCCACCGAACGAGCGAGACTGGAGGCGAAATACACTATTGAACACCCAAAGATACCACGAACAGACAGCAAAGAGAGGAATCAAGACAGTCAGCTAGTGGTCCTTCTTAGTACCAGTCTTTTTCAGGACTAGCAACCGGCTAGCAACGAATAACCTAACGCACAATATACCCCAAATTAAAACCGCTTTGGTTGAACAGGGTATAATAGCAATATAGTCGACGAAAGACGAACGAACGAAACGAACCGACTAGGTTGAACGGCACGCGCCTCGCCAAAACGAGGCAAAACTTTATTTAAAACAATATATATTATTACACTTCTCAACAAAAAACTAAATAGACTAGCTCGGGCGTTGGCGTAGCTGGCGAGTCCTTTTTATGGCTTTATGCAAGCAGATAGATAATGTTGGTCCTTTTCAGGACTTAGTATCTATCAACGCTGATCGGGTTAGCAGTCAACAGAGTTGACTTTAAAAAAAAAATGGTAAATGCGCTCTGATATAACCAAATAGGTTGAAAGGAACGCGCCTCGCCAGAAGAAGGCAAAAACCGAACCAAAAAAAAATTATATATTCTTATTACTAAATCCATTAAAATCAGAAAATAAATGATGCACATTCTATAGCAGACAACTGTCGCTTTTTGTCTCCCTTGATTGTCCGTAATAGTACACACATCTTTAGACAGTTCGAGGGAAAAAGATGAGGTTTTCAAGGGTAGCAACAACATTCGCTAAAGATTACTCTAAGCAGGGATATAAATAGAAGGATAATGCTCCTATTTGAGGGAGACTCACAGGTTTTTTAGGATGGAAATTTAAAAAAAAGCTTAGTTTTCTGTAAATATAGGTCCCCCGCCCATTTCTATGAGAAGTGTTTTGTGACAATGTGACAACAGACGAGTGTTTAATGAAACCCCAGCCGCAGAAGGTAACTCAGTAAAAAATTGTGTTTAGTTCTGTAAATATATGTATCTAAAAATGAGTCATACGAATGGAGCCACTAACTTACAATCAACCATGTTATCAACTTCACTAAGGATTTATATTAGCACTCACACACACGCATATATATATATATATATATATATATATATATATATATATATATATATATATATATATATATATATATATATATATATATATATATATATATATATATATATATATATAAATTTATTTATTTATTTATTTATTTAGGAAATCATCTGGAAAACAAGGTTAAAATGAGCAAAGTTGATTAACCAAAAAACAGTTCATCGTGTGGTTTCTTTTGGAAGAATCATAGATTTCTTCATGGGGTGATATTAATAAATAATGGAATTAGAACGTAACTGGCCATGTGGCGACAATGGGTTGTCGCTGGAGTATAGTTTAGTTCATGCTGGTTCTCAGCCGAGGGGCTTTTGGAATCACGTTCATCGCAGGAGTAAATCTCACAAATGTTGCTGCTTCGAAAGTCCTCTTGACCCATGTCTTATATGTGGTCTCTAGAGCTGAGTACTAATAACAAGTACGAGGAAGTGAGAGAAATACAATATAACAAGTACAGGTAGTCCCATAGCAGTTACTGCCGTAAGTTAGTGAAGTGTTAGAGACTTCACGATACTAGGTCCAGCATCGAGAAGTGAGGTGACCAGTTCCCTTCCCTAACTCAATAGCAAAGTCAGATAACCATTTACAGCTGGGCAGATTGGAGCGTGTCGATACCATGAATCGAATCCGGCATCTTTACCGCGAGAAACCAGCGCTAATAATAGCCTCTCCCGTAAATCTTGTGTTTCCGGATGTAAGCAGCAAGGGGCATTCGCTTTCTTCCACCATTTCATTTTCCTCTGAATTTTTCTGATGCCCATGAGCTCAACATCTCAGACCATCGAGACCGATGAACGTGTATTAAGCGAGCAAAAGAATGCAAATGAATCATAGTACAATGTACATCAATCTGAATACGAGTGTTGACATTTGAGATATACATTATGATATTATCATCTTCTTTCTGTTCCCTATGGAGTATGGTGCTACCCCTGCTATTGGTTTCTTACGAGGAAATCCGCAAGGAGTCACCCGCTCTTGCAGTGGTGGGTTATGTTGAAGTTTATCTTACATGATGAAGTTGCCAGCAAAATACACAACTTTACATAAACAAGCATATTCATTCACGTGAAATGTACATTTAACATGAACAAAATATACATTTAAGACTCACCCCTTTCTATTTGAAGGATATAGAGACGCTACCGAACAGAGTGGCCTAGTGTAGTTACTGCAACTGGTCAAGGTGCAGTCTTCCCACGTTTGAATAAATGATAATGATTATGTGTCGTATATGATATACTGAGCAGTGCACCAATTGCCTCACCGATACAGTTTGATAGGGGCAGCCTATTGAATATTGTGAAGAAGGTTGTGGTGGGTTTTGATGTTAAAGAAATAGATATTATTTGTAACAGATGTGAGGTCAGCTGTGCAAGCCCCTGAGGTTAGTTATTTATGAATATGTTCTCAGGGAATCCTGTCTGTTACCATCTTATGACCTCAACCTGTCATATATTTTCTCCTAGTTAAGTGTAAAGGTGTGTGAGTGTTGTCTAGCTAGATGTCTAGGGTATATGCGATGTAATGTAATGAAATGACAACACTACATTTATAAATTAATGAACAATAATGAAACAAGTCACTGTTAAAGTTTAAATTTTAAATCTTTTTTCTTTACAATTTATTTTCCTGTATCTCAGTTCTTTTTTTGGATACAGGAATACTGAAAACTCAAGGTGATAATGAAATGTATTTACAACAATTAATTCAAACTATAATTGAGCCGTTTATTATTCACAACTCTAAAAACGTCACTCTTGAAAAGTGTCAATTAAATCTTGATCCTATGAACGGGTAATAATGGGAAGAACGGCTGTGTTCATCATGTTCTGAACTAGGAAATACACATTTGGAAAAGAGAGTGGTTAATCTGAGGTATCATGTGCCCGTGGACGAATTCTTATCTTTGTAGTTGCTGGAATACAAGATGGTTTCAGTCCACGCTAACAGCTTCAAACTGCCAAGTCATGATACTGCCCTTGAATTCTCAACAGTGAGGCAAACAGACAATACTGCCTCAATTCTTCAGGTGCAGATGTACATACAGGTATATGTTGACCAATGGCGCACTTTGATTCAGAGATGAAACCCTGGATTTAGAGTAATAAACCCATCCTCAACACCTCATATACACTCTCTATCCCTAACTATTAAACATTTTCAACCTGGTCAGAATCAGCATGGTAACTAAACAATTAGTTAACGTTCTTATTTGGTTTTGTACCCCATTCATGATCAGATAATCTTTCAAACTTCAGTTTGGCCCTTTTCCTTGACCAAGGAAACATTTTAATTAATTATATCAAGTCATGTGCAAACACGGTGATTTGCTGAAGAAGACGGCCAGTGGTTTTCTGATCTTACATCATAAAACTGTACATCAATTTCCCCATTACTATTTAATTTTATTTTCTCCCAAAGTGTCAGTAAGCCTGTCTGGCTTTTCTACAAAATGATAATATCCTTCTTAACAACTTTGTGACACAACACAAAGTTTGATGTTGGCGCTTTCCTATATATCCCTCTACCCATAGAATTTTCATACATATTCAATAATACATAATATTAATAATAATAATAATGATATAAATGTTGTTTTCTTACAGCATCAATGAAATATTTCTACTAATTAGTTTAATTAGCGATAATATGGTCACTTCCAGATCGCTTGCTGGTGCAGATCAGCAAAGGCAAAATCGTACTGAAATTCTTGCCTTTAACACAACAGTAGTGTAGGAAATATATTTTATAAGTGGCACGTAACGCCGATTTCAAATTGTTTTTATCACTACTGTTAGTCTATTAGACTCCAGCCAATCAGGAACTATTATGCCTCTTGCGTCCTTTTTCAAATTGAAACTTCAACTTTCAAACTTGGAATTACCTCCCCCTCTCCCAATATGTGGCAAGCTGAGAGAGATATACGTCTGTTCGTCTATCTGTCTTCTACCAATATCTCGGTTATTTACTAAGTGTTTCAAATTCTGTAAAGTAATTATTGATCAGGCTGCTGTCTGTCACACAGTAGTTATATTTTTATTCTTTCCTTTATTATATTTACTATTATTGTTTTCCCCTTTATTTATTCAAATAACATATTTTTCTATCTACGGTAAGATTCATTAACACCTTAATCTTCTATTTAACCATTAATGTCATTGTATTTGTCAACTGTCCTTTCTTTTAGTGTGTAAGAAAATTATCTAAGTTTTTCTTCTCTATCCTTCTATTCCCCGCTTGGGTTCAAATTTCAAATTTCTGTAAACAACGAACTCGTGTCACTACCACCTATGCTCCTTTTCTCCCCTTCTCGTACTGTATTTTCAAATATCACGTTAGTCGTCTTATTTGTCTGTAACTAGCGTTCTCATTCAAAATTGAACCAACGCATCTGCCAATACGTCACACAACTGCAACTTTTAAGCCGGATGTACGAACTGTGTGTGTGTTTTTCATTTCAATCTGCAGATCTAAGAGGTTATACATTTTGAACTGCGTGTCGAGCGAAAGGGGACTATATGGTTTGTGTCGTCTTTTTAGAAACATGCTACGGTATCTCCACGCACTATCGTTTTCTGCTCGCGAGAGCAAAAGAACCAAACGCGTGTCAAATGATAACATTCTTCCGTCTCTCCCTTCCCCTTCCTCGTGTTTTCTTCTGTCCATCTTTCTTAGAACGACTAAGCCTTGCCTTTTCAAAATTGTTACCGTTAGTGTCTCAAGGACGAGGTATAAAAAGTTAGTACTGCCCTGCAGGCGAGGCGATGATGTTTCACACAACTCCACTATTTTATCCCTATATTATTTTTTCTCTATCGTTTTGAATTGATAAAAAGTGGGCTATTTGAACTGTTGTCCATACAGATGTCACTTTACGACATAATCTCCCCGGTTTGAAAAGCTTGCACCAATAATGAAGCTTTCAATATCTGTATGACAATCAAGTTCAAATTAAGTCAACCTGACTTTACTCTGCCTTTATATTGATCATGAACTTCTGCAGTGGGGTCATTCAAAGTAGGCACGACTCAAAAAATCTGCCTCAGACCTCTGCAATCCAAGAATCTAGTTCAGCCGCAGGTGTTACTGCCTGTCTCATGCTGAGTATCAATCTATCTTCACCATTAATCTTCCCTGAGTTTGTCCCATGACATGTCCAGAGATTCTTTAGAGGTTCTAGACCCCCCTCAATTCTGCAATAGTTATGAGGGAGAAATCTATCAATATGGTGATGGCAGAGTTGTGTAGGAGATCCAATAATTCGCTTATCAGCCTGGATAAAATACTCGGAATGTCCTCAATTCAAAAAGGCAACATAGGGATTCATTATGCTCCTCCGAAATGTTCGCAGCCAACAATTGGTCTGCGCTCCAGCTTGACTGAAATTTGGAAACACCCTTTAATTATATTCATATATGATTCTATAATGTGCCACTCAAATGGAGGCCATATTCACCAACTGTATTCTCCACCTAACGACAATTTTGGTGAAATAAAATAATAGGTGGGGAAATGAATTTCTGCATCAGAAATCAATTCGCCCGTTTATGCATTGCTATAATATGTGGGTAATCTCCAGCCAGGGTCCGTACAATACTTCCCCATGGACTGTGTAGGGCCGGTCACTAACCCGTTCACCGGTGCCCTGATAATGCCACATTAATAGCCATATTGTGAAGTGAGCTGGACATAAGGCCAACTGACCAACCGTCCGCTTCCCACTTTTCCAACGTTAACCTTTTGTTTCGATTTCAAATTTGGCGGATTATCTTCAATGTTAATGTTAGCCAGCTCCAGGAATGCGGCTTCAAATTGAGCTGGGGGTGACTGGTCCCTGTTTCTGTTTTCTCTGGGTGCCATACGCAGAGTTGCCAATCCAAACATATTTGAGGAAGACTGTTTGTGGGAAGGTGCATACCTATCCTCTGTGTCTACCTTATTATGTTTGTTTTCCTTTTGATTTTTAGGCCCATATTTTTCCGAATGCTTGGCTTGCATCTGATTATTATTTTCCCAACTTGGGGAATGTACCTTGCTACATTTTTCACAGGCCCCCACAAATTGCGGAAAATCAGCAGCTACTTGGGGCCAGTAAAATTTTTCAGATGCCCTTTGACGGGTAGTTCCATTCCTCTGGTGTCCACCGTCTGGTACAACATGTGCTTGTGCCATCTCTTTTTCCCTGTATGAATGTTGGAAGTACCAACTGTCCATATTCTTTTGATCCTGCTCTAGCTTTCCTGTAGAGCAGTCCCTCCTTCAAATAGAATTGCCCTTTCTTATGGTGTGCATGGCTTGTTGGCAATTTGCCAAAGCAAGGTTCTAGTGATTTTTCCTTTGCCTGGGCCTTTCTCATCTGTTTATGAGAATAAATTAGTGGTGGTTCCTCCTCCTTTCTACTAGGGGTCGACTTGACCTGAAACGTTGCCATTACCACAGGTTTTACAGGGCTTCCAGGAAAAACATATTTCTGTCCTAACACCAGCGGGTAGTTAGGGTCGTCACACACGGCTGCTCTAATCATTCCTTCCACGTACCTAGTCTTGACATTGATCTGGGCTACGGGAAGTATCATGATGGCTGTTCCCATGAGGGCCCCTTGTATCTCCACTTTCTCGGTGGTATGCTGGTCAGGGTGCACCAGGGTTGCACTCACAACAGAGTCATATTCCAAACCGGAATCGTAGAGGCCCCTGACTCTGGCACCATTACATGTCACTTCTTCACAGATGGGGGATGATGAAGTTCATGCTGTTCTGTCAGCAAGTTCTTCTTTCTTCCCTTGTCCACTGTTATCATGCATGTCGCACGATAGGGAGGATCTTTCCTACCACATTCACTAGTAGTATGATTATTCATCCTACAAATTTGGCACCATTTCCTTTCTGGGTTGAAAGGTTTTCGTTCATTGAATTGCGGGTGTCTATTGCGTTGGTCAAAACTTGGCTTATCATAATAGGCTTTACCTTTATTATACTTGTCCCTATGTTCAAATTTAGGTTGGTTTTGGTTTTGGGGGGCTTTATTATCTTCTACTGGTTGTTTCTTTCTCATGCCAGCTACTTCAGACTGGGCTGTCTGATACCTTTCAGCCACAGTAAGAATCTCCCCCACCCTCTTTGCCCCCTGTTCCATGAGAAACTTTCTCAAGTCTGGAGCCATGGACTCTCTTAATTGCTCAATTAGGATCATTTCCTTTAACTCTTGGGTTTTCCCCAGAGCCGTCCATTTCTACAAGTATGTCTCCAGACGTGCAGAGAACTGGTGATAAGTTTTCCCAGTTACCAGTTTGGCATTCCTAAATTTTTTCCTATAAAATTCGCTATTCTTCTCATACCTAACTAGAAGAGCCTGCTTAAGAATGTCATAGTCGTCTTGGTCATCTTTGCTCAGCTTGGCGAATACCTCATACGAGGTTCTCCTAAGCCCCTGGGATACCTTCAGACTCCATCTTTCTTTTTCTAACCCATACATGGTAGCTAGTCTCTCAAAGCGGCTTTAAAAGGACTCTATGTCATCATCTTTTTCAATAAAGGGGTCTAGATGAAACCCCATGGCTGATGAGGAGGCTACCTGGTTTGCAGCAGAGTCGGAAGTGGATGGGCTAGTACCATTTTCAGGAGCATGGCCTTGTAACTCCAACTCCCTTAGTCGTAACTCATGTTCCCTTTGGAGCCTTTTATCTTCTCTCTCAGCCTCCAATCTCTTTTCTTCTTTCTTTGCCTCAGCCTCAAGTTGTAATCTTTTTTCTTCCTTTTCAGCTTCCAACCTCTTAGCTTCAGCCTCCAGTTTCTTCTTCTCCAACTGCAGCCCCTTGATCTCAGCCTCCCTATCAGCCTCTAATTCCTTAAGTTCCCTAGCATCTTCTAATAAAATTCTTTTCTCCTCCGCTAATCTATCAGCCTCTAATTTCTTGGCTTCCCTAGCATCTTCTCTCTCTCTCTTTCAATAAATTTATCCACTTCAGCTGTTACATAAGCAATCAGACCTTGCCCGTCCATCCCCATTTCCTTTGCAGCCTGCACAGCAGCAGATCTGCATTTAGCCAAGTCTGCCATCTTATTGTTAATACTATCCAATGTTATCAAACTAACTTAAAATATTTAACCAATATCTAACTAAACACAATACAATGGGCAATGATACTTCAAACCAACTCTCCAATTATTTTTAACTTTATACTTTTAAAATCCCGGAGCGAGCGACCCAATATATGCGGTGGGTTTTGATGTTAAAGAAATATATATTATTTGTAACAGATGTGAGGTCAGCTGTGCAAGCCCCTGAGGTTAGTTATTTATGAATATGTTCTCAGGGAATCCTGTCTGTTACCACTTTAGGACCTCAACCTGTCATATATTTTCTCCTAGTTAAGTGTAAAGGTGTGTGAGTGTTGTCTAGCTAGATGTCTAGGGTATATGCGATGTAATGTAATGAAATGACAACACTACATTTATAAATTAATGAACAATAATGAAACAAGTCACTGTTAAAGTTTAAATTTTAAATCTTTTTTTTTACAATTTATTTTCCTGTATCTCAGTTCTTTTTTTGAACACAGGAATACTGAAAACTCAAGGTGATAATGAAATGTATTTACAACAATTAATTCAAACTATAATTGAGCCTGTTATTATTCACAACTCTAAAAATGTCACTCTTGAAAAGTGTCAATTAAATCTTGATTCTATGAACGGGTAATAATGGGAAGAACGGCTGTGTTCATCGTGTTCTGAACTAGGAAATACACATTTGGAAAAGAGAGTGGTTAATCTGAGGTATCATGTGCCCGTGGACGAATTCTTATCTTTGTAGTTGCTGGAATACAAGATGGTTTCAGTCCACGCTAACAGCTTCAAACTGCCAAGTCATGATACTGCCCTTGAATTCTCAACAGTGAGGCAAACAGACAATATTGCCTCAATTCTTCAGGTGCAGATGTACATACAGGTATATGTTGACCAATGGCGCACTTTGATTCAGAGATGAAACCCTGGATTTAGAGTAATAACCCCATCCTCAACACCTCATATACCTCTCTCTATCCCTAACTATTAAACATATTCAACCTGGTCAGAATCAGCATGGTAACTAAACAATTAGTTAACGTTCCTATTTGGTTTTGTACCCCATTCATGGTCAGATAATCTTTCAAACTTCAGTTTGACACTTTCCTTGACAAAAGGAAACATTTTAATTAATTATATCAAGTCATGTGCAAACACGGTGACTTACGGAAGAAGACGGCCAGTGGTTTTCTGGTCTTACATCATAAATATGTACATCAATTTCCCCATTACTATTTAATTTTATTTTTTCCCAAAGTGTCAGTAAGCCTGTCTGGCTTTTCTACAAAATGATAATATCCTTCTTAACAACTTTGTGACACAACACAAAGTTTGATGTTGGCGCTTTCCTATATATGCCTCTACTCATAGAATTTTCATACATATTCAATAATACATAATAATAATAATAATAATAATAATAATAATAATAATATAAATGTTGTTTTCTTACCGCATCAATTAAATATTCCTACTAATTAGTTTAATTAGCGATAATATGGTCACTTCCAGATCGCTTGCTGGTGCAGATCAGCAAAGGCAAAATCGTACTGAAATTCTTGCCTTTAACACAACAGTAGTGTAGGAAATATATTTTATAAGTGGCACCTAACGACGATTTCAAATTGTTTTTATCACTGCTGTTAGTCTATTAGACTCCAGCCAATCAGGGACTATTATGCCTCTTGCGTCCTTTTTCAAATTGAAACTTCAACTTTCAAACTTGGAATTACCTCCCCCTCTCCCAATATGTGGCAAGCTGAGAGAGATATACGTCTGTTCGTCTATCTGTCTTCTACCAATATCTCGGTTATTTACTAAGTGTTTCAAATTCTGAAAAAGTAATTATTGATCAGGCTGCTGTCTGTCACACAGTAGTTATATTTTTATTCTTTCCTTTATTATATTTACTATTATTGTTTTCCCCTTTATTTATTCAAATAACATATTTTTCTATCTACGGTAAGATTCATTAACACCTTAATCTTCTATTTAACCATTAATGTCATTGTATTTGTCAACTGTCCTTTCTTTTAGTGTGTAAGAAAATTATCTAAGTTTTTCTTCTCTATCCTTCTATTCCCCGCTTGGGTTCAAATTTCAAATTTCTGTAAACAACAAACTCGTGTCACTACCACCTATGCTCCTTTTCTCCCCTTCTCGTACTGTATTTTCAAATATCCCGTTAGTCGTATTATTTGTCTGTAACTAGCGTTCTCATTCAAAATTGAACCAACGCATCTGCCAATACGTCACAAAACTGTAACTTTTAGGCCGGATGTACGAACTGTGTGTGTGTTTTTCATTTCAATCTGCAGATCTAAGAGGTTATACATTTTGAACTGCGTGTCGAGCGAAAGGGGACTGTATGGTTTTATGTCGTCTTTTTAGAAGCATGCTACGGTATCTCCACGCACTATCGTTTTCGGCTCGCGAGACCAAAAGAACCAAACGCGTGTCAAATGATAGCATTCTTCCGTCTCTCCTTTCCCCTTCCTCGTGTTTTCTTCTGTCCATCTTTCTTAGAACGACTAAGCCTTGCCTTTTCAAAATTGTTACCGTTAGTGTCTCAAGGACGAGGTATAAAAAGTTAGTACTGCCCTGCAGGCGGGGCGATGATGTTTCACACAACTCCACTATTTTATCCCTATATCATGTTATCTCTATCGTTTTGAATTGATAAAAAGTGGGCTATTTGAACTGTTGTCCATACAGATGTCACTTTACGACAAAGGTCTCTAGAAATTGCCTCGCTAAAAACGAAAGAGACCTATTCGAAGTAAGGACAAGAAGAAGAGAAGGCGAATGCTCTCCACTTGATAGTGTTCTCTAATAAATTCTGGAAAGTTGTCTATTTTATAAACGACATCGCTTCGTTCCCTGATCTCGAATAAAAAAAAGCCCCAACCTCTTAAAAAAAGGATTATTAGTTTTATATATATATATATATATATATATATATATATATATATATATATATATATATATATATATATATATATATATATATATATATATATATATATATATATATATATATATCTGATTGCTAAATCAGAAGCATGTCTCTAATCCAACCTGCAAGTCTGGAACGAAGAGCTGGAGATGAGAGCACGTCATAAGCACCTCTAAAACAAATACATGGTGATATCACGAGAAGAAAGAAGTCATCAGATTAAGATGGGAGAACAGGTCGTCGAGCAGGTCGCCCACCTTAAATACCTCGGAGCTATTATAGACCGTAAGAGAGGCATCAAAAAAGAGTTGGCCTCTCGAAAAGCAGCAGCTGGGAGACTTTTTCATGCCATAAATTGAGGTTTCCTGAGCAAGAGAGAGGTTGGTAAGAAAACGAAGAGGGCTGTATACCGCCCCACCTTTGTCCCAGTATTGTCATATGGATGCGAGTCATGGGCAATGACTATAACCCACAAAAGCCAGATCCAAACTTCAGAAATGAGGTATCTTAGCAAGGTGGTTGAAGTAACAAGAAGAGACATGGTCCGCAACCAGACGATACTTCAAGGCCTTAAATCCCACCCCCCCCCTCCCCAGCAGACTCACGTAGAACAGTCCCAACTAAGATGGTCTGGCCATGTCTGCAGAATAGGAGTATATCGGCTACCACGACAAGCATGGGAAACAAAGATCCAGGTATCCAGACCCCCAGAACGACCCAGAGTCCGCTGGGAGGACAACATTAGACAATCTTTGAAGGACCGAGAACTAGAATGGAACCAGACCAGGAGGAAGACAGCCGATAGGATAGTCTGGCGCTCTCTCTTCCAAATCTCTACACCTCACGGTAGAAGGGCAACGACTAAGTAAATAAGTATATATAAAAGAATCACCTTGTGCGTGTTTAAAGTTTTGAGGTTGAACTTGATATATAAGTATACTAATCAACTTGTGAGCAATTGAGAAACAAGTGAATAACATGCTGCGCTACCGCCGTACACAAACGTAGGAGATCTTCCTTGCAACTTAGGAAGTGTATGCTTTCATATCTTGTGAAGTCTGATATCCGGACGTACGCTTTTCTACCATCTTTCCTATAAGACGCCAAACATGCAATTTGTTGACTCAGACTTTTGCAGGACTGTAGACACAAAGTGGTTTTATACGTTTCACATCTAATATCAATAATTTACTTTCTTATCTTATTTCACACTATTGCTTCGTCATAGCTGATCAGTTTGGTTAAATATAGTGAGCAAGAAAGTGTGTGCCCATGACAGTCTGCAAACAATGATCTAATAATCTAGGTGAAGGTAAAGTATATAACCATGAATTACTTATTTATAAGTCCTAAAGAAAAAAACATTTTGATTAACCAATAACAAATAGAAGTATCGAAAAAAACAGACTTTTGCAGATTTAGCTATTGTGACGATATTCTAAATACAATAGCTAAATTAGAAAATATTATAGTGCATAAAGTCAAAATTACGATAGAAAATAAAAATTGAGTCTAGCTTCTTCGTCCCCACGCCAGCCGGTATGCGGATTTTGATAAGCCTTATAGCCGAATGAAAGATACTTTCTTTTCGAAATTCGTCCTTGAGATTAAATGTAACACTTGTGCAAGTTCAAGACGATAGAGTGATAGAATAAAAGAAAAGAAGGGGAGGGATAGAAAGACAGAACATAGGGACGCCGTCTCGCGTTGATTGCACAAAAGCCAACTCGCGCGACATAGCCTTGGGCGATTCTAAATTACGATACAAAACTAAAAAATGTTCGTCAATTGGATCATGTAAACAACCTTAGCTCTTATAAGGAATGGCGTAATTCTAACGTACTACGGACAAGTCTTGTATTTAGTTTGAAAATAGTTAGAAAAAGAAGTGAACAGGTGGTAGATTCTATATTTGAACGACTAACATAGAAAAAAATATGGAATTATGAACCATAATACATAAGGCCATAAAAATTATATATTCGGATGCCTTAGGATCTCATGAGCAAAAATATGGTGTCAGTTACCCACTAGTACAAAAAAATAACCAAGATAATGGCAATAATATTATGTATTATAAGACGGACTGACGAGAAAAAAGATCATGCCTGCTTATTTTTTCATAGCACGTTTTGAAAAAAACTTTTGGGGAAATGGGGACTAAAAGGTACCTATAATTTGATTGGCCGTAGTTTAAAGAAAGACTAGTTAGGATTGGTTGACCTAAAACTAAAAATATATTTGCAAGAGTAAACATAGTAGTTGGGATTTTTTTTTTTTTAAAGTTTGATTCAAATGTGCATGGTCCGATTGGCTAATGCATTACATATTATCGAAAAACGTAGACTGCTCGTTGCCATTTTGAGAAGAATCTTTGATAAACAAGGAGCGATGAGAGCAGACTTGTGCTTTTAAAACTAATATAAAGCAGTCTGGACGGAAGGCAGATCAAAAGTGTGCCATAATTGTTCGCCAGTCATCGTTTACTTGTGTATAATTCATTGAAATCTGTGGGTTTTTTGTGGCCCTGTCATTAACATAATACCAAGCTCGTGGGAACTGATTGATTCCTGACACTGTTTGCATATTTCGGGCACGTGCTGGATGCCATTGCCTTTCACGAAGTGGAACAGATTGTCCAGCGAGCCTAGGAAAAGAACTACCGGTGTTATCCTTCGAAGATAAGTGCCTGTTCGGCACCAGGAAGCTCATCCTCTATGAACTCTAGTTTTTAGAAATAAAGACTGAAAATATTAATAAATAAAAATTCCACCTGTGACAAATGAAAAGCAAATGAACTATAGGGAAGGATGTTAACCAACAATCTACCATTATGTATATACCAGTATTAATCTAATTTAGAAAACTACACCTACACACTTTTATTATAATAATATTTGTATTATGGACAGAAGATCCATTGTGTAAATTGATTAATGTAAATAATTCACTTGATTCCACTTTGATTGTCAGTCCTGATTTAAACAAATAGAGTCAGGACAAAATAAACAGAAAAAAAAAATTAACGTTACTTACTTACTAACTTAGTCGTTCCCCTTCTACCGTGAGGTGTAGAGGTTTGGAAGAGAGAGCGCCAGACCATTCTATCAGCTGTCTTCTTCCTGGCCTGGTTCCATTCTAGTCCTCGGTCCTTCAAAGATTGTCTAATGTTGTCCTCCCAGCGGACTCTGGGTCGTCCTGGAGGTCTGGATCCCTGGATCTTTGTTTCCCATGCTTGTCGTGGTAGCCGATCTTCTCCCATTCTGCAGACATGGCCAAACCATCTTAGTTGGGACTGTTCTATTTGGGTCTGCAGCGGATGGGATTTTAGGCCTTGACGGATCGTCTGGTTGCGGACCATTCTCTTCTTGTTACTTCAACCACTTTCCTCAGATACCTCATTTCTGAGGTTTGGATCTGGCTTTTGTGGGTTGTAGTCATTGCCCACGACTCGCATCCATATGTCAAGACTGGGACACGTTACACGTTACACAAAATTCAACCAATGACTTACTTAAGATAGTCTTTTAAAGTGTACTTTGTATGTGATTATCGTAGTAGTGTTGTGTTGTGTTGGATAAAAAAAATAGTTGTTTATCTGTCCAGTTGGTTAATGCAACATTACACTACATTTTCATAACCCTAGACACCAAACGTAGTCATCATACATTCTAGTCAAAGAATAAGTCTGAATGAGATCATAAAGGTGGTAGCAGCAAGGTCCCCTGTAAACTTACCATAATAATTTGTTATATTCAGGGACCTTCACAGCTGACCTCATTTAGTACACTAAGAGAACATAACAACAACATTTCTTAACATCAAATCCACCACAGCTATAATGCAAAAAATAAATCACTAATAATGGAAAAGAAAAATTATTATTAATTTTTCTAAACTTACAAACCTGTTTTCCCTTCGCAAATTCCTTAAGAACACATCTGAAATTAAATTCCACTGGAATGAAATAAAATAAAATAATGGAACAGACTGTGAACAAGCTAGGCTATGGGAAACTACTCCACTGTTCTTCGCGGGTGTTGTAAAACCGTCCTGACTTCTGGCAAACGTGTCGTTATATTTCTGGATTGCAAGTGTGTAACAAATTTGGTGCTGTGTCCTCTGCCTCTTTGCTGAGTGTTCGTAGACTAAACAAACCGTAGTTTAGGATTTGTCGCCAAAAACAGAAATTATCCGCGTCTTTTCACAAAGTCCTCTGTTGGGACATACCGTCGCCGTCTTTTATAACATTGTGACCTGGCGCGCGGGCGACTTCCCTTAATCTCTTTATTCATTGTATTGCCACGTGCACGACATCGAGGTGGCTTTGCTTCTATCAAACAGTCTAACATCTGATAATAAACATTCCTGTGCGTATTACGAGTCCTTTAATGTCGACTGCCAACGTCTGGCCTGCCATTGTGTCCAAATGTTGTGACCCTTGTTTTGTATAACCAGGGAATTAAGCTCTAAAATGAATTATTTCTATTGCCAAGGTGGCTATCTGCCGCATCAAACAATAACTTGTCTAACGAGCCAGAGGTGCTGAATAAAAAAACGTAATTTTGTGAAATATCAAAGGTTTTTTCAAGTAGAAGCCGTTATTAGGAAAGATTACTTAAAAAATGATGAAAGAGCGAAAACGGAAGAGACATAAAATAAGAACGATGATGAAAAAGGTAAAAGACGAAAAGAAGGGAACACTTTATCACATTATGTTACAAAATCTTAACTTCATCACTCAAGGAAGATTTCTCTGAACTGTGATTGTAATCACTTGTTATCGAAGTTTTATACTTTTAATGTTACAAAGTTATTTCTCATATTCATCAAGTCCTAGAAAAATCTTTCCTATATTTTTATCCTGGAGTCTTCTCTCTTACGTGATAAAGTGGATGAAGCTTCTTCTTCTTCGTACACTCTCAGAAGTCTACTTGAAAGTTTTCAAAGAAAGCAGTACTCAGTTTGAGGCTATTTGAATCTCTGTAGAGCTTTTCCACGAATGGTACTGGTGTCGGCCAAATGAACTTTCTCTGTTCCGCATATGTTGGGCAACTTTGAAGCAGATGTTCATCAGTAATTTTATCAGTACCACAGTTACATTCATCGGTAGTTCATATCTTTAGCTTGTTGAATAGATGGTATCTCAATCTGTTGTATCCAGTGCGGAGTCAGAAGATTACCACTTGTTGTCTTCTGTTGTGCTTGTAGTTTGCATCATTTTGCGTGTTATCTGAATGCTCTACATCCTATTTGTTTATGTATCTGATTCTGATAGAACTCTTTGCCTCCTTGAAAGTTATGCTTGCATCAGTCATGAATCTTAAAATACTCGAGTCTTATTGCCAAAAATTTCACCCACACGAAATGTAATTTTGGCTTCGTTTTTTTTTTTTTAAATCAATTGCCTGTTTAAGATGTCTTATTTTGTATGGTTCATCTACACATCTTTTATTATTGGGAAGGGTTGTTCTTTGAGAAAGATGGATGGTGTTGGTTATTGCAAGCCTCGCCGGAAATTATTATGTGATATGTTTCAGTCCATTTTGTCACAGTAATCAGGTCAGATTTAAAAGTGGGCAATTTTCACAGGTCACTCCAGCAAGATAATTAAACAAGTTATCTTAAGCAACTATCCCTTCCTAATTCGACAACATTTTTATATTTTCTCTTTCCACCTGTGCGGAAATACATTAGGTAATCCTAAGGTGGTGTAGACAAATTAACTCGTACTAACAATGCACACCGTCCCCTTTCTCTGTTAATATATTCAAACTCGCCAGTCTAACGTTTGTGTTTAAGATAAGAGACCGGGTTCGCTATCTTTATTACTGTATTTTCACCTGCCTCGTAGAGCTGTGCCTTCTCACAATTCAAACAATAAACATGCCAGAGCATTAAGCATCTGAAATATGGGTGTTTATCTCATACATCTGACGAAAAAGTAATTATTGGGAAATAAGAATGTAAGAAAGATAACTAATAGATGTGCAGAAAAATTAAGCAGTCAATGATATAGCGTCACAAAAAAAAGGTGGGTGGCGGTGACAAGTATTTTGTCATATCGTAGACAATTTTCTATTTGGATTGAGAAAATTATCATGTCATATCTCATTTGTTGATTCCTTGCGGGGTATTGAACTTAAAAATAAAATTAGATTTATTAGCCATCAATTGATTTTGATTGATGATTTGTAATGAAAGGTCTGCTGGCACATGCTGGGAAAAATGCTTGTTTTGTATTTAATTAGATGTTGGGGGAAAGTTAGAGTGAGATAACATGAAAATGAAGAAGATGAAAAGAAGGAAAGAACTGACAGATAGGCAGAAACAAGGTTAGATGAAAGGAGTAGACCGAGAAAGTTGGAGAAAGGGGAAGGTGTGGGGAGGGGGGAGGGTAGAAATAGATAAGAGGGAAGACAGGAGAAGAAAAAGGGAGAAAGAAGGAGTAAGAAAGATAAAGATAATATGAGAGAGAAAGAGAGAGAGAGTAAGAGAGGGAGAGAGAGAGAGAAGATGGTTGATAGGAGGAAACGGGATAAAGAGGAATTGGGAAAGAAAAAAAAAGAATGTGTGTATGTGTGTGAGAACGAACATTATTTTCAAAGGGTTTAGAATTGGGCACGCAGAAAGAGAGAGATAGATAGAGATAGATAGATAAATAGATAGATAGATAGATAGATAGATAGATAGATAGATAGATAGATAGAGAGAGAGAGTGAGAGAGAGAGAGAGAGAGAGAGAGAGAGAGAGAGAGAGAGAGAGAGAAGACGAGGAGGAGAAAGGGGAAGGGCGAAAAAAAAGTTTTGTGGAACAAATAGGGTAAAAGCGAGACAAAGAGGAAGAGAGATAGCTATATATATATATATATATATATATATATATATATATATATATATATATATATATATATATATATATATATATATATATATATATATCCCCCATCAGTCCGTTCACAACACCATACATCTAATGCATATTTAAACACTTTGGTAGGAACAACATGACGCATTAAATACATAGATAGACACGTGTCATTTACCGTTTAAACTCATGATGGAAACAGCAGTGGCCATTATTCCTGCGAAGTTGACACTAGTCTCGTTTCTTACAAGTACACACTAAACAGTAAATTAATATGAAACAAATATAAAGGTATGTTATAAGGCACTCGCCCGAAATAAAGAAGTAGAACACCAGACAACAGAAAAACAACAGACATGAGTGGCTTACCCAGGATTTGAACACTGGACCTTCCGTGCGACAACCCCGCTTAGCCATGCAAGCGAATCACACTATCCGCCCTGCCATCTACGCATCATCAAAAATGATGTTTCAATGGCAGGTCAACAGTGCGAACCACAATACACGACACCAGAAGTCCGCCATGGGCAGTTCAGCCTATTAATGACGCAATCACTTCTGTTGTATTTCTATCAAGCAGTATAGGCCGAATCCAACAAGACAAGGACCTTAATACTGTGTCCAGTAAATGATAGTAGACTAGAACAGTGAGAACAGGATAGTGGGTAGGTTTGGTATTGTATAAACATTTATTACACACTAAACATCTTACCCGGCTCAGCACAGTTTGTGACACGACGCCAAACTGCAGGCTGTGATCGTCGGTCGCCATATTTGTCTATACAGAACCCATACTGTCGTAATGAAAAAATATCGGGGACAGTTGGATTAGCAATCAAGAAAATGAATTAACTTACTCACTTAGTCGTTCGTCTTCTACCGTGAGGTGTAGATGTTTGGAAGAGAGAGCACCATACTATTCTTACGGCTGTCTTCCTCCTGGTCTGATTCCATTCTAGTCCTCGGTCCTTCAAAGACTGTCTAATGTTGTTCTCCCAGCGGACTATGGGTCGTCCTGGAGGCCTGGATCCCTGGCTATTTGTTTCCCATGCTTGTCGCGGAAAACGAATTGAGCCTACATATATCTGTTATTTTACACAAGAATGCTACTTTTCCCAAGAATAATTGAAAAATCTAGAGCAGATATCGAAGAATTCGCAAAAGAAAGGGCTCACATTAAAATGCCAGAAGAAATGTTAATTTCCTGTCACCGCATCTTAAGAACTCACCATTTAAAACAAATTGCCACAGAAGCCACGCCTACAAGACCACGTGAATGCTTGGTGCAGGTTTCCTGCAAAGAGATCAGCTTCCGTGTTGGGCCAATGCTTTGTAAGGAGCTCAAAGAAAAATCATTAAATATGTCTTACGAAAGGGAAAAATGAAACCTATTTTGAAACAGAAAAAAATTACAGAGAAAAATAAAGAACGCAAAAAACCAGAAAAAATTCTCGAATGTCTGACAACATTGCTAGACACAAACTCAAAGATATACTGGCAGAACAACGAACAATATTCGCCTTAGCATAAATGTTAAGGCTAATCTTACCTGTCATAGGTAACTATTTCTTTCCCAGGTAGTTTCTATGTTTAACTCAAGCACCAAGGTGGTCGAGGTGCCTAAAATATATTCTCTAATTCTAAAGGTACTAGGTTTGCTCCCAGTAGAGGGAACATAATTGATGGAAATGTTTTTTCAGAACATGTGGTTCCTAATGACGACAAACTCACCCCCTCCCCTCCCCCTTATCATCTGGGTAGTGAGATAGGGTGCCTTACCTTCTCGGATAAGGGCAAAAAAATAGGACGTCTTGTTTGCAAGTTGCGCACGTTAAAAGTCCATCAACAGTTGGAAATCGTAAAGAGTAGGACAGACGGCCACTGCCCGGGCAAAATGTAAAAATTAGGAAAATTACTCACCACAAAAATATTTATAGAATGTGTAATTCCTGTATACACACATGGTATCCTTGCCGGTGCTACGGAGTTCGTGAACTGTGCTGAGATCTTCCGTGTGTGATCTAATCGAGGAGATCGGGGCACTGATGGAGCTGCCCGTGTGCAATGAAGAAAGTCCTTAAATTCAAACCAAACCAAACAAAAGCAAAATCAAACCAAATCGAACCCCAGCCAAGCACCATAAATAGATGCTGATATTTTTTTCTACACGTGACGTTTTAAAACAGCCAATAAACGTACAAGTAAATACAGGGTGTCGACAAAGTCCTTGAGCACTTTTAAACTTTAATAACTTTGGATTTACACGTGACAGAACCAAACTGTAAACAGTTTATAAAAGCATTTATTACCATTTTTTTTTTAAATCCGTGTTATCCGTTGATGTTGTTGCTATTGACCCAGTGACTTTTGGGCTCTTGCCATTCGGCCCATTGTCATGTAGGGGTATCTGCATCTAATCGCAAGTTGTTCGTTTGCTCCACACACGTTGATCCAGGCATCTGGCCTCGGAGGAATAAGCATTTTCCTAACATTGAGTGCTGGGCACTCAATGAGATGGTGGTCAACAGTTTCGTAGGGGTAGGTACATATCTGACACTCTGGAGTGTGTTGTGGTTGGATTCTGTTCAAGTAATTTCTGAGTGGTTTATTTGGATTCGGAGCCGAAAAATAGTGCTTTGATCCCTCCTTGTAATGTGATTGGTGTTGTCATTAATATTAGTACCGGCCATCTGTCTTTAAATCTCTCTCCCAGGGTTTCTACTTCGTGTAAATTTTTTTCAGACCCTGTAACTGATTGAATATTGCGACAGTAAAATAAATGATTAACTGCGTGTTGGTAAATTGGACTGAGTGATAAGTCAACGAAAGATTGCAGTTATATTGAAGCCTTTAAATGTGAACTGTATCTGTAATTTGATAAATTATGTATTTATATGCCGTTTACAGTATGCTTCTGTCATATGTACATCAAAAGTTAAAGATGTATAAATGTGCAGAAGGACTTTATGGACACCCTGTAATTATGAGAAAATATTTAATTTGTTCATTTCCTTTTTCACTGCTTACATGAAATCTCTCCCTACACCTGGGATCATCTTAGGATGTCCGTGTTAAACCCGCCGTGCTCTTGTAATGATAGCTTCTGCTGCAATTTCTTCTACAAGATTAAGTTCTAGGCTACATACACAATCTTAAATTAATCATATCTTTAAATATCTCATCTGTGTTATTAGTTCTGAATTCTTCTATAAACTGTGCAGGTCATTAATTCAACTAATGAAGTTGCTATGGCAAATGATTACTTTTTAACATTTTCCTCCTCTGAGATCCCCTGCTATCCGATGACTCCATGTTATGGATCGTAGACTGCACTTTGTAATTTCTTATTTTAAAGAGACGAAGGTTTAATATTTAAACCCGTTGTTATATAATTACTGACATTTATGATACGCCTATTAAATAAGATTTACACCCGCTGTAAGGGTATGCTTTTAAATTATTTTGGTATCGAAGCTTTAACTTGTTCCTCTTAAACAGAATCGTAAAAGGTATACTGGGCAGGACGCCAATGGTCGTACCGCTACAGTACGCTGGGCTGAGGGTGGGGGGGGGGGGGGTGATGGACTATGGAATGTTGTCAAGAAGGTCTCCTGAAATTGGCTCGTTAAGAAAGAAAGAGACCTATTCAACATAAGGGCAAGAAGAAGTGAAGGTGAATGCTCTTCACTTGGTAATGTTTTCTAATAAATCATGGTAAGTTTTCCCTTAGGACTTTAGCTTCATTCTCTGATCTCGATAAAGAAAAAAAAAACCCAACCTACTAAATGAAGAATGTTACCTATATGTAAATACTTAAAACAGACAGCACGAGTGATACATTAAATAACTTGTCTTGATTTTTTTGTTTCATATTCATTTATCTCCTACTTATTCTGTCCTCTTCTATTTCCAGTCCCCACTTTTATTATATTTGGGTAGTTTTTTGTTCAGTTTCGTTTTTTAGTTTTTAGCTTCTTAGTATGTATTGTGTACTTCCGGGGTCAGAAGTCACTTCCTTTTCAGCCATGCTTCGCCTTCAGGGAAGTACCTAGATTTTATTTTTATTATTATTTTTATTTATTTTTATATTTCTTTAAGTTCTTATGTCTCCTGTCTAGCCTTCACTTTCTTTCTTTTCCTGACGAAGGCCTTGTGGCCGTAACGTAGACTACTTTCTTTGTCTTTTGTCCTCGTAAGACGAATCACCTTTTTTCGATTTTTTTTCAAACCCACCCATTAAATAACTAGGTAATGATGAACGCAGCTATACATTTTATAAGTTAAATACATACACATATATGGTTAGTAGAAAGTAAAAAGGGATGATGGAGAGAGACAATTCACGCGCAGGTGAAATGTAAAAATATAGTTAATCAAATATGAATAACACATAAGGAAGGGAAACCCGAGGCCTGTAAACAGTAAATAAATATTAGACAAACATAAAGGTATGTTTTCAGGCACTCGTAAGAAATAAAGAAGTAGAACACTAGACAACAGAAAAACAACAGACGTGAGTGGCTTACTCATGGTTCGAACCCCGTACCTTCCGTACGACAACACCGCCTAGCTATACAAGCGAATCACACTATCCTCCCGGCCAGCTAGGCATCACCAAAAAAATGATGCTTTACTGACCGGTCATCAGTGCGAAACGCAAGACAACACCGGAAGTTTACAATGGGCACCTCAGCCTATTAATGACGCAATCACTTTTGTCGTTCCCCTATTATACAGTATATGTCAGTACACACAAGACAAAGACCGTGATACTGTGTATAGTAAATGATAGAAGACTTAAGAACAGTAGTATAGAACAGAGGGTAGGTTTCTGGTATTGTATAAACATTAATAACACATAAGGAAGTGAAATGTGAGAGTGAACCTAAATAAATAGTGACATAAAGATTAGGTATATTAAGTGTTACCACACTGCGTCTAATCTGCAATGTATATGAGTCTTTCAAATTTCCTCCAATGTATGATTACATACAGGTATGCACCGACTGTCTACTGTAGATGTCTGTTCCCGTGTGGGTTATCTAGAAGACGAGCAATTACAGCTGAACACTTTTGCACATGTAGCAGTGAAAACGTGTAAAATGTAATGTCCTAAAATGCTTGGAAATGTCTCTAGCGTCAACAAACTGGCGATATTTATCGCAGGAAAATGTCTGCTGTCTGATCTTGAAAAGGCACCGACTAGCCTGGAGCTCTTCACGAAATGATCTACTGGTAAAAAGTGTGTCTGGTGCAGTGAAGCTTGATGGACTGAATTTACATCGTACAATACACGATAAGAATAGGTGAATTCCCTTCATGCACTACCGTACTGAGTAACTGAACTTGGTTCCGGCTATAAGCTTTAAATTGTGAGGATATGAAAATTCGCTTTTGAGTTAGTTGAACGTGATAACTAGGAGAATAAATTTGTGAGGAAATGCGATTTTGATTCAGGAACTACCCTTGTGAGTAAGTTGAACTTGAAATAGCGTATATGTGAATCAACTTGTGAATAGGTAATCTTGATATATAGGCTCATCAACTTGTGAACGCTTGATAGACAGATGACTGTGCATGGAGGCATATCTGGAGTCATCCTTATATGACCACTAGCTATGCAAAATGCTACAATATACGTACGTGGAATGGAACTAATGTCTATGAGGCTAATTACACTCTCATTGACTCTTGAATTCATCCACACACTTCCAGGGATTCCCTCTCCAGTGAAATTTGTTGAGAACCCAGCATTACACACTAAGCTTAGAGAGGTCACTTGAGCTCCAAGCGTAATTCTTTGGCTTTGACTTGGTTGACTGCATGCAGAAGAATCTCAGTGTGGACACAGTGATAGGCAGGGGAAGCTGAAGAGTGGCTCTGTGCAGTACGTGACCATTCGATGGGAGAGCCATGAGCCAGAGTACAGTATTTTAGCTCTGCATAGTTGGAGAGATCCCTTGGATGGCGGGGAATGCACAGTATGCCTCGCACTTCTTACTCCTAGCTTGGCACCCGATATTACGATCCTTTAAATGCAAGCCAGGCTGGAGAGACTGGAGCTCATGACTTCGACTCAACACGTTTCGGAATGGCAGAAAAGCCAGGCAAAAAGCCTAGATCTTAAGTGTAGATAATACCAAGAGCAGTCTTCAACTTAGAAAGTGTAGGATGTACTATTTTGTGAATTCTGCTATCCGTTCGCACGATTTGCTAGTTTCTTTCCGATTATACGCCAGATACGTAAAGTGGAGACTCAGACTTCTGCAGGACGGAAGACACAAAGTGGCTTCTTTAGTTTCACTTTAAGTATGAACAGTTGACTTTCTTTTTATCTTATTCCTCACTATTACTTTGTCATAACTGATCACCTGGTTTTGATTCTCTTTCCACGATATATAACATGTGCCACACATGACGGTGTTTGCATAAAAGCGTGTGCCCATGCCAGTCTGTAATGATGATCAAATAATATAGGTAAAGGTGAAGTATGAATTACTTCTTTATATTATAAATCCTAAAAGAAAAATTTTTAAATTAACCAATAACGAATAAAGTACTGAAAAAGCAGTATTTCGCACATTTAGCTATTGGCTTAAGTGCAAAATGAAATCGCTAATAATGGAAAAGAAAAATTATTAATAACATTTTCTAAATTCTCCAACCTTTTTTTTTTTTTTTTTGTTGTGTGTGTTTTTTTTTTTTTTTTTTTTTTGTAAATTCCTAAAGAACACATTTGAAATAAAAATCCTCTGGAATGAAAAAAATATCCAATAATGGAATATGTTAAGCTCTGGTAAAGTCTTCCACTATTCTCTATTTTAACATTGGTAAAACCGTTGTGACGTATGGCGAGCACGTCGTTATAATTTTGGATTACCAATGTGTGACAGAACTGGGTCTGTGTCCTATGACTCCGCCTTCCTCCACTAATGAGTCGCCCATCTTACCCTGCGACGTCCGCATGCTCGCGTGCGATTTCATTGTCCATCAATCACTAAACGTGGGTGGGATCTCTTAACCAACTCTTTGCCTCCATGCTAAGTGTTTGGTGACCAAATAAACAGTGGTGTGGGATTGGTCGCCTTATAAGAGAGTATATTAGCTTCTTTATTACAAAGTAACCTTTCTTTTCGGCTCCTGTCTGTGGTACTGTGCTTAGTTTATTAGTCGTCTGTCAGCTGCCTTTAATCTCTGCCCGTAAACATATCTAAGCCACCGTCAAACAGTTTACCATCTGGTAACAAGCAATCCTGTGCTAATCGAGAGTACTTTTTCAACTGTCAGTGCTGGCTCTATTGTATCCAAATGTGGTGACACTTGCTTTATTTAAACAGAGGATTAAGCCGTCAAGCTAATTCTTTCCATTGCCAAGATGGCTGTCTACCGCACCGAACAATAACTTGTTTAACGCGCCATGTGTGTTCCAAAAGATAACGTAAGTTTAGGAAATATCAAAGGTGATTAAAGTTACACTTAAGTTAAGTTGCGATTAGGAAAGTTTACTTTAAAAAAGCGGGAGAAAAATAAAATAAGAACGATTATGAAAAAGAGAAAAGACGAAAAAGATAGGAACATTTTATCACAAAGAGATTCAGTCGCAAATAATATAGAAGATAACGAGATTATGATTATGATTATGAAGACTGTCTAAAACATATTTCATCGTCATCACCTTTCACCTCCCATATAGAATAGGCCTTCAACAAACTTATGCCAAGATTTTTGGTCTTATGCCAAGATCAGCTCAAGGTCTTTTCCTGACTTCTTCGTCCCTTCGTGTCTGTCACCAGATGTCTCCACCGTGTATTTCTTGGTCTATCTTACTTTATCTCTCATAACCTCGGGGTTCCAGAACAAGGACTGGCTGGTAATGCTACGAACAGGTTTCCTCGACGTGTGTCCTGTCCACCTCCCGTGTCTTCTTCTCATCTCTTGTTCTACGGGTATTTGTTAGTCTCTTGAGACCAAGAAGAACACAACAATGAAATAGTAAATCACTCTTGATAATCAAAATAAAAATCTTTAACTTAAAAATCAAGTCAATCCTATTGCATGGCTGTGAAACATCAGGTCAATCCTATTGCATGGCTTTGAAACACGGAGAACAACAAAAAACAAACACCCACAAAGCTACAGACTTTCATAAGTGAGTGCTTGCTTTGAACTGAATGATTGAAATGGGGCGACAAGGTCATCAATATCGAACTGATGACAAGAATCAGACAGGTGCCAGTGAAATAAAAGATGGGAAGAAGATGCTGACGATGGATAGAACACACATTGATGAAACCTCTTGATAGCATTACAAGGCAGGTCCTATTTTGGAATCCACAGTATAAAAGAGGCAGAAGTAGACTAAAAACGTATGAATGAAGAGAAAACTGAAAACCGAAATGACAATGATGAGAACACATAGAAAAAACTTGAGCTGTTGGAGGCGACAGAAGGATTTGGTATGTGCTTGTTGAAAACCTATGCTCCTTGGGGGTTAAAGGATGTTGAATTGAACTGTAGATAACTGTTATGAGTAAAAGTCATAACATGTATGTCGATGTCAATACACTTCGACATCTAGTTTATTTGTTGATGACCGGTGACCATGGGTTACAGGAAGTACGTCATTGCCTTTTGGGCCGGGATTGCAGACGGCAGATTTGCGATCCTTTCTAAGATAGATTCGCTGTGTGTTTCTTCAAGGCGGTGGATGCATGTGTTCTAGGCTCCTGAGTATTATAAGATTTATTGGTCATATTCCTATGTATTCCATTTCTGGATCATACATACACCTCCGTGCGATGATGCCAGTATTTCTGTGAGAGGAATTATGCTTTACATGAAGAACGTGAGTTTATGAATTATAAATAAACTGTGTGAAAATGTCCTCGACATTGTTCCAGTTGCCGACTGTACAGCGACGCTAGAGACTGTCTAGTTGACGCCATAAACATTCATGCATGTCAAGAAATATCTATATGGAGCTACGTTACGTAAAATAAATGTATATTTGAATCGTCCAACCTGGCCTTTGAAGTATCTTTGATGTTGGAAGAGATGGTTGTGTTCGGGGACTAAACGACATACCCCTGTCTGCACTTGACATTATTGCATGTGCAGATCATTGTATAAAATATATAACACACACCAAGAAACACCCCGCGGGGACCCGTATCAATAACCAAATACAATTAATCAAATGAGCCAAAGGGGAAAACCCCCAGAGAGATTGCAAGCAACTCATGCTCTGAAATGTAAAACACTACAATATTTGGTGCTTTGAAAACTCAAGATGTTTCATGCTTCGAAATGTAAAAAAGTACGATATTTCATGATTTGTAAGGTAAAGAAATACGATATTTCGTGCTTTGAAAGCTAAAACACTAATATATTTCATGATTTGTAAGGTAAAGTAATACGATATTTCCTGCATTATAAGCAAAAACACTACGATATTTCATGCATTGTAAGCTAAAACACTACGATATTTCATGCTTTGTAAAGTAAAGAAATACGATATTTCATGCTTTGAACAGTAAAATACTACGATAATTCATGATTTGTAAGGTAAAAAAAACTAAGATATTTCATGCTTTGTAAGCTAAAACACTACGGCATTTCATGTTTTGAAATGTAAAACACTACGATATTTAATCCTTTGAAAATGTTATGTATTAAGAAATTCCATGTTTTGAAATGTAAAGCACTACGATATTTCATGATTTGTTAACAGATAAAACATTAGGATATTGCATGCATTTTTTTAGGGCAAAACATTACGATATTTCATGTCTTTTTTTTTAAGGTAAAAGACTACAATACTTTAATTTTGTTGGGGTAGGAAGCTAAAATTTGGATCTTTAAAAGTAGATTATCCGATTAATGTAACTTAAGTTACAGTACATAAACACTACAATACTTTACCTTGTATAATGTTTTAGGTAAATACTTCATGCCTTTTTAGAGTAAATAAACTACGATACTTCATGCTAACTCCGCCTATGCCGGTCCCAAGCCCGGATGAAAAAGGAGGAGGGCGGCCTGCATGGAGGCCGTAAGGAGGCAGCCCCTCCACCATGCAAAGGCACAACAGGCCAATCACCTGTTTGTCTTAAACTATGATTACAAGCAATATAAACAGCTGATAGAATAGTCTGGCGCTCTCTCTTCCAAACCTCTACACCTCACGGTAGAAGAGGAACGACTAAGTAAGTAAGTAAGTACTTCATGCTTTTTGTAAGGTAAAAGCACCTCATGCTTATTGAGGTTAAACACTACGATATTTCATGGTTTTTAAAGTTGAAAACAAAAACTATGGTTTGTCATGCTTTTTGAAAAGCAAAACACAGCGGTAGTTCATGCTTATTGAGCTAAAATTATGGGGAAGGAAGGGGGAGGGGGGGGGGGGCATGGTCGGAATGGCCAAGAGGTATGGCGTCCGCCTCTAATTTTAAAGGCACTGGGTTCGCTCCCAGTACAGGAGACATTATTGATAGACATTTTTTCCAGAACCATTGGTTCTTATTTATGTAATACGGAGCCGCGCTGGTGTAATGGCTTCGGTGTTGTACTGGCGACCAGGTGTTCATGGTCCAAACCCGGGCATCAGCGTTTGAAGAAATGTTTACGGCCGGAAATTTGACTGAATATCCTGAACGGCTCCTGTGATAAACCCTCTGTGGATGGGAAGGAGCGAAGCTCCTGACCGGGTTGGAAGGAAAGTCCTCAGGTTCCCCAGCCTCGCAATGACATGTCATTGGGCCGAAGGACTGAAAGCCCAAGTGCCGCTGGTTAAGAAAAAAAAAAAAAAAAAAAAAATTTATGTAATACTCCTCCCCGATCTCCTGGGTTGTGAGATCGGATGCCTTGCCTTTTCAGATAAGGGCGAGTAAATATGTCCCGTATGCAAGTTGGAAATCGAAAAGAGTAGGCCATACGGCCGCTGCCTTGGCAAAATTTAAAAATTATGCAAATCTACCCACCAAAGAAACGTATATAGAATGTGTGATTCCTGTATACACACATTGGGATCCTCGCCGTTTGTTGAGATCCTGCTTGTGTGATCTAGGGGAGGAGATCGGAACAATGATGGAGTTGTCCCTGCGCAATGAAGATGGTTCTTAAAACCAAAACCAAAGCAAACAGAAGATCTGATTAACTCTTTGACTCCGCAACAACGCTCAGAACGTTGGTCAGATTTGACACCCGTGCCAAAACAACGCTCTGAGAGTTGTTTTTAGTTTATCACGAATTTAAATTACGGCAAAGGGTGGGAAAATAATTTCGCAGTAAAAGAGTTAATGCAACTTAAATATATGGCAAGTAAAAATTGCAATAATTCATGATTGTTGAGGTAAACTACTGTGATACTTCACGATTGTTAAAGTAAAACAATACGATACCTCATGCTTTTTTAAAAGGAAACGATACTTCATGCAATTCAAGGTAAAACACTACGATATTTCATGATTAGTAAGGTAAACCACTATGATACTTTATGCTTTTTGTAAGGTAAGACATTACAATATTTTATGCTTAATAAGGTAAACACTTCGATACTTCGTGCTTTTTAAGGTAAAAACTACGATACCTCATTTTTTTCGTTTTGGGGTAAAACACTACGATACTTCATGTTTTTTATTATTTTTTTTTATTCAAACAAATATGACGATATTTCATGGTTTTCTGTAAAGTAAAACATTACGATACTTCATGCTAATTGAGGTAAAACATTGCGATACTTCATGCATGTTGAGGTAAAACATTGTGATACGTCATGCTTGTTGAGGTAAAACATTACGATACTTCATGCTTGTTGAGGTAAAACATTGCGATACTTCATGCTTGTTGGGGTAAAACATTTCGATACTTCAGGCTTATTGAGGTAAGAAGCTAAAATTCTGTTGTGTAAATGTAGAAGATTCAATTAATGTAATTTAAATTTATAGTGCATAAACAATACAATACTTCGTGATTCTTGAGGTAACACATTTCATATTTCATACTTTATGTAAGGTAAAGTACTACAATACTTCATGCTTTTAGGTATACGTCTGAAGTTATTATAAACAGGTTCATATATTCTAACTGTCAGGATTGTAAACTGCAAAGTTAGTTTTCTGAATTTCGTGACCATCATTGTAAAAAAAAATTCCAAAGACAAGCTTTTAAATCTGTGCAAACGCTGAAAAAATATCTAGTGACATATCTTTGTTGCTACATGAAATACCACGTGACTGTAATCAGGCTCTCATTACGGTCACATTATTGTCGTAAAAAAATTGCAACCAAAATATTGTTAAAACAAAAATTGACGTGTCAGATTTTTTTAAACAATCCAATAATGCCCCTTGGAAATTTCGACCCCTTTTTTTAAATTACAAAAAATAACAATCTTCCACAAATGATCCAGAACTGTAAACGCAACCGTTTTTAAGTGGTCGGTATATGTAATAAACGAAATGGCCTTTAATAACAGTCTGGCATATAAATTGGACTGTGTGCCATTGACATATCACAACAAAGCTAATCAGTGCCAGAGTTTTTCCCACCGGCTATGTCTTTTTACAATTAATAGTTCTACTTCTAAATGACAGCGCTGAATTGGTTTTGTACGCTAAAAAATGGCTAAATGTCGTTACCGTAATAGTGGTAATAATTGCTGCAAATTTAAATATATTTCCGATGCTTACTCACACATACACACCTACGCACGCACAAGTAGGAAACTTCAGAATAAATTAAAAACCTGATTTATAAAAGACGTTATTTTCCACCTCCACTAAAACCAAAAAAGTTCCAACTTGGTTTTGTGTCCAGTTTTATGGTGGCCTTTTTAGAAAGCGAAAGCAAGAAATATTATGAATACAAACTTCAAAGAATAACACAGATATATATGGCCACATTAATCTTTAGAAATATGGCACTTACTTACATGAAACATATGAGAAAGTGAACTACATGTAGGCACAGTCATTGTCTAAGAAGCAGCAGGCAGTAATAAATAAACAAATCAACTTCCGTTGCCAATAAATTTACTATTTGTCTTAAAGAAGCTATTCATCTGGCTTCAGAAAATGAAATTTTCAAAGATCGATTTCATTTCTGAAATCAATGGCACCGCCGAAGGAATTATGAGTTTTCATGTTAGAAGAATATTTGAAATTGTAAATTGTGTTTTTATCAGCAATGCCGTATGTTTATTCGGGTTGTTCTCAAACGTTATCAACCTGGTTGTCTTCTCTAAACAAGGATTCAACAGTACTATGAATATCAGCTTTTTTGGATTGGCCATTTCTGACCTCTGCAGCCTTGTCGCTCTCATGTGGTTTAACATATGTGTGAATCCTCTTTTTGAGAGCGCAGGTATCTCTCTTGATCCTGCAGAAGTTCAACATCTGACGGCATGTTCACCTCATAATTGCTTCAGCCGCATAACTGGGTTTATTACAGTATTCATCACGGCAGAGAGATGTCTTTGCATCACGTTGCCTCTGAAAGTGAAGAATATCATCACACCACGAAGAACAATCGTGACTGTTGGCTCCATTTATGTTCTGATGATGTTATCGTATGTCCCAGAATTTGCCTCCGTCTACATTGGCTGGAAATTCTACCCGGCAAAAAACAAAACACTGCTTGGTTTAGCTTTTACCAGCAATCGAGAAAGCTTGGAAGGATTAGCGTTTATTCTCTACGCCATTTTAGGAACAATATCCTTTCTGGCAGTTTTAATTTTGACATCCTTGTTGGTGTGCAACCTCAGACGGAAATCAAAATGGAGGCAGGAGTCCACGTTTGACAACAAACAATCAGAGACCATCTCAAACAGGGACAAGAAGACTGTAAACATGGTCATTATGATTGCCGTTGTCCTAATTATCTGCTACATGCCTGGGATTCTCATTTCAACTGGGATGTTTGCCTTTACAGAATTCAGCGTCATTGGTCGAGAAGTTAACGTCTTCATGGTAACATGGTCTTTTGCGTTCCTGTTCGAAGCTATAAACTCCAGCGTGAATATATTAATGTATTACAAGTTGAGTTCCAGATACAGGAAGACTTTTCACGAGATTTTTCATCCGTGCTGCAAGGGTAACGCCTCCGATATTGGAGGTGAAAGGTCATACACAGATACAACTCGTATTGTTAGTGAAAGGTCCAATAACTAAACATTAGTTTCTATGCCTCAGGCTTACGTCACGTTTTGGGCGTTCTCTGCCATCTTGATTGCGCCGAAACGTATACTAAAGTCAGTCAAACTCTTTTAAGTGTATGTGATTAAGTTTAATAGATTTCACTGGTTCAGGAACGCAATACATACAATAATTGAGGACAAAGATGAAACAAACATTAAAACAAGTACCATTAGAAATTTGAACAGTGTAGACGATTCGGTATATGCGCACTTCGAGTAATATACGGCTTGTCAAACACAACAGTATTACAAGTCTATATCTTTTTATCCGACCACCGAAATATTCTGAAAATCGTAAGTTTATTTGGGCTACTTTACTATCACAATTTGAGAGATTTATGACTAATTTCGGCGACTTGTGGCTTTTTTTTCGAGCACTTTTTGAGTGGCGTAGGCTATTTTGTAACGCGATTTGGCCGACATCTGAAAACATAAAAAAAATCAGGTTGCCAAAACAAAGCTATTCTTGAGGTTTTTGAATAAAAAGATACAGACCCGTAGCAGCAAGAAAAATTCTTCGTCATCTTCAAGTACCATGACTGGTAGCGTTAGGAACCATGAATGGTAGCGTTAGGAACCATGAATGGTAGCGTTTGGAACCATGTCTCTCCACAACTTCCATAAATATTAATCAATTCTGTTGTTGACGTCTTTCCATGCCATTATGTCAAACTGTTCAGTCTTTACTCCTTTTGTCGTCCTGTGTCTCTTTTTCCTTCCATCTTTCCTGTTGCCACGATATAATGCAGCTTTCTTCTTCTCATAACATGCGCAAAACAAAAGCGGACGACTTCCTTTTAATATCAGTAATAAAGCGTCCTTTGCTCACTGGCTTAGAAACAACCGCTTGGCAACACAATGGTGTAAAGAAACAGCTTTCTTAGAAAACGTCTTCACAATAAAATTGTAAGAAACAGACCGTTCGTCATTTTTATCATCTTACTTTTCTTACGGCTGGCGTGATGCTGACCACATCACCCTTAGTGTGCCGTTGGTCAAGAAAATACGAGCCTAACACCGTATTCCCATATGCCTCAATAGACGTGTAACGGGATCCTTTTATTTATCTAACATTTTAATGTCCTATCTAATTGTAATGTTAAGTGGCCTGGGGAGAAGCAGTTTTCATTACTCCACAAAATATGTTGGTCACTATTAATATACCGTGTTCATTCACGATTTTTTAAAAAATCTGTCTGCCCTTCTGTTTAATCACCTTACCCTGTACTAAATCTTTTGTTGTTGACGGTTTGTGTTGGTATTTGAGTTAGCTGCATGTTCAGACCATTTTATGTTGTCTCAATCTGTAGCTTATGTATTATGTGTCTCCCAACAATTTTCTTCGTTTTTCGATTCCTTACTTACAAAAGCATGACAAGTAATAAAACAGTACAAACTGGTTTGGTCTGGTTTGGTTTGTTTTTAAGGACTATCATCATTGCGCACGGACAACTCCATCAGTGCTCCAATCTCCTCTCTTAGATCACACAAGGAAGATCTCAGCATAGAGCACAAACTCTGTAGCACCAGCGAGAATCCCAATGTGTGTATTTAGGAATCACACATTCTATTAATATTTTTGTGGTGGGTAGGTTTCTAATTTTTTAAATTTTGCCAGGGCAGCGGTCACTACAAATAGAATACGTAGTGCACAGTCAACGTCCTGTTGGATCAGTCAACGTCGTGTTGGATCAGTCAACGTCCTGTTGGATCAGTCAACGTCGTGTTGGATCAGTCAACGTCCTGTTAGATCAGTCAACGTCCTGTTGGATCAGTCAACATCGTGTTGGATCAGTCAACGTCCTGTTAGATCAGTCAACGTCCTGTTGGATCAGTCAACGTCCTGTTGGATCAGTCAACGTCCTGTTGGATCAGTCAACGTCCTGTTGGATCAGTCAACGTTCTGTTGGATCAGTCAACGTCCTGTTGGATCAGTCAACGTCCTGTTGGATCAGTCAAAATGTAAAAGTAAAGGACGTCCCATAGCAGATACTGCCGTAGAGGAGTAAAGTGTTAAATACTTAATTATGTTACGTATCATCTTTGTGAGGATCTTTGCATCGCTGTCTTCGCCTTTTCGAACTGAAAAACAGAGTCGTGTACCGTTTTACATCTGAGTAGACCAAAGCGTAATGCTACCTGGTAGCGAACCTGGTACCTTTTCGTCTAGAAGCAAGCGTTCTAACCACCCTGGACGCTCAACTGAATCGGTAACAAGACCGAAAAAAAAAATTCTTCTTCTGAAGCAAGCAAAAAAGATCAGACAGATGCACTTGTTACAAGATATTTCGAAGTACATGATCAACTGATATTCCGTGTAGAACATGAAGTTTCCGGAGGAAGGGCGTATTCTCTATGATGAGACAAAGAAAGAATATGATTCATATTGGTCCTCAAGCTACTAATACAGGGTGTTTATAAAGTCGCCGTGCTGTGAAATTTACGTTCGGGCGAGACTACGTCACCAGAAATGTGGTTTTTCAATTAGGGCTTTAAAGACGCCCAAAAAATTGTGACGTAGATTTTATTATTTATCTAGACACTACTGCTCTTGGCTGGCTTGTATTCGGTAAAGTGGCTGTTAACACGATGAAGTTGTGTCTACAACATGTGTTCAAAATGTCCACCTCGGGCCTCAAGACATGTGTTGACTCGCTTCTTCATATTTTCGAAAACCTTCTGGATAATGGCCGGTGATATTTGCTGGATCTGGGTGACGATTTCTGCCTTTAGGTCATTAACTGTTAGCGGATTATTTTCATAAACTTGTCCTTTCAGTGCGCCCCACAGATAATAGTCAGGCGGAGTTAGGTCTGGTGAACGAGCAGGCCAGATTCCACGTGAAATAGTGCGATTTGCAAATATGTCTTCTAAATAATTAAGTGATGTTGCGGCTGTGTGTGCTGTTCCCCATCCTGCTGAAACCGTGAATATAACAATGGCTTGTTGTGTAATGATGCACACGGGATTGTGGAACACAGAATGTCATGACGTAAATTTGCATCATTCTTGACGTAATTTCTAAAATATTGTTCAGATTCACTGCACAGCGACTTTATAAACACCGTGTATAACGTTGTTCGTGAGGGATCTGGCAGCGTCATCCTGTCAAATAAATTGCTACAGACACAAGAGGAGTATGTGAGTGCTTTGTGGAGCTTCCTGGAAGGACGATAGCTGCAATGGTGGCTCATGCTACATCATGATGGAAATAGAAAATAATGGTAACAATGGTGATGATAGAACTTTGTGTAGTTCCCGGGTATATAACTTTGTGTAGTTCCCGGTTATAGAACTTTGTGTAGTTCCCGGGTATAGAACTTTGTGTAGTTCCCGGGATTTCTGAAGAGACAAAGAGAGAATAGAACTACTGGTCCTTCACGCATGTCGTAACAGGCTGACCATGGATCTGGTACTTCATTTATGTAAAACAAATTACTAAAGTAATGGCAGCTGCAAGATCACGTGAATGCCTTAATTAACGCAGATGTCCGGCACGAGGAGCAGCTGCAATGGTTGTTATATTGCTGTATGAGAGAAAAAGAGATCTAATGATAATTTTCAGCACATGCGCAAATCAACGAAATGTAATTTCCACGGAGAAAATGCATTACCTGTAGTTTTAAACAGGCATTACTTTTCAACGAACTCATGTTTACTAATTGCCGTTTGAGAATTTGAGGTGCGGGTAAAGATGAAAAAACGTTTATTAACACATGCACAAAATAGAAACAATAATAATAATAATAATATCAGACGCTAACCTAGAAGAAAACCTACAAGACGAAGTAAACTAAAGTAAACCCAAAAAATGAATGAGTGAATATACTCTGAATGAGTGATGTTTTACAGATGACCAAAATCTAATGTACGATGATGAAAATAAATCGCAAAATCAAAAAAGTGCACAGAATTCAACGCGTAGAAGGTACAACATGACGATCAGCACATAAAAGACATAATCTATTAACATTAGCAGATCACCAGGTCCATTTAACACCCATCAGAAGTAACTGACAATGGAAATGTGCCCCTGGGGATGATAGCCCTCGGCTGTTTTTTTTCCTGATATTCCTTTCGACGTTTTCTCCTCTCTTCTGCTTGATGTGAGAGCTTCTTTTCACCCAATCTGAGGTGGTGCCGTAGAGAGCATCGCCAGTTGGTGTGATCTGCAGCTTTATCCTCCCAGGTTGCTGGATTTATGTCCCGTGCCCTCGTGTCTTTTTTGCACATGTCTTTAGACTTCAGCTGCTGTCGCCCAACTGTTCTCTTGCCACCTGCCAGTATAAAAACTAAACGAAAAATGATAATATTATATTCTTACCAACTCTGTGCTATGAATCTCAAACATAGTCTCAGACCAGAACACATGTGGGGAAAATCACATCGCGCGAAATAAAATCAGACGATACAGACGTGATAACACTAGAAACATTGTAGGAATTACGTCCTGCATCAAATATGCAGACAGACAGAAAATAAAGATGGTTTAGCCATTTCATGAGAATAGAGCCTCTGAATTACTACTTTGTGGTAGATGGATCGACACTAGTATCGAAATCGTACAACAGCACGGACTCACATCAACTAATGCTACACATTTGGCTAATGAACAAACACATCAGCTCTGCAAATCGTTTCATGGCTGGAATGGTCTCATCAAGTAAGTAAATAGAAAAAAGAAGATGCCTTTTCTAAGCAACACTGAACAAGTTTGATGACCACTATTTTCTTACTTACTTACTTAGTCATTCCCCTTCTACCGTGAGGTGTAGAGGTTTGGAAGAGAGAGCGCCAGACTATCCTATCGGCTGTCTTCCTCCTGGCCTGGTTCCATTCTAGTCCTCGGTCCTTCAAAGATTGTCTAATGTTGTCCTCCCAGCGGACTCTGTGTCGTCCTGGGGGTCTGGATCCCTGGCTCTTTGTTTCCCATGCTTGTCGTGGTAGCCGATTGTTACGTGCAGTCTTTGATATCTTACAATATTATACATAGGTAATTTTTTAGTGCTTAAGGGAAAGTCATTATTGAGTTACTTCCCTTGAAAGTTGTGTCGTCTTTTCGATCAAACTCCGCGGATGAATCCATTTTACTGCGATTTATTCGTTGTTTGGGTAATAATAGATTGTTCTTGCTTCAGAATATCTATGGCCTGAATTTATGTGTATTGTTTGTCTGAGTAGGACGAGTCTGTCTTATATCTGTATATCTTTACATATCTAAGTCGAACTATATGTTCTGTTGTCTCTAGAGAGGTCAAAGGCTAGTCGGCGGAGGTGTCGCTAGAGAGTGGTGTGATTTGGCTTCGTAGTCCTGTCGCCGTTTGGGAAAAAAGTGATCTCAGTATTTGTGGGGAAAGTGATAGTCGTCTAGACCTCGTGTATACCCCAGTGTTTTATTCGTATTGCCAAGGAACGTGATGAGGTAATAATAGACACTTAGAACTCGATCGAAGTGATAGGTACGATTTGAATGACTAAGAGAATATATTTGACTCGATGAAAACGACTTCGATTCCTAGCAGCACTATATCCTGTAGATCGCAGTCAATTGTTCATGATCAAATCTACAGAGCAATGAAATGTTTTATGAATGACTAACTCTAGGACAGATTCATTATCTGTATCCAAACGTGAGTGACAGCTCACGAGTGAAGCCATCTTGGAACCAAAAACATGTAGTGACTTTCAAGAAGAGAAAAGGGATGCCCGTATTATCGCTTGATTAGTCCAGAGATCACTGCTACACATGAGAACCCATTGCTAGCGGTTCAATATTATTATATGGAAAAATATGTGCTGAACATTATGTTGAAGAATCGTCGCTAGACGAGATTAGGTTTAGAAGCCATCTGAAGTATTGTTTATAAGCTGACGTGCTCAGTCAGTGAAGTCAGATGATATATATGTATGGGCGATACTGAGTGCTTGGCTACTGACAGTCCATTATACAATTATTCTACATGAGTGCCCATGTAACATTGCAAGACCATTTATCCACTGTACTATGATGTATTATGGCAACCTGTGATTTGTCACTATCTGTGCTGTCGAGTGTGTACGTCCAATTAAACTTTAGAAAAGGTACACAGTCGTTGGTGTCGATGACTTCCAGTCATACATGAGTGTGAGAAAAGAACATTTGTCAACAACACGAACCCTTCTTATCATTCGCACATTGTACACTCAATCCATGTCTACACATCACTGCGTAGGTCAAGTTGACATTCCATACACTACAGTGGAGCAAACAACACCATAGAGATCTTATCAACTGATGATGATGATGATGTCTGCTTCCATCCACTTATATCTATCTTTTGGTGGATATCATTAACGGGAATAAAAATCCAATTTTATCAACTTTATCACGATCTTCTCCAATTCTGCAGACATGGCCAAACCATCTTAGTTGTGACTGTTCTACTTGGGTCTGCAGAGGGTGGGATTTATTTTTAGAAAAAAAGAAGATGATTTTTCTAAGCAACACTGAACAAGTTTGATGACCACTATTTTCAAAGTTAGAAACAGTCAGATAATTTTATGGAGATATGTACATTTTAACTAAGATTTAGTGTTCAGGCTAACAAAAGAGAAGCAGCAATGCATTTGCCATTTTGTTTATTGTTCTTTAATGTGACAATGAATATAGCTTGTCTCTTGATGCTAATATATGCTCACTTTCTCAGTAAATGTTTCCTCCCTGCTTTTCTGAACTTGTTTTCCAAAGCCGTTTTTATACACCTTCATTTAATTCATCACATACAACTTTACTGCACTAAATTCTGGACACAGCACAATTTAATAGTGCTCCACTCATCGCAAGCAAAACTCATCGCGTGACAAATTCATCACAAACCATATTCATCGTGTGACAACTTTATCGTTTGATAAAATCATCACTAAACAAATTCATCGCGTGACAAATTTATCGCGTGAAAAATTCATCGCTTAACAAATTCACCGCCGGATAAGTTCATCGCTTGACACATTCATCGCGTGACAAATTCATCGCTTAACAAATTCATCGCGTGACAAATTCATTGCTTAACAAATTCATCGCTTGATAAATTCATCGCTTAACAAATTTCTCGCGTTACAGATTCATCGCAAACCAAATTAATCGAGCTTGAGATTCATAGCAAAATAATGTACTCGCATAGCAATTCATTTGAAAAAATTAAAATATCATAAAACTATATATTTGTGTTTCTTCAAGCCTGTTAGTATTAAGTTGTCCTGTGTAATTCCTGTGGGATCTCTTAGGAGACAGGGAAAGAAAAGGACTATTTTTGTCGTAAGAGCGAGTGATATGTTCACGTGACTGGCAACCTCACCATGTTAAACATACTACAACAGAAACCACAGCTGCCAGAGCATGTGAATGCTGTGGTGCAGGGAACCAGCTGCTGTGGTGCAGAGAACCAGCTGCTGTGGTGCAGGGAACCAGCTGATGTGGTGCAGGGAACCAGCTGATGTGGTGCAGAGAACCAGCTGCTATGGTGCAGGGAACCAGCTGCTATGGTGCAGGGAACCAGCTGCTGTGGTGCAGGGAACCAGCTGCTATGGTGCAGGGAACCAGCTGCTATGGTGCAGGAAACCAGCTGCTGTGCTGCTGGGAACCAGCTGTTATGGTGCAGGGAACCAGCTGCTGTGGTGCTGGGAACCAGCTGCTATGGTGCAGGGAACTAGCTGCTATGGTGCAGGGAACCAGCTGCTGTGCTGCTGGGAACCAGCTGCTATGGTGCAGGGAACCAGCTGCTGTGGTGCAGGGAACCAGCTGCTATGGTGCAGGGAACCAGCTGCTGTGGTGCAGGGAACCAGCTGTTATGGTGCATGGAACCAGCTGCTATGGTGCAGGGAACCAGCTGCTGTGCTGCTGGGAACCAGCTGCTATGGTGCAGGGAACCAGATGTTGTGCTGCTGGGAACCAGCTGCTATGGTGCAGGGAACCAGCTGCTGTGGTGCAGGGAACCAGCTGCTATGGTGCAGGGAACCAGCTGCTATGGTGCGGGGAACCAGCTTCTATGGTGTAGGGAACCAGCTGCTGGGGTGGATCGATGCTACGTAGAAAGCTAAAAGGTAAATAATTGAATTATTACGTCATTCTTTAACCAGTAGGTAAGAATGTAAGATAATCTCCTGCACCATCGAGACAAGAGACAGAAGACGTTGGAGACAAATTGCAACCGATCTTCGTTGTGGAGATGGTAGCTGCTGATAATAATGAGAACGCATTTTATTATTGAAGTGGGTTATGTGATACAGCAGAACAGATAGGCGACATAGAATTCGACGTTGTTGCCGTAGCAGAAGTACGATGGTGGTAATACTTGTAGTAGTACTAGTAAGAACAGCATGTATTCAATTCTAACCCTAAAAGTAAGCAAAGCTATAAGAAAATTCGACGTGAGCGCATTCGGCTGCAGAATAGTATCTTACGAGTATATCCGGCCAATTTTTTTTTTTTTAACTTTCGTCTGGTAAGACGATCTACACCAGAATTCGATATAAGATAAACCTCGACCAACCGGTAAAGCACAGAGGATGATTTGGTATATCTGTAGGTCAGTACTGCTCTATTGTACAGGGGGAGAATAGAAAGAATTATTAAGCTATTGAAACTACGAACTCCTCCTCCTGTCTCCGTATAGTTCCTAACTGTGGAGAGTGGAGCTAACACTGCAGTAGCTTTTAAAGAGTCAACTCATTCGCTCCTTAAGGGGCACAGAGTAAATATTGCAAGTATAATTCTCTAATAATCCTTCATCAAGCACATACATGCCGTCTAATTTAGAACTATACACATTTAAACATTTCCTTGTGTTTCCAGGGTTAAAAGTACTTTTTCCACGTGAAGTGCACATGAAGGGTTGAGCAAGGAACTGTTGACCCCATCCTGTGAGTAGTATGTCACGTACTTTACGGGTATCATTCTGGCGGTGGCGCGTGACTTTTATATAGCAAAATACTCCGATCGATTCCGGCGGTGGCGCTGACTTTTAGATAAGAAATATATTAGTTCGATAATGGCGGGGTGTGTAGATAGGTTGTATTGTGCTGGTAGTGTGTTTGTTTCTTTATATAACAGGTGTTACAATATTTATACATATATATAATATATATTTTACAAACAGGTAGATAATATTCATACAATATATTTATACGTATATACAATATATATTTAGACAACATAGATAACAAAGGTCAAGGTTTTTTAATAAATATATTTAATATCACAGTGGTTTGTTACAGCTGCTGTCCAGAACAAATATAGATAAACTATTCAGGGTAGGATAAGTAGAAGGGACTAGATATTGAGGGAAGATGTCGTCACGTTATCGTCGTGTACCTGTCTTTTTATGTAAAAATAGGAAAGTTGCGGTGTTGGGTGTGTGTTGGGGGTGTGTGCCCGCGTGCGTGGGCGTGTGTGTGTGTGGTATTGCTTTTGGTTTGTCTGATGTTGTGTACAGGGCACATAATAGAAGAGAGATATTTTTTAGATATTGAGGGGAAATGTCGTCACGTTATCGTTGTGTACCTGTCTTTTTATGTAAAAATAGGACAGAGAGTTGCGGTGTTGGGTACAAACATACATAAAAATCGATAAAATCCTGCACTCTTGAGATAAAAAGGAAAATATAAAAAATCGATAAATTCGCTTAGAATGAGTTTTATAGAGGAAGCTGGCTAATTAGCGTGGTGTGGTGCGGGTGGTATTGATGCTGACTGGCAGGGGTGATGACGCATGGGTGTATTGGCGCGGGCGTAAGACAGTGTATAAGCACAGAGGCGTAATAAGTGTCTATATATTGTATTATATTATTATTATGAAGTGGTGACATTATCGGCGTGTACCTGTCTTTTTATGTAAAAATAGGACAGGGAATTTCTGTGTTGGGGTGTAGTGGGGCACCGGAGTAAGACAGTATATATTTAATTATTGGCGTTAGTGGTAGGTAGGGTATGGAGAGTGCATGGGGGTATTGATTTCGAACGGGCGGGGGTGATGAGGTGTGAGAGAAAACTCAACGGGTTTATATAAGGAAATAGGACGTGATAAAACCAATAAAATATGGGTGCAAAGGCTAATTATTTATGTTTTTTAATGGAGAATGTATTGATGCTGACTGGCTGGGGTAATGACGCATGGGTGTATTGGCGCGGGCGTAAGAAAATTTATAAGCACAGAGGCGTAATAAGTGTTTAGATATACATTTTTATTATATTATTATTATGAAGTGGTGACATTATCAGCGTGTACCTGTCTTTTTATTAAAAATAGGACAGGGAATTTTATGTTTGTTTGCATGAGTAGATGGTTGAATTGTCTGTTCTAAACCGATATTTTTCGCGCCCTGCGCTTGTTGTTTAGTGAGTACCTCCGAAAACGTGTTTTTGTCTAAGGTGTTGGGGTGTAGCGGGGCACCAGAGTAAGACTATATATATATATATATATATATATATATATATATATATATATATATATATATATATATATATATATATGAAAGCTACAGACTTTCATAAATGGGTGCTTGCGTAGAATAGAGGGATTAAAATGGTATGACAAGGTTACCAATGTGGAACTGATGACAAGAACTGGACAAGTGCCAGTGGAACAAGAGATGAGAAGAAGACGATGGCGATGGATAGGACACACACTGAGGAAACCTGTTGATAGCATTACAAGGCAGTCCTTGTTCTGGAACCCCCAGGGCAAGAGAGGCAGAGGAAGACCAAGAAGTACATGGAGAAGAGAGTTGGAAACAGAGGTGAAAATGATGAGGAGAACATGGAAAGAACTTGAGATGATGGCACGTGACAGGAGGACTTGGCATGTGTTTGTTGAAGGCCTATGCTCCTTTGGGAGTGGAGGGTTATGAAATGAAATATATATATATACATATATATATATATATATATATATACAAATATACATATATACAAATACATATACATATACATATACATATACATATATATATATATATATATATATATATATATATATATATATATATATATATATATGTATATGTATATGTATATGTATATGTATATATATATATATATATATATATATATATATATATATATATATATATATATATATATATATATATATATATATAATTATTGTAGTTAGGTGGTAGGTGGGGTATGGAGAGTGCGTGTGGGTATTGATTTTGTCAGGCGGGGGTGATGAGGGGTGAGAGAAAAAACCAAGTAATCAAGAAGACATATGTCCACGAAGTGAGACAAATTTTTATTTATTTATATATTTTTATTTATATTATAAGGGGAGTGTAGAGGGTGGTCAGCCGGTGATAACAAAGGTCAAGGTTTATAAATAGAAGTATATATTTAATATCACAGTGTTTTGTTACAGCTTCTGCCCAGAACAAATATATATAAACGGCTCAGGGTAGGATAAGCAGAAAGGACTATATGGCTAGGGGAGATATCGTCACGTTATCGTAGAGTACCTGTCTTTTTATGTAAAATTAGGACTGGGAATTTACGTTGTTGGGTGAGTACATCTAAAAGTCTAGCTTATTGTGATGTTTATTGAGCTCCTTAGTACAGTTGTCCCGCCCCACGCTTGTTGTTTAGTGAGAACCGCCAAAAACGTGTGTTTCTCTAAGGTGTTGTGGTGTTTATTGAGCCCCTTAGTACTAGATTTATCGTGCTCACCGAAACAACCCAGGGGTTCTCTTCTCGTATAATTTTCTTCCCTGGCATTTCTGACAAACGAGTCGCGTTTTACCCTCACTAGTAAGAAACTCTGATCGATGGTCCGCGCGAAGTTTTACGAAGAAACCATTGATCGTATACTTTTATAAGATTCCGTTAACATAGAGGGTGACGTCAAGGCTAAATAAAGCTATCTAGAAAAGCGTAATAAAATTCTAACATGCAGAGTTTTGCATATTGGTAGACGAAAAATCCTATCCGCAACGGGATTTACCTTTGTAAGACTAACATTTACCTTTGTAAGACTAACCCTGCTACTTATTTCTGTTCACTTCATTGTAGACAAGCTCAAAACACAAGAGATCAATAGTAGATAGTTATAAAAGAAGCATTCCGTCGTTCGTGTGTTCGAACCCTCGTCACTTAAGGTTTCTCTCTTTTTACACGTGCGGCATCTGGTGATAGGTTTTATATTGTCTCCCAAGCATCTCAAACATACCGCGGCCACGGAAATTTAGTACATTAAATAAATGTAACTAAGTATTTGTTCCATTTATCAAACGGTTATCTACTTTTTTTGTCATTCAATTTTCAAACTTTAGTGAAAATTTTTCTTCCAATCACCAAAGAGGGTCCCAAAAATTTTCCCAGTCCTGATCAAAGGTTTCAATCTGTAGGTAAATAGATCAGCTGTCAAATACTTCTTTAAATATTTCATTAAATATTTCTTGCAGTTTTCTAAACTCTTTATTATTAATTTCTTATAAATTGTTAGCAAGCCAATTGATCGGAGTAACTTTAGTTATAAAGTTGAAGGAGCAGTCATATGTAAGAAAGTGTTCCTATCTTTTTCGTCTTTTACCTTTATCACCATCTTTCTTATTTTATTTCTCTCCCCTTTTTGCCATTTTGTCAGTTTGAAAATTATCTTTCCTAATCACGACTTTTACTTAAGTGTAGATATAACTACTTTGATGTTTCCAAATCTTACATTATCTTTTGGAACATGCCAGGGACGTTAGACAAGTATTGCTTGGTGCAGTAGACAGCCACCTTGGTGATAAATAGAGTTCGTTTGAGGGTTTAAACCCATGTTTAAACAAAGCGAGTGTCACCAGATTTGAGCACAATAGCACGCCCGCCAGAGCGATTGATAACAAATGACTTGCAAGTCGCACAAGAGGGGTTTTACAAGATGGTAGACTTTGAGTGCGGCATAGAAATTTAGATGTTGTCTACGGGGCGGGACAATGAAAGACAATAAAGGGAGCCGCCATACGACACAGACACAAAATACCTTGCAACAGGCAAGAACTGCAAAGGACGGTTACTCTATCACAAAGGAATACATACACTTTCTTATCGAGTGACCAGTCTCAAACTACGGTTTGTTTAGTACCGAACACCCAGCAAGAAGGTGAAGAGTTGATTTCGAGAGCCCACCCACTTTTGGCGATTGACACTTAAATTTCACCCAAGCATGCAGACGTCGCGAGGCCATATGGACGACTAATTAAAGGAGAAAGGGGCAGAGTCATAGGACGCAGCCCCAGGATTGTCACACTTTGACAAAACATAAATATAATGTCACGTTTGCCAGAAGTCAGTATGGTATTACCAACATTGCGGAGCATAAGTAGAAGAGTTTTCCCCTTGTTTAGCCTGTTCATAGCCTGTTCCATAATTTCATGTCTGTGTGGTTCTATAATTCATACATGCGGAACTTAATTTTATGTAGTGTTCTTAAGGAATTTGCGAAGGGAAAAGATGGTTAGAAAATTGTAGAAACATTATTAATAATTTTTCTTTTCCATTATTAGTGATTTCGGTGTGCCCTTAGCCTCATAGGTAAATGTGCAAAATACTGTTCTTTTTCTATTACTTCTAATTTTTAATGGTTAATCCGATCAAAGATTTTTCCTTACGACTTATAATATAAAGAAGTAATTTATAGTTAAATACTTCACCTTTATCTAGATTATTAGATACTCATTACAGACTGTCATGAGCACATACTTTCATGCTCACTATATTTAAGCAGATTCATTAGTTATAACGAAGTAATAGTGAGAAATAGGATAAAACGCAAGCCAACTATTGATATTAGGTGCGAAACTTATGAAGTCGCTTTGTGTCTTCAGTTATGCAGAATTTTGAGTCTACACGTGGTGTGTTTGGCGTCTAATTGAAAAGAAGCTTGCGCGTACGTCCGGATAGCAGAATTCAAAATACAGAACATCATACATTTCCTAAGTTACAAGGAAAAATTCCACACCCAAGTTTGTAAACGTTGGTAGCGCTGCATTTTATTCACCTGTTTATCAAGTGCTCACGAGCTGACTGGTATAGACATAAATCAAGTTTAAGTCACTTAAAAGCTTATCGTTTGAGTCAATTTAAAGCATGCACAAGCTTATTCTCATATATTTAAATGTTCAATTCACTCAAAAGCGTATTTCCTAAATCAAGATTACATATTTACAAGTTGATTCGCCACGATATCAGGAACAAGTACTCACAAGTTTACTGGCATACAAATACAGTTCGAATAACCCGGAAGTTGTTAACTCATCTACTCTAACCTTGGACTTCAAGACGTACATTCATTCAAGTAACCTCCATTACACGAAACACACTTGTTACCAGAAGATTACTTCGTGAAGAGCTCCAGTCTAGTCAGTACCTTTTCAAGATAAGACAACAGACATTTCCATGAGACAGCTGTCAACTGTTTGTCGACGGTAGAGAGATTCATAAGCGTCGAGGGACAGTATATCTTTCAGGTGCTCACTATGACATATACAAGAGTCTCAGCTATTATCACTCGTCTTCTATATAACCTACACGGCGTAACATACTTCTACATTGGCAGTCGGAGCAAATCATCACATGATCATTCATTGGAGGAAATTTGAAAGACTCATAGGCAGTGTAGATTTGTTATCAGTGTGGTAACACTTAATAAATCACATCATCTTTTTATTACGCTAGCGTAGTGGTTACCACACCGCTCTGGCGACCGGGTGATCCAGGATCAAACCCGGCCGGCGGCATTTGAGGATTTTTCGTCGACCGGGTTTTGGACTGGATTAACTCGAGACCTGGCGAGGACATTTGAAGAAGTATCGTCGACCAGGGACTGGCGGCTCCTGAGCAGACCCAGCTCTAATGGGTACCTCCGAAATCGGCTAGTATCTGCCTGAATGGCGAGGGACACCTGTCACTGTACAAGGAAAAATTGATACTCACGTAAAATCAATGTCAGGTTGGACATTAATAATAATAATAACCTGAGATTTCGCCTCGAGTATTAGCGGGCGTACGAAAAAAAAAATCATCTTTTTGCGATTTACATAGGTTCACTCTCACACTTAATTAACTACATTTTTTACATGTCATCTGTGTGTGTGAATTGTCTTTCACCATCATTCCTTTTTACTTCCTACTAACCATATAAATATATAAATATTTAATGTTTCACTCATGCTGTCTGTGTTAAATATTTACATGTAGGTAAAATTCTTCATTTTGGAGGTTAGGGGCGTTTTCTTTATCAAGATCTGAGTGTAAAAGCTAAGATCATAGGGAAAAAGAAAACTTTTCATGATTTATTAGACAACACTATCTAATGGAGAGCATTCGCCTTCTCTTCTTCTTGTCCTTATCTCGAATAGGTCTCTTTCTTTCTTAACGAGCCAATTTTTTGGAGACCATCTTGACAACATTCAATAGGCCATCCCCACAATACTGTAGCGGTATGACCATTGGTGCTCCGCCCAGTAAATTAAATACAAAACCATATGAAAGTACCACTACATTAAATATTTGTCTCCTATAAACGTAACCTTTTTGTATTCAGAATGTTAAACACAAAATATTTCGCATAATTGTTAGGTCAGAGTTAGACAAAAGCAAAACCTTTAGGCGAACTAATTCTTTGTAGCACGTAATGTACAAAAAATGACTTATTACAATACTACTAACAATGAGACAACATCCAAAAGCTTACAGACCGTCTTAGATATCGTGTGTCACGTGATGTGTAGCTAGCACAGTAACACATATTTTCACAAACGAACAACACCACCAACTACAAGGGAAATTAACAGATAAAAAGAACTCAAATCTGAACCTGAGAATCTACAATATCCACAGGCAGTTTAGAATAAAATAATCATATAACAAAACTTTGTTCATAACAAATTGTTCTGAATTACAAACTCTGGTCTAAAAATACAACTACTAGAGTTGAAATGAAGAATAGTAGGACGTTTTTCCTTCGATGCCATCCAAACAAGTCGACCTCGCCTTTAGGGTAAGAATTGAGGTTAGGGTTTAAGCTGAGGTTTAGCATTCCTAAACCTAACCTTAACCTTTATCCCTTATCATTGCGACTGTGAATTCTTGCCAAGACCGTATTTTACACACAGCCCACAGTTCTTCCTTTCAGCCAAAATAGGCGATCACAAGGTCACGAAGAATGCTTCTGTATCTAGTAATCAATACAATCAAGCTTAAGGTAGGCCATTGCAGATGCTGCCGCAGAGAAGTGAAGTATTAGAGACTGCTCAATAATGGTCCAGCTTTATTAGGTGGATGACATGTTCCCGTTCTTGCTGCCTTTGTCGTTCTCACCTCCAGAGTAGAGTCATGTTCCCATTTACAGCAGGGTAGATTTGAGTTTAACGCTACCAGGTAATGATAACCGAAACCGGTAACTTCGTCACTAGAGGAAAGCGCTGTAACTGCTTAGCCATTTGGATGCTCAACCAATACAATAGCGACCTACAAAAGATATCTCATGTTCAGTCACAACTATTAAAACATTAATAGTCTTTTATTCTACCAAAAAGTACCTACTATTCTCTCCCCCCCCCCCCCCCCTCTTCCCCCCGGAATACTCCTAGAACAATATGGTAGAAATATCACTAACCAGATCAAATGGCTATCCAAAGAGCGGTATACATCCCTATAGAGAACCACAGGTGCAAACCACCTTCTTCTCACGCTGGCTAAGGCAGACCTCTGCTGTCATACAACATAACTCACTGGAAACACAAATGCATTCTTCAACGGTCGCAAGAACACTATCCAAAAATTTGTATATCTCCTTTTGAATATCACTCAGTCGTTCGTCCTTTCACCCGGCGCACAGCCAAGAGCATTCACTATGATCGGATAATTTTATGCAAAAACTTTAAAAAAACAATTAAAAGCAGCTCAGTTTTCGCTCACATATTCAAAACCAACCAATCCAGCAATCTAGCTTCTTGTGGACCATATGAACTGCTGACACAATTATTATAAAACCGTTCATGACATGATGATTGCACAGACTAAAATTAAAAATAGACTTTTAACTGCTAATATACGTTGGCCTGAATGACAAATGTCATCCCTCAACAGCATCATTTAGCGTATTAAAGTCATCTTTAAAAGATAAATTCTACATGTCGTGCGGAAATGTCGGTTTTATGAGCACTTGATAAAGTAGTGAGTAAAATGCAACGCTACCAACGTTCACAAATGCGGGCGTGGAATTTTTTCTTGTAACTTAGGAAGTGTATGATGTCCTTTCACATCGTGGACACAGTCTGCTGTACGCTCAATCTATTCTCTGTATTCTGGTTTCTGTTGAATCTTCTTGATAATCTGTTGTGTACTGATGCTCCTTCGTGATAGTATGGCGTCTGGTAAATATACTTAATTAAATCTTTACCCACCTCACAACGCGTGCTTGTGAAAACTCCAAACTCACTATGATAACCAAAGCTATGGTATATAATGCCTGCATCACTGGCTCACTTCTGTATGGTAGTGAGATATTGACAACTTATGCTAAGCAAGAAAGAAGACTCAGTATCCTCCATATATGATGTCTGCGCCACATCATTAGTATTTTGTGGAAGGACAAAGTGACAAATGTCGAGGTATTGTCACTTGCTGGTCTTCAAAGCATGCACACACTGTTTAGACAGCGCACACTACGCTATCTTGGACATGTCCTCCGCATGAAAGATGGTTGCTAATATATTTTTAACGGATAACTGGCAGATGGCAAAAGAACAGATGGGCGACTGGAGCTGAGGTTCAAATATGTGTGCAGGAGAGACACGGAGGTTCTAACATAAATCCAGAAACTTGGGAGGATTAAGCTACCGATCGCACCAAGTGGCGATTCTCCCAACGGAACCACTTCAGATTGGAGGAAAAGAGAATCTCACAAGGATCAGATATCAAGTAGAAGAGAAAAGAACAAGCATAAAAGGAACACCATGAAAAAAGTAAATATCGACTATCACCTCAGGGGCGTATTCCCGTAGTCAGTTATGACTGAAGGGGACTGCTGATGTACTTCATTATAGGCTTTGTTCTTTACGTCAATCTGTTCTCTGCACAATGTACTTTATAATAGTCTGTTGTCCGCTCTTTTTCACGATGGTGTGGTGTTTGCTATATGTTCGATCTGATAGTGCGTAATGAAGTACATCTTCTTCTCGATAGGCCGTATAATGTGCTCTACCTTTGGGGGGGGGGGGGGGGGGGGGGGGGGGGGGGGGGGGGGGGGGGGGGGGGGGGGGGGGGGGGGGGTTGGAAGTTTTTCATCTGACATTTGCAATCCGCACAAATTCCTCAAGCAATTAAAATCTACTGCTCCACCACATACCTGATAATTTGTTGCTTCGTTTATATTTTTTCGTTTGTGTCGCTGGTTGTCGTTCTTGATTTTGGTTTTAAAGACCATCTTCATTGAACACGGACAACTCCATCTTAGATCACAAAAAGAGGAGCTCAGCACAGTGCACGAACTCTGTAGCACCAGCGAGGATCCTAATGTGTGTGTACAGGAATCATACATTCTATAAATATTTTTGTAGCAGGTAGGTTAGCCTAATTTTGTAATTTTTGCCAGGGCAGGGACCCTTTTGCCTACTCTTTAAGATTTCCAACTGCCGAGTGATTTTTAACGTGCGCAACTTGCACACGGGACCTTTTTTTTATCGCCCTTATCCGAGAAGGTTAGGCATCCGATCTCACTACCTATCAAGGGGAGTATAACATTATTAGGACCCCTAGTTCTGAAAAAATCTCCATCAAATATATTCTCTGTACTGGGAACCAAACGTGGTATCTTTAGAGTTAGAGGCGGGCGCCATACCTCTTAGCTATTCCGACCCCTTTGCTCTGCACTAATGGTCCACTAATGGCCAAACTCGAGTAAATGGAACGCTCAATTAGTTAATGCCAGGCAGTGGTATTTAGCACTCCGTATCAAAGTTTGTTCCACATTTCCTTTCTAAATTTTATGTTTCTTTTTAGTTTCATTCTCTGCGTATTTGTGAGTCTTCCTCTATCTGTTCATCCTGGGGGCTGCAGTACATGAACTGCCTTGTTAGGCTGTTAGGCTGTTCGTTCACCGCCAACATTGGTTTATTAATTCTTGCTCCACAAATATTTGACAGGTGTTTTTACCATTTATTAAAAGGTATGTGATACCGACTAGATTTGCTGGTTTCTCACTGAATGTAATTAAACGTTAATGTTATTATGTCTTTGAAACCACCGCTGATAACGGCGCTAAGTCTAAATGTTATATAATCTCTGTTTACACCCACTGTTGCGAGTGTAGTGGTTTGGTCTATATCATCGCCACGCAGGCTAATTTAATATATGTGTGCTGCTGTCCTGTCACTGTGTCTGGAATGTTGACCTGGGTGTGTGTTGATATGTTCGCACACCACAGTGCGTACGTAAGAGTACATGCAGGAGTCAAAAAGGGTTGCAAACGACTGGAACAGTTCGCTACTGTTTATTACGTTGCAACACAGACACGATGACATAAATGACACACATTCGACAGCAAAACACGAATCATATAATTTCCACATTGCATTAAATATATATAATACGGCCTGTCCACATCCTGGCCTAAACAGTACTTCAATACTCAATAAAGCCTGCACCACACGGCAGCTATAATAATGTTCATATGGCCTAAACAGTACTTCAATACTCAATAAAGCCTGCATCACACGGCAGCTCTAATAATCTTCATATGGCCTAAACAGTACTCCAATACTCACTAAAGCCTGCATCACACGGCAGCTATAATAATCTTCATATGGCCTAAACAAATCTTCAATACTCAATAAAGCCTGCACCACACGGCAGCTATAATAATCTTCATATGGCCTAAACAGTACTTCATTACTCCATAAAGCCTGCAACACACGGCAGCTATAATAATCTTCATATGGCCTAAACAGTACTTCATTACTCCATAAAGCCTGCAAACACACGGCAGCTATAATAATCTTCATATGGCCTAAACAGTACTTCATTACTCCATAAAGCCTGCAACACACGGCAGCTATAATAATCTTCATATGGCCTAAACAGTACTGCATTACTCAATAAAGCCTGCAACACACGGCAGCTATAATAATCTTCATATGGCCTAAACAGTCTTCACTGCAGTTTATCAAATAGGCTGTACACACAGCGAAATATATAAGTCGACATTTTCTCAAATCCTACGTAGGCATACATTATCCAAAAACACTGGGACTCGACCTACACGGTCCACGCCCAAAACACAACTCCCCAAATCACACACTAGTCCCACCAAAAAAACCCGTCACGAGATTCGGTTGTCTTGAACACCGTTCTCGATAACACATGCAGACTAGCGAGCTATTCACATAACTCAAAACAGTACAGAATAAATACATTAAACAGCGTTCACACGCTTATCTGTACTCTGTCACCCGAAAAAATAGGAAAAGATAATTCTATCCTAAAGTCAAACAAGTATCCGCTTAATCAAGCGTTGCAACTCGAAATTTAATATGTTCAAAACACCATTCTAAAGATTACTTCCCCTTCCATAAATTCCACTTGCAACAGTTACCACCCGCTCCGGGAAAAAAATGATTCTATCATTTTTTTTGAAAAAATTAACTCCCAAAAACGAAAAATTTAGAAGACAATTAAGCTCTAACATATGCCTACAAAAATATCTTATTTTAAATCAAAATTAGATATTTACAAGAAATATCAGCATTAAAGTGTAAAGTAGCAATTAAAGCATACAGCATAACCAGCTAAGTATAAAAAAGTAATTAGCTAAATATACAAATATGATCAGTTCCAAAATTAAGTTACGTATATTTAGTACAAACCAAACCGAAAACAACCAATCGAAAGAGAAAACACAAGATCAATCAAAAGAAGAATGATCTGTAAAAAAGGAAAGTAAGAACTCAACAATACCATATACTCATAACTAAGTTGGACAATTACATGTAAAATAAATACAACTGTCAAAAGTAGATATGTTATATCAAGTCATATAACCACTCCAACAATACAAAGAATAGAGGTATAAGTGTTGAAAGAAGACAAAGTATACAAATAGAATCAAGTAAAACGAAGATGAGGTACGAAAGTATAAACAAGATATGAAATCCATACCGAAAAGACAACAGAAAAGAAGGAATGAAATGAAGAATAGTTACCAAAGACAGATAGAAAGCAAAGGCACGAACGCAAAGAAAGTCAATAACAGTATATACTAATAACTGTTTTGATCAGATAACATATTCAAAAATAAATATATAAACATGATCGAAAGGCACAACACAAAATATCAAAGTATATCTATACTAATACCACCAAAAATAATTTATAACTAAACAAAAGCTAATAAGTAATTTAACTAAGTTATAAGAGTTATACAAAACTAACATAAATAAATTATAGGCATCGAACAAACAAGTAATAGCATTACTATAACTAATACGACCAACGCACAATCAAGCGCTAAAAATAAAAAATACATCATAATAAAAAACAACTTTTTACAAGAACTAATCAAACTACATATCAATGATATCACGAAGTCAAATGCTGGGCACACACAACAAAAAATTGCAATGCCAAAAAAAAAAATCATTTTTTTCAACAGTACCATACAAACATATTTTTTTTTCTCGATAAGTTACATAAAAACAGTATTTAATTTTTAAGTAGTTCAGTAATACTTTAAGTAAAGCCTAATAATGAAATCAATATTTTAACAAAATGAGTGAAATATAAAACAAAAATCCTATCTCGAAGAAACCTTTAAATCAACACATGTAAATTTAATTTATCCTTTAAGTTCTTTCTGCTGACAATTACGTTCAGCTCCGTACAATGCTATTTAGGTATAACTCTATCTCTTACTCAAATCGATAAGATATACATTATAAATAAATCTACACTTTGTTGTTACTATGAAATATAAAAAAGGTTCTATAAAAATATCTACAAAAAAAATAAGTTTTTTTTTTTTTAAAATAATCTGCTAAGAAAATAATCTACATGTCTGACTGGCAAGAAAATCAAGTTCTGGAAAAATCGAAGTTTCACAAAAAGTTAACAAATCCAAATACAAGATCATTTATGATACATGCAAGCTATTTTCAAAATTACATTTCACAACATACCAGATAATACACATCTTCTCTGTATGTTCTATATATTAATTAATCATGACATCAAAACATGAGAAAAATATAAATTAAGTGAATAACGAACACTCAGGACTATCTAAAAGTAACCAGTACATCAACACAATAAATGAGTTTGTGCAATCTCATCATGTACAAAACTATCCTAAACAACACAGTTGCAAAAATTCTAAGTTGAACAGAGTAGTATAAAGGATAATAATTACATACTACACATTATCAACACAATAATATATAAATAGCATAAAAATGTATTAATACATCATCAAAAAACAGACATATAAATAACAATAAAAAATTATGGCAATCAAATGATGCATAGAAATAATCATTACAACAAAATTATATGTTATTTCAAAACAACAACATGTCATGTACTAATATAGAATACAAAAATATTTACTATCTTCACATAAAAAAAAAAAAAAAATCAGACGCGAAGTCTCCCACTCTCTTGTAAACATGCTTGACCTTCAGAAAGTAACCATCAGTTGCTATTTAGACGCTGACAGGTTTCGGTTGACTACTCGAGCGGAAAGTTGACTCACATTTCTGACCGTCAATATGTCACAGAAGCCTTGACCCTTATCGCAACGTAGCTTCTGTCAACAAATACAAATGAAAATTTCCATTTTACTCAATAGTGAAATTTAATGAAAAAAACGCAGAAATCACATTTACAATTACCCAACACCGGCTTGTGTAAAACCCGGTCTCTTCACGATGTCACTAGCTCTCTCTATCACATATAGATATCATAGAATTCTTGGGGACAACATGACCGACCTTGAATGTCGCCGCTGTCTTACGCTGAAACAAAGTCTCACATTCACAACAACAAGTAGAGCAAGCAATAGTATTCAAGCATCCACTGTTATTTTTACTCTGTTTACTTTGATTATAAATGACTCTGGGCTCATGTTGAACAAAATTAGCACAATTGCGCTTATTATTTGATCTATGATCACAATACTTATTATTACCGTTGCCTTGTTTACAAATAATCACTTTAGTCTTTTGTTGAGGAACATTACTCTGGTGATATAAAGCAACATTTGAAAAGCTATTATCTCTATCATACTTTCCAACATTCTTACAATCAAAACTTTGAGATTTGTTAAATTGTCTACAGTATCTACGAGAGGGAAAATTATTATTTTCTGATCTCCCTTGGTACTGTTTACTCTTGGGGTATCTCTCTTTCTAGAACTGTTTTTCTTTTCCCTTATGGGAATATATTTACCAATAGTTTCAAACTGACTGTGCTGAGTTTGACAACTGCCAGAAACAATAGTATCTCTATTGTTCCGCATATGGGTTTCATCTTTGGAACAAGTAGTAATAGTCTCAACACCCGCTATTAATTTCTGAGTATTTCCAGTAGTAGACAAATATTTGCTCTTATGAGTCTTGACCTGAAATATATCACCTTTCTTTTCCTGACCAACGGAACTGCCTGTTACACTAGAATCTTTGTTGGTCTGACGCCAAGAATTATCACTGGAACTATCAGTAATATTAGAACTTTTAAAGTTGTATTTACCACGATAAGATCTGTCTTTACCATGAATGACATCTCTCTGAGCAAAAAGTATATGGGGCTGACTTTTCGCAACTTTCTGTCTATCATTGTGAACATTGACAGAAGAGCACCTTTTGTTTTTCAAAACCATATCTATTAAGCCAAATATTCTTTCCCTTGCTTCCGCAATTTCATTATCTTTAAGTGAAATCGTTTCACTTAACCTTTTATTTAACTCCTTAACAGCCAAAACTTTGTCGCTTTCTTCTGCTAGCAAATTTTCAATTTTAGCGACCTTCTCTTTCTCAGCCGTCAACTCCACTAAAGTCTCTTTCTCGTACTGTTCTTTATTTGCCCTCAACTGAGTCAACTCTATCTGAAGTGTTTCAGTCTGGACATCATCATTGTTTTCCATAATCTCATTACTCTTCTTGGGGGGTACAATATTCATCTCCCCAATTTGATCACTGAGCATCGCATTATCATTCATCACCTCATGAAGCATTTCTATGTAAGTCTTCTCACAGACATTTCTCTCAACCTTCAATTTCTCATACATCTCTTTCTGTTCTTGAAGTTCCCGCATGAGATTACCTATCTGAGTTTCCAAGTCTTGGACTTTGCTTAAAGTTGAATTTAATGTAGCTTGTGCACTAGAAAGCTCTGAGTTTGATTCAAGTATCTCACTTTTAAGCCTATACACAGTTGCCTGTAGTTCGTTCTCTTTAGCAACACCTTCTAGGAAATTCTCTCTTTGCTGTAGAGCACTTTGTTTGTTTACTTTTGCTTGTTTCTCAATTCTCAATTCCCTTTCCTGCTCATCAGATGTATGGTTATGGATTATTTTGAACATGCTTTGCACTATATGTCCGTGTTCAAGCTCAATATTCTGTTGCAAAAACACACGAAGGTGCCGTAGCAAATTCACCAAATCCTTAGCCATTATTGAATTACACAGAAGCTTAAAGTTATGTTCAGCAAATAACTCTAGAGATGCCGATACATTAACCAAAAAATCGTCCATGATCCATACTCCAAGTCGTGCACCTCTCAATCCCTTACCATCTCTACCTACCACCAATGCAGACTCCAACATAGGCCTTATATCTGTAGGGTACATATCACGATCCATGGTGATTCACTTACTTAATCAACTATATATAGTAATCACTTATAGTTATGACAAATTACTGTCGCAAAAGGTTTGACAATTACCCTTCCAGCTCACAAAGTTAACTATTTGTCAAGAAATGAGCTTATTCATCAATTCTGTATCACCAATTCCTTTTTATAGCACCTTTATCAAGTCACATCATTATCAGGAAAATCGACATATGTCAACAGCCATTAACACCTATGCATCAAATCTTAATCATATGTCAAATTAGACATAAACAACAATAATAACAAAATGAGCAATTAGGGAGGCCTAGCGACATATATGAAGTGACACAATTTACACAAGACACAATCACTTATCTTGTCAATGATCCCGCTTCTTTTCCGCCACGATACTGGATATCACATAGACTGCTAAAACCTCCACTGCGGGAAAGCACTGGAACTTGATTCGTTTCTCTTCAGGTAATTTCGTCAATATGATATGTGCTTAACAATGCACAAGTTGACAGGAACCATAATACAGCACACACTGCCCCTCTTGACTCTTCTGTAGTCTGAAATGTACACGGCAACTCCGTGTATCATAACATCTTGAACTTGTGATGGTGATAACTGGCACAGGTAACTCGAATATTGCAGAAATCTGTGACAACCCGTACAAATGCTGGTACAAATACTGTCCAAGTCTAATTGAACTTCCTTGACCACTGCAGACGTTGTTGTAGTCTATAGGCACGAAATAGGACGTCAATTGCTACTGGTGTAAAGTTGCATACTACCAAATAAAGCGTGCGTTGTTTCTCAAATGCGCCACCCACGCAGATAATATTTAGGTCACAGTTCTGAAGTACACCAGATTCAAGCCACGCCTACATAAGGCTAATTATAACACAGTCAAGTGTTCTACATTCTTGTCACGTGAAAGTCATATGTATTATTTCCAACTTGTAGTGACTGATCCTCTAGATATGTTATGGTCTGGTGGACAAAATTTGCTTCATATTATCCTCTTGCTTCAAGTACATATCACTGTAGAGGTAACAATTTCTTAATCGTATACGCCACCCAGGCACATCTTAAATCATATCCAATGATACAAAACTACGCCACTTAGGCTATCGACGCGAATAGTCGTAGATGTCAGATCCTGTTAACTGAAAACCACCAACTGATACCGGGTGGTTTCAGTATGAATGTTATATGCATAAATGTACTCGCATTCGCTAGCATAGCACAAAATCATTATAACATAATTTCCCGGGCATTAAATATATATAATACGGCCTGTCCACATCCTGGCCTAAACAGTACTTCAATACTCAATAAAGCCTGCACCACACGGCAGCTATAATAATGTTCATATGGCCTAAACAGTACTTCAATACTCAATAAAGCCTGCATCACACGGCAGCTCTAATAATCTTCATATGGCCTAAACAGTACTCCAATACTCACTAAAGCCTGCATCACACGGCAGCTATAATAATCTTCATATGGCCTAAACAAATCTTCAATACTCAATAAAGCCTGCACCACACGGCAGCTATAATAATCTTCATATGGCCTAAACAGTACTTCATTACTCCATAAAGCCTGCAACACACGGCAGCTATAATAATCTTCATATGGCCTAAACAGTACTTCATTACTCCATAAAGCCTGCAACACACGGCAGCTATAATAATCTTCATATGGCCTAAACAGTACTTCATTACTCCATAAAGCCTGCAACACACGGCAGCTATAATAATCTTCATATGGCCTAAACAGTACTGCATTACTCAATAAAGCCTGCAACACACGGCAGCTATAATAATCTTCATATGGCCTAAACAGTCTTCACTGCAGTTTATCAAATAGGCTGTACACACAGCGAAATATATAAGTCGACATTTTCTCAAATCCTACGTAGGCATACATTATCCAAAAACACTGGGACTCGACCTACACGGTCCACGCCCAAAACACAACTCCCCAAATCACACACTAGTCCCACCAAAAAACCCGTCACGAGATTCGGTTGTCTTGAACACCGTTCTCGATAACACATGCAGACTAGCGAGCTATTCACATAACTCAAAACAGTACAGAATAAATACATTAAACAGCGTTCACACGCTTATCTGTACTCTGTCACCCGAAAAATAGGAAAAGATAATTCTATCCTAAAGTCAAACAAGTATCCGCTTAATCAAGCGTTGCAACTCGAAATTTAATATGTTCAAAACACCATTCTAAAGATTACTTCCCCTTCCATAAATTCCACTTGCAACAGTATGTCATACCACTTATATCCGTGTGTTCGGTGGAAAAGCCCATTTATGAAAGTCTGAAACTTTATTTGTTCTTTTTATTGTTCTTCATATTTCAGAGCCGACAATATGACTGCCTTGACTTTTAAGTTGACATTAAATGTTAGATCTTATTTCCTGACAAACGTATTACACGAATATTATTATTCTTCACCAGTGTTTTATTACGTTGTACTTGTTGTCTCATTAGTATTTTATTGCTCCAGTATAAGAACGTCTAATTTTTTTTCGGGACGTTATAAACTCGGCCGTCTTAACACCCCACATTCCTTTGTACAGGTGACCTTTCATACCTGTTATGTATCGATTACAAGATTGATACTCCACCGCTCGTCTCTCTTCACACTAGCTGCTCCATCTTATTCACTGCGTTTTTAGTAGCCATTGTTTTCATACTTGCTGCGTCTTATCCGGATCTATTCAAGTGGCCACTCTGTTTATCCGGATCTATTCAAATGACCACTCTGTTTATCCGGATCTATTCAAGTGGCCACTCTGTTTATCCGGATCTATTCACGTGGCCACTCTGTTTATCCGGATCTATTCAAGTGGCCACTCTGTTCACAAGACTGTCACCAGCTATTTTTATTTGATCATCATTTTCCTTATCTCTCCTTATGGAGCATGGCGCCAACATTGCAGCTGACAACCTTGCAGAAGGAGTGCACAAAATATTCACACTCTGAAAGCAGTGGTTCCTGCAGCAATTTCTTGTACATGATGTGGTTGCTAGGCCTATGTACAACTTCGTATAAGTTGTCTTGTACGACATGCATGAAGAAACAGTAGTATTATTCCATTTTCATTTTGACTCATAAGAGACCCCTCCCCCGGGAACTACAAGGAACTATTTCTATTTACGGGTAGTTATTTTTTTCGTTTTAAAATATGTTTAGCTGAGTTTCTCCTTTTCCCCTTCTTCTGTTCTCGTTCGTTTCTCCCTGATAAAGACATTGTGGTCGTAACCTAGGCGATTCTCGTAGTCCTTTGTTCCAGCAAGAAGCATATATGTGTTTGCTTACCCCGCTATTTGTTTCAGTAATAATTATCTCAACCCGTAACCCGTCACGGTCGTAGGGGTGCCATGGTGGAAGCATCTGCAGACAGGGTCCTCCACTGCTCTCTATTCTCAGCAGTGCGTACAAGTGTGGAAAAACCGTCCCCTGCCCATTCGTTGATGTTATCAGCCCAGGATTTTCTTCACCTTCCTCTTCTCCGTTTACATTCGACTGTTCCCTGGAGGATCGTTTTCGAAAGGGAGTCATGACGAGTTACATGCCCAAACCAGGCAATATATACAGTCAAACTGAGAATTGGCACCTACAGACTTAAATATAATCTGTTAATTAAAGACACGTGTGTACACGAAGACAAGTAAACAATAACGCACGTTCACCAACAACGTCCCTCATCGAGCGAAGCAGTCTGGCAGTATAGCCTTCACCAATCCCTTTATGTGAGAAACTGGATGACGATGAGATAGACCTGAAACCCACCACCAACCTGATGTGAGACATAGTTGTGCTTTGGCGAGAGTCAAAATCAAAGAAAGATAATCTTAGAAAACTCTATACAGAGCGTTACAACCGGGGGCTGTCTGATCATCAGAAGCTGCCCCCTTTCAATCATGTGTTTCTGCCATTTAATCTCCTAAAGAATGTCAAAAATATCAATTGTCTTACTAAAACGTCTGTTACCAACAATGAAAAAAATCCCACCTGATTTTCGGGAAAATACTAAAAAGTCGCGCATTGCAGCGGAAGACTAAATTGAACACCCATTAAAAGACCACACATGCCTTGCAATTTTTCAATGGTACATTGAACATATCTCATGATAAGTTTGATTACGATAATCAAATGAAGTTGAAATGCAATGGAAAGCAATGAAACGACCAGAGGAGAATTAGTACGGTCATCATGACATGAAGAAGAAAGAGAACAAGACAATTTATGTCCTCGTATATTACTAGTTCACTCATGGTCGCTTGAACATGTCACGAAAGGTTTGTGATGTTATAAAAAAATAAGATATCCTGGACAAAAAGATGTATCAGATGATACCAGGATAGTGCCAGGTAAGAGTCTGGTCTTACAAGTAATACCCCCTTCTCTGAAAAGAAATAGGGTGTATTGACATCAAAGGGTAGAATCAGCTGTACAAATCTCAGGTTGTTGGAAAGATATGTTCTGAAGATCTATTTGCTCCTTTCGTAGATTCACCTTTGGTACTATGTGTTGTTATGTTGACAAGTTTATCTAGGGGTATTTAATTATATTTTAATATATCAATCTAACTATGCATCCAACATAACTTGAAAACTTAATGCTAGTAATCTCAACAAGTCTGAAGGTACATATTTACAATTTAATAATCATACACCGGTTCTCTTGTCGGTTATGATAATTCAAAAGATATTTACATTAAATAAAATCAATAAATATATATATATTTCAATTAACAAAACATAATCTATTACTGAAGTCTCTGTTATCTTCTATATTGAAGAATAATGTTTATATTTCACTACAATGTCACTGTTGTTGACTGGGTAGATAAGATGGATTTATAAGGTCTTTAACTCATCCTTCACTGTCCTGTTATTTAATATTGTCATAGTCTATTATTAGTGCTGACTTTTATTTAATTAATGAACACGCTGAGCAGTGGCAAGATAAGGCCACTTATCTGCTTCAATAAGAAATTCCACTCTCCTGCCGTAGTTTAACACATCAAGGAATTGCCATGCAGTTGAACAAGGGTGACTGGCTGCAATGATTCCAATGAGCTCTTGCACCTCCAAGTCCAAAGTTAGTAAAAGTAGAAATCACAATCTTCAGGTTGATTGTAGACCAAAACCCTCAGGCAAACACACACACAGGATGTCTATGGCTTCTATGGTCTGCGCAACAGATGCGGTTGGCAAAGGCAATACTTTTACTTTTTACCGCTTCTCGCTAGACAGCTTGGTTTGAATTTTTGATAATGGCGTCAAATAGCCAAAGGGCAAGGCCTTTATAACTACACATCCGACCTCCGAGGTGGCTGGGTGAGAGACGGCGTAAGATTTCCCAAAATGAAACAACTTTTTGCTCTCTGTACAATGTGTAAAATTTAGTTTGTCAATTATCTTCCTTATTTATGGGGCGATTTTGGTCATATAAAGTTTATTTTATGCTGTGGATTATTTAGGATCGATCTATCTATACATCATTTATTTTGTAAAATGCATTTAAATATATGCGTACTTTAACTAGCTAAGTTGGACAAATCCTGATGTAACACAGCTCTTTTATTCGTTATATCTATCTTACCAGAATAGTATTTGATAACGTTTTTTACTCTTATTTTTAGCTTAACATTTCCTTTGATGAATTACACAATTCACCCCCATGATACTTCTTTATTCTTTATGAAATTAAATATTATCGTCTCATCGTTTAACCAAAACTGGTCCCTAGGTTTTGCACTGTAAGTTTCTTACCATAATAATAATAAAGGTTCGTTTTGATTGGTTGTTTTTTTCTCATAGTGTTTTCCCCAACTATGCGTGCGATATGGTCGGCTCTAGAAAAACGTGTTGTAAGACAGATCCAAATCACTACAGAACACTAAATCTTACTGCCAAATTCATTATTTCTGCAGAAACTATTCAATTTCTAACTTTGGAGGTTATAATGAGATGCATAGTTTTTATGTATTTTTTATGTATTGAAACATAGTTTCTGCGTTCTATCCCTTTTGTTTATGTTTTTAAGTCCCTAAAGAAGAGAATTTGGCCGTAACATGGAATATTTTCTTTTACCTAATAAGACGCATTACCTACCTTGGTGTGCCTTGTCACGTAGCAACAAGAATATATCACCAAATTTAATGGAGCAGCAAACGTTTAAAAGTTTGTACTTCGAATTTTTTTCACGTTTTTAGAAAAAAAATGAAATTCAAAAAATTAATTTCAACGTTCACAATCTTGAAACATAGAGAAAACTAACTTCGCTTCCAATAGAATGTTAAATTCTCAGTTACCTCAACAAGCACTAAGTCTTGGCTTTTAATCTTAGTCGCAATTAAAGCTTTAATGTCTTCGTGAAAAAACGTTCCTAGGTTTTATTGGTCAATGGGCGAAAGGGTTTTGAGAAGTCCTCAAGAAGACCCGTCGACGTGAATTTCAATAAAGCTGGATGGGACTGAACTTTGTGTTTCGCGTTTCCTTCGTGCGCTCAAGTTGGTTAATGACAGTAGAGGTAGGTGGGACTTTGAATTAACAGGTTACACAGCAATGGCTATCCCGTGAAGTTCCCGAATGTCTCTGACGAGACAACTAAAGAATATGCCTAACGTGCCTTCAGGAATGTCGTAAAAGTCAACTAATTTAAGGTTATGCAAGAGACGGGCAACCTCATGATGTAGAACATAGTGCTATAGAAAACACCGCTACAGAAGCATGTGCATGCGCGGTACAGGTGTCCTGCAAAGGAAACAGCTGCACTGGTGGTTCCACGATGCATATGGAGCGAAAAAGAAAATGATGATACCAATGATGATACCAATGATGATACCAATGATGATACCAATGATGATATCAATGATGAAACCAATGATGAAACCAATGATGATACCAATGATGATACCAATGATGATACCAATGATGATACCAATGATGATATCAATGATGAAACCAATGATGATACCAATGATGATACTAATAAAGATACCAATGATGAAACCAATGATGATATCAATGATGAAACCAATGATGATACCAATGATGATACCACTGATGATACCAATGATGATACCAATAATGATACCAATGATGAAACCAATGATGATACCAATAATGATACCAATGTTGAAACCAATGATAATACCAATGATGAAACCAATGATGATACCAATGATGATACCAATAATGAAACCAGTGATGAAACCAACGATGATACCAAGGATGATACCAATAATGATACCAATGATGAAACCAATGACGATACCAATGATGAAATCAATGATGATACCAATGATGATACCAATGATGATACCAATGATGATACCAATGATGATACCAATAATGATACCAATGATGAAACCAATGATGATACCAATGATGAAACCAATGATGATATCAATGATGATACCAAGGATGATACCAATGATGATACCAATGATGAAACCAATGATGATACCAATGATGATACCAATGATGAAAACACAACAGTTTCGTATTATAAGATGTGTCATTAATGTCAACTTCAAATTAAAAACTATACTTTATTACGCACACATAGAACTAATAAAGGGACATGTTCAAAGCTTCGAGTTATCTAACTTCGAATTACCATACTTGGAATTAAATGTATGTCACTATATATTGTGCAGGAACGAAAACTCTATCTACCCATGTCGTTTAACAGTTCAAGTATACAAGAAAAAAAATGTAATTAAAATAAAAAATAAGAGAGTAGAAATGTTATAATTTTATTTCTGTAGACTTGTGTCTGCTATTGTTGTTTTTAAATGATTAGATCTTATTCGAAGAATGCATGTGAAAACGGACAAAGATCACCAATGTGAAACTGGTGACAAGAACCAGACAAGTGCCAGTGGAACAACATATAAGTATAAGGCGCTGGCGATGAATAGGACACACATTTAGGAAACTTGTTGATAGCATGAGAAGGCGATTCATGTCCTGGAATCACTTAGGTGACAGATAGAAGGAAACCTAAGAAAAATACAAGGAGAAGACATATTGAGACAGAAATGAAAAGTTTGAGGAAAACATGGAAAGACCAAGAGCTAATGGCACCGACAGGATGATTTGGCATGAGCTTATTCAAAGCCTTTGCACCTTGTGAATTTAAAAAATAATGGTAATAATTGTGTCCCTTTGGCGCGTAAAATCTTTTAAATTTCAGCAAATACGCGTAAAACTGTTTTATTGACTTTATAAGTACTGGCGCGATCAAGGCAGGTAAGCACGCACTCAAACGTGTTTAGTGTGGCATAGAAACCAGTATTTGGTTAGTGCACCTGTCGCTAACAATATGAACTGTATCAGTGTTCCCTCTTTCACTTCCACTGTGAGTGGTGCTTCTCTTGCAACACCCATCAAAGATCTCATCAAACGTCTTCCTGTATTTAGAACTCAACTTGTAGTACATTAAAATGTTGACGCTAGAGTTTATGGATTCAAACAAGAACGCGAATGACCATGTCACCATAAAGACGTTAACTTCTCGACCTTTGACGCTGAATTCCTTAAAGACAAACATCCCGGTTGAAATGAGAATCCCAGGCGTGTAGCAGATAATTAGGACAACGGCAATCATTATGACCATGTTTACGGCTTTCTTGTCCCTGTTTGAGATGGTCTCTGATTGTTTGTTGTCAAACATGGACTCCTGCTTCCATTTTGATTTCCGTCTGAGGTTGCACACCAACAAAGCCGTTAGGATCAAAACTGCAAGAAAGGATATCGTTCCTAAAATGGTGTAAAGGATAAACGCTAATCCTTCCATGCGTTTCCGATTGTTGGTGAAAGATAAACCAAGCAGTGTTTTGTTCTTTGCCGGATATAACCTCCAGCCAATATAGACCGAGGCAAATTCTGGAACAAAGGATAACATCATCAGAACATAAATGGAGCCAACAGTCGCAATTGTTCTTCGTGGCGTAATGATAGTCTTCACTTTCAGAGGCAACGCGATGCAAAGACATCTCTCTGCCGTGATGAATACCGTAATAAACCCAGTTATGCGACTGAAACAATTATGGGGTGAACATGCCGTCAGATGTTGGACTTCTGAAGGATCAAGGGAGATACCTGCATCCCCAAAAAGAGGATTCACGCATATGTTGAACCACATGAGAGCGACGAGACTGCAAAGGTCAGAAATGGCCAATCCAAAAAAGCTGATATTCATAGTACTGTTGAATCCTTGTTTAGAGAAGACAACCAGGTTGATAACGTTTGAGAACAACCCGAATAAACATACAGCACAGTTTACAATTTCAAACATTCGTCTGACATGAAAGTTCATAATTCCTTCGGCGGTGCCACTGATTCCGAAGGTGATGTTGATCTTTGAATATATCATTTCCTAAAGCTACAAGCTACTAATACGCGAACAGCAATTTTACTGGGAACTAAAGTTTATTTGAAAAATTTCACAGAGAGGGTTACCACCGGCTGCTACACCCCTTGAAAAATTCTGGGATCACACGTATTTGTAGTACAGAATATAGACTTCTGAAGCTCACTTTAAAAAAATACTTTCTTTGTAAATAAATTCAATGTTTACGGAGAGCAAGTCTCGTAAGATTTAGATGTGTTGCGCTGTGAAGTTTGTGTTCGTAATTTGTTGGGAGTTTTTTTTTTCGCTTTTTAAAATGCTCGTCGGAAAACGAGACAGGAAACCAAATAGGAACTTTTATTGTTTCAATGAGGTAATTGAGACGCCACTAGGCGTGATGGTCACTAGTTCCTTTGTCAGTGTGCGGCTAAAGATCCACGAAGAAGAATAAGATATGAAAACATCTTCTTTCATGTGGGGCTTTTATTGTGTTGCGTAGGTTTTTATCTGTACGTGCGTACGTTTGTGTATACGTGCATAGCAATTATTAAAGCTATTACGATAACGTCGTGTATCCGTATATTACCGTAGATTACAAATTTCGTACTGGCATTCAGAAATAGGATTATTAATTGTAAATTAACTACAGCCACAAATAGGCTACTCCATGAATAACATCTGCAACATCTACTACACAACTCCGGCCCTCTACTCACGCCCTACTATAGACATCCACCTTTCTCTTCTCTACGCTCTACGCTGACTCTTGTCTGCTGTCTGCTCTCTCTCTACTGACCCAACACATGTCTCCAACCAACACACTCCTCCCGCTGACTGCCCCTTTCATGCGTATTCACTAAAACCCGTAAAACCCTTTCACGCTCCACTGATCTTCATTCACGCATCACAAAAGCTAACAGCTTGTCTCAAGCAATGCTCAAAACCCTGCTTGTAGCTAAATCATTACAATGTACGCATTCCCAGCTCACAACAACTCACATGACAGATAAACTCCCGCTGGAGCATGGGAACATTCACACATGCAAAATACCCTCAAAACAATCCGTGACAGACGTGTTTCAGGGGATAGCAAAATAAATTATAATTTCTAGGTTAAACTCATGCAGCTATAAATAAATTTTATTAAATTGCTAGTAATAAGTCGAGAATATTTTAAACTAACTTATAACTGCACTGATTCATCATTGAGTATTGACGAAATACGTATGTATTTCTAATTCATGATGATTGATTTTAGGAATATAACTTATTTCACGGAGGTTGTAAACGATAAGTCAAGCTCTCCGCTTGCAGTTTATAATGTAAGTTATAACCGTAGTGTATAGTATGTATAAGTATTTTATATGTTGTTTTCTCTTTATTCAGTGAAACTGGGGTAACCCAACTCTACCAGCGTTTTAGTACTGAGAAATATCTGTGAAGAACAAAAACACTTTTTTCTTAAAGACTTGGGCGTATAAAGTAAAATCTGTCTGGTATTGCGTTGGCATCCAGAACGACAGAGTACCCATTACATGAACTTTAAGATTAAATGAAGTAACGGGCCTATCGAGCCAGATTTATTTCTTCCTGAAAAAAACCTCAAGTACAATCAGCCCTTGTGGCAAGTAATATATTACTATCAGTAACATTCCGACGGAGTTTCGACTACTTTGTGGTGTGACCAAATAAAGTCCTATACTGAGAGAAGGCACCGACCTGACATTCCTAGTTACTAGAAATCTAAGCTATTGACACTTTGCTCGCTGTTAACGTTCGTGCCTGGACAATTTTAATGTGACATAAACAGATATCCAAAAGTAATAATAACCAAGGAAACGTTCCCTGAAGTAGTGAACTCAACCTGACTTTGCGGGACTGGGGTTCCCTTGGCCAAGACTAACCCTGGAGATTCTGTATGTGCATGTCCTAAAAATTGTTTCTCCAGAAGTTGCTACCAAAGCTGTAAGTACGAATGCAAGCTAGTGATCACGGCTGACTGAATAGAGTGAATGCAGGACTGAGTGATTCCTTTATTGTTGTATTTTGGCACCCAGTTTGCTGTCTTAAATTTCTTTATGCAAGTTTTTGTTGCTAACATCATTTTCCTTGGGATAGATTAGAGTATCAAAGTCTGTTCATACCTTTAAAGGGAAATCTTAGACTATAGCATATGCATTCGTGACTCTTTTGGGCTATCACTTTTCTTCTAACAGGACTGTGGGCTATACATCGAGGGAAAAGATCATACCAATGGGTCTATCATTTCGTAGCAATTCATTGACTTTATGACTATTTGTATATGCTTGATGTAAATTTTATGTGTTGTGATGGAATTTTCTTCTGATAATTAAAAATTCACTTAAACTTAATCAGTGTGTCGGTCAGCTCGTTCCAAGTTATCTATATTTCTGTTGTCATAGTTTCACGTCTGTGCGTCTATTGTAGTCACTTATGTGATCTTCCTTATCAGTCATTTCTGACCAAAGGAGCGTACCTCCCGAAATAACTTTCGGTGGCACGAGGTTGGGCAATGTTAGATCATGCTGTTGCCCATGCAGCATGACCCGGCCTGGACGTCAGAGGAACGGACTAGCCGATACAGTCTGACACCAGTAGCAACAGCCTAGTCACTAGTAGGATACGGAACTTGCCCTCAATTGCTTACGGTAAGCATGTATTAGCTCTAGAATTGCCACAGTTATTCAAGTAGGATCGTGTCATCTAAGGAACCTCGACTGATATAATGAGCCATTCGCGGTTTCACCGTGAGACAGTGTGAACTTAGACATGCATAGCTTAATCTTTGAGACAAGCATATGACTACTGGCAGGATCAACCAGATAACTGTCTGAACAGAGCATTTCGTCGCTCGCTCGCGCGGGGAGGGAGACAGCGCTCTGTGCAGAGCGGATCCCGGCGATTTTATTAGTCACTTATATGAGGGATATATATATATATATATATATATATATATATATATATATATATATATATATATATATATATATATATATATATATATATATATATATATATATATATATTATAGTAGACGGTCTGACAAATCTTAATCTGTTGTAGATGATAGGCTGACTGAGAGAACTCATCTCGTGGGTCAGAGACCGACTCTAATATATTTCCTCCATCTCACTCGTGAAATCTATTTCTACTTATATCTCACTGAGATATCACCTGTTTCTATTGCTATTCAGAAGGGACCAAATCTAAGTCTTATTTCACCTATCACAAATCTACGACAAATGTGGGCTTGTCCGAAGGATCTTTTGAACTGAGTAGAGGAAAACGAGACGACAAATGGTTGCTCGTTTCCGGGAATTGAACTCAATATCCTGAGCAAGTACGACAAATGAGGTCTCGTCTATCGGGATTTTGAACTGAGTAGAGGCAGACGATACGACAAATAGTGCTTGTTTTTCTGGGAATTGAACTCTTAGTCCTGAGCTAGCACGACAATATCAGCTCGTCTGTAAGATTCTGTATTCTGTAATAGAGAAAGAGTGTGATTGTCTCGTGGATTTTAGTATCTGTTAAAAATAACTATCCCCTAGACCAGCGGTGACCAAACTACGGCCCGCGGGCCAGATCCGGCCCGCCAACCAGTTTTGACCGGCCCGCAAACCGGTTTTGGCCGGCCTCATATTGTTGATTGAAGCCACACTCTTCACAATGAAATAACGCACAAATGTATGTTTGAAATAAATAAGTACATGTCATATTACAAATTACAAAACAAATTCAAACAACAGATTCATTATATTTTTTTTAACAGTAATTTCAGTCCAAAGACTGGTTTACATGTCTTGGCAGATGTGCAGTACAGTAGTTTGCCGTTGCTTTCTGTACGTGGTTCATTATATATGTAAAACTAAATCTCAGAACGTTATTTTTTAAGGATTTTATAGGTCTGGCCCTCTAGTGTTACCCTTTACAATAATCTGGCCCTCGGCCAACCTTAGCTTGGCCACCACTGCCCTAGACTAACGATCTGTTTATGGGCGTGCTGACCACACAATTAATAATTGTTTTTCCACATCATTTTGAGTAATATACATTTGAGCTACAGGTTGATTTTGTCGGAATATATGTTAATTATTGATTTTGTAATACTAAACGCTGGTAAAGTTTGTGACTGTCTAACAGTCACTGGGTTTGAAGCAGAAAGGTGTTTTGAACTAAGTTAAGGAGTGCGTTTCGTACTATTTCATCCAGATTAACTGCCTCCCTTACCCGATCTGTCTTCAGGGGTGAACTTGTAGTGGACTTAAAATTAAGGGAATTTTTTTTTCTCCTTAAATTTTTTTGTAATAATTATTTTGTTTCCACTGTAGCAACTTATTTTTCAGTGAGTAATCTTAACTACCATTTATTTGGCGTAGTCGTCTGCATTAGGTGCTTTATTGCCGATTAATAGCAGCGATAGTTAGATACTGTAATATAGGAGGAGGTATCCCAGGTTAAAGTATATCATCTTTTGTTTGGTATTTTCTCGTAAGTGGTAGGAACCACTGTATCTTTTCCTTACTTTCTTTCTCGACTAGTCTCAGTCACTGACTTATTATGGCAGAAAGGGCGAAGCTTAGGCAGATCCTTACGGACGAAGCGAGAGAAGAAGGTTTACAAGGAGAGGAAGCGAAAGCTTTTGTCAGGAACGAACTTGAAAGATATGATGCGGAGAAGAAAGAAGCGGAAGACCGTCTATTACAGCAGAAGAAGATGGATGAGGAAATGGAAATTCGCAGGAGACAGCATGAGGAAAGAGAGAAGGAGAGACAGCATGAGGAAAGAGAGAAGGAGAGACAGCACGAGGAAAGAGAGAAGGAGAGACAGCACGAGTTGGCGCTTAAAGCTCTAGCAGTCCAAAGCCGTGGTGCTGCCTCTACCTCCAGCAATGGAGAGTCTTCTCCTCATTCTTCCTTTACTTATCTTTCTAACACTCAATCTCTTAAACTCAACGCTATGTCTTTTGCTCTAGAATCTTTCCGTTGTCCTAATGAGAAGATGGACACATGGCTAGAAAAATTAGACAAAATTGCAACTCTGTACGGTTTAGAGAGGTCGCTTTGGAAAATGAAGCTTTCTCAGGCTTTGAAAAGTAGTGCATATGATGTTTACGCCAAACTGGAAAGCAGCCAACAAGACAACTACGACGTGTTGAAGAAAGCTTTGCTTGAGCGCTTTGAAATGAATGCGCAAAAAGTTTTGCAACTGTTTCGCAACAGCAGGAAAGAGGGCTCTGAAACTTTTCATCAGTTCTCGTCTCGTTTGAAGGGATACTTGACAAAGTGCCTAGAGCTCTCGCAGCTCCCCTCTACCTATGAAGGTCTTGAGGAATTTGTTTTAACCGAACAAATAAAGAACACCTTGTCTGCTGACACCCGGAGATTTTTAGCGGAGCAAGGTGCAGAAAAGCTTGAAGACATTTAGGAAAAGTCTGAGCGATATCACAATGCGCTGGCTGAACTGCCGGCCACAAAACGTAAACCGACAGAACAGCCTTTTTGGAAGAATAATCTAGACCAATCTTCTCATGTTTCTAACAAGTATAACCACAGAGAAACTGGACCTCAAAACCCCCCTCCTGAAAAATCCAAGTTCTACAAAAACAAGTACCCCAACCACAGTAAACAGTCTGATCAACCCAAACGTTCTACATGGCAGCGGGGCCAGAAAGGACAAGGTGACAAAGGGAAAACCCCTGCGCACGGGACTAACGATCAGAGCAAGCACACCGAGCCGAAACGCATCGGATGCTTATAAACAGACTTGCAGGAAAGAATTATTGTCAGTGATTCTGAACCTGAGGGAGAGAGGCCCTCTACGCGAGGTACTGTTGTTTTAAATGGGACTTCAACTTCTTGTTTGTTTGACACGGGGCTTTTTTTAATTGCATTGTTGCCAGGCACCTGGTCAAACCCGGTCAAGAGACAGATGAAACCGTTAAACTTTGTGGAGTTCTTAAGAGTGATGCACCAACAACGCTTCCCATCGCATTGGTGGAGATACACTCTGACTTTATCAGAGGTGTGATCAAAGCAGGTGTTATGGATGACCCGATCTACCCAGTCATTCTTGGCAATAGATAAGTGTTTATTGGGAAACCGGAACAGCCGATTGTGGCAGCAGTAACTACAAGAGGGCAAACCAAGAAGGAACGGGAGCCTGCGCGTAATTTGTTACCTATGGAACTTAAAGAAGTGCAACAAAAGGACCTTACTTTGGCACCCTGCTTTAGGAAACTGCCCATGGCTAAGGACCCCAGACAGCACGGGGACATTTTTTCGAAGGATGGCGTACTTTATCGCAGAACGGGCAAGCCTGAACAAGGTTACAATCAGCTCCAGTACCGAAACAGTACAGAAGCCAAATCCTAGAAATGGGGCGGACATATGTGACAGAACGCCACAAACCAATGGATAACCACTCATTATTGGTGGCCAGGAGTAAATACTGATATTATCAGGTATGTCAAATTCTGTGCTAAGTGCCAACGTGTACCACCCAAGCAACGGACACACCCAGTCCACATGGGTGAAATGCCAATTATGGGAACACCATTTAAAAGGGTTGTGATCGACATTTTAGGACCCTTAGAAAGGACTAAAAGAAGGAACAGGTATATCCTGACCTTAGTCGACACATGCACTTTATGGACAGAAGCTATCCCGCTAAAATGTGCAGATGCCAAGCATGTCGCAGAAGCCCTAGTGCAGATTTTCACTCGGTTGGGATTCCTTCAGCAAGTGCTGACGGATAACGGATCTCCATACCGGAACCTGTTGATGGATGAGATCGTGAAGATCTTGAGGAACCAACACATCTGCATAAAGCCTTATACTCCGGCCGGAAATGAGCTCGTGGAACGTGGTGATGGAAACCTTAACATAATGCTAAGTAAACTGGCACAAGTGAAACCGGAAGATTGGGACCTTTGTATTCCTGCAGCTTTATTTAGCTACATGGAAGCTCCTCATAATTCCACAGGATTTCCTCCAGCAACGCTTTTATCCGGCAGACCTATTAAGGGGTCACTTGAAGCCTTACTTTGGTCGCTGACAGACCAGAAGGCGGATAAGACAGTTGTCTCAGCAAGTAAATATGTATCGGTTTTAAAGGAAAGGTTGAAACTAGGATGGGATCTAGCAACGACTAACTTTAAGCGAGCACGCGCAAAGCACGCTAACCGATACAGGAAAGTCACGAAAGAGGGAGAATTTGAAGCAGTAGAGAAAGTTTTGGTGTCACTCCCTACCGGGAGCAACAAACTGAGGATCGGATGGCAAGGGCCGTTTACCGTCCTGAAAAAGATTTCTAAGGCTAACTACCAGATCTCTTTTGAAGGAAAGGAGAAGGTTTTCCATTTAAATCTGTTAAAGAAATTTTTGGAAATACTGGTGCCGACCTCCGAACATCTCCTAACGATCGCCAAAATTGACGAAGATGACGATAGTGGCAGGGAAAATCCACTGCACACACACGAAATCTTTCCAAAAATGTCAAAAGCGGCGACGCTCTTTTAAGCGCGCACGGAAGACATTCCAGAGAAAGGAAATACTGGGAGTAGACTTGAGTAGGAATTGGAGAGAGACGGAGGGGAATGACGAGAGGGAAGAGAACAGACACCCTGAAGCTACGGATATAGGAAATTTAATTCCATAACATAGACATGGAGTGGTTCCATATCTTAAAGGGGGGGACGTCTGTCGCATAGAGATTTATGGTCAATAAATTTTCTATATTCTTTTCTTTTTCTACTCGTGTCCTCTACTTTATTACCGCTCTTTTATCCTTTTCCTGTTTTTTCGCATTCGTTCGTTTGCGACAAAAGATAACTTTCCCATTCTGACTTTTACCGTTTCTGTTCTCATAATAGTAACGCATTTTATTGCGTAAAATGTCAGTCCCTGGACGTGAACGAAATAGTGTGACAATTCGTTTTCGTCAGACATAGAGAGTAGACATTTGTCTACATTTTCATCTGACACGAGTTTTTCTTCGGCTAGTTTCTCGGCGTGAGGTGTGGAAGGCGTTAATCTGCACGCTCAGAAATGAGACATGTCGTAGTAGGTGTGAAGACGCGTTTTGGTAGTTATGGCCAGCGTCTAAGTTAATGTGAAGTGTTAAGACGGGAAGGGGAGACTATTTCGGATTTTCGAAATAACGTGGGATCCTTTGTCTGGGTTTCAGATATCTTACCCGGAGTTTAAACGTGACTTCATTCAGTTCTCCTAAATTTGCAGTAGACAGGTCGTTTCGTGCTAAAGAGAATAAGCTGTATAGCGAAGTCTTAGTTTGTTCTCGAAAATTTGCCGAGCTTCTAGACTACCAATAAATATAGCGTATAATTTTAAGTTTGTGCTATCGCCTGTAGTTCTGTCTGGAGGTAAATATATTACATATCTAGTAGTGTTGAGTGATTCTGTGATAACCGCTTATTTCATTTTACTAGTTAGATTTCTGTGCAGAAGTAATTAAATTACAAGTCTGTTGTATTCTCTAGCTGACGTGTTTCAGTTGATAGCAAAATAAATTATAATTTCTAGGTTAAACTCATGCAGCTATAAATAAATTTTATTAAATTGCTAGTAATCAGTCGAAAATACTTTAAACTAACTTATAACTGCACTGATTCATAATTGAGTATTGACGAAATACGTATGTATTTCTAATTCATGATGATTGATTTTAGGAATATAACTTATTTCACGGGAGTTGTAAACGATACGTCAAGCTCTCCACTTGCAGTTTATAATGTAAGTTATAACCGTAGTGAATAGTACGTATAAGTATTTTATATGTTGTTTTCTCTTTATTCAGTGAAACTGGGGTAACCCGATTCTACCAGCGTTTTAGTACTGAGAAATATCTGTGAAGAACAAAAACATTTTTTTCTTAAAGACTTGGGTGTATAAAGTAAAACCTGTCTGGTATTGCGTTGGCATCCAGAACGACAGAGTACCCATTACATGAACTTTAAGATTAAATGAAGTAACGGGCCTATCGAGCCAGATTTATTTCTTCCTGAACCAAGGAAACGTTCCCTGAAGTAATGAATTCAACCTGACTTTGCAGGACTGGGGTTCCCTTGGCCAAGACTAACCCTGGAGATTCTGTATGTGCATGTCCTAAAAATTGTTTCTCCAGAAGTTGCTACCAAAGCTGTAAGTACGAATGCAAGCTACTGATTACGGCTGACTGAATAGAGTGAATGCAGGACTGAGTGATTCCTTTATTGTTGTATTTTGGCACCCAGTTTGCTGTCTTAAATTTCTTTATGCAAGTTTTTGGTGCTAACAATATTTTCCTCAGGATAGATTAGAGTATCAAAGTCTGTTCATACCTTTAAAGGGAAATATTAGACTATAGCATATGTATCCGTAACTCTTTTGGGCTATCACTTTTCGGTTCTCGTGCGTTTATTCACCGGTTAAATCAAATTCTGGATATTTATTACCCAAACCGATCACCGTACTCTTTCTTGACTGAAAAAAGTGTCATTGTCCTCTCCCCCCTCCCCCGTTGCTTAGAATTTTTTTTAAAACACGCCTGCCGTTCGTAAGGTTGTAGTCACGTAGCACATTCTGCCGTAGGGGAGTGAAGTGTTATAGACTTCGATGTACTGGGTCCCAGCTTCATGAGGTGGGGTGGCCTTTTCCCTTCCTCGCTGCCGTTGCCTTCTCTAACTCAAGATCAGAGTCAGGTACCCATTTACAGCTGTTATGGAGTGTTAGAGACTTCACCATACTAGGTCCAGCATCGAGAGATGGGGTCTACCTAGCTATAAATGGGTACTTAACTTTGAGTTAGGGAAGGAAAAGACAGCGAGGAAGGAAACTGGTCTCCCCACCTCTCGATGCTGGACCTAGTATGGTGAAGTCTCTAACACTCCATAACCAGCTGTAAATGGGTACCTGACTCTGATCCTGAGTTAGAGAAGGCAACGGCAGCGAGGAAGGGAACATGTGTCACGCATCAGTCAAACCAGCTGTAAAAGGGTGCCTGACTCTGATCTTGAGTTAGAGAAGGCAACGGCAGCGAGGAAGGGAACAGGTGTCACGCATCAGTCAAACCAGCTGTAATAGGGTACCTGCCTCTGATCTTGAGTTAGAGAAGGCAACGGCAGCGAGGAAGGGAACAGGTGTCACGCATCAGTCAAACCAGCTGTAAAAGGGTGCCTGATTCTGATCTTGAGTTAGAGAAGGCAACGGCAGCGATTTCTTTTGTTTTCTTTGTACCGTTAACTTGTAGAACTGATTCAATTCCGTTCTATTGGTTTATAAACTTTTTTTTTTAAATACGGGGGGGGGGGGGGGTTGGGGGGGGGTCTGTCGTAAGCGTGTCAACTATGAATGCAAGAGAAACGCTTTTTTTTTTAACTTGCCTCCCAAATCACAATGTGAAATCAACATTTTCCAGTCAAGAAAAAGTACGGTTCTCAGTTTTGGTAATAAATATCCAGAATTTGATTTAACCGGTGAATAAACGCACAAGAACCCACTTTTCTTCTAACAGGACTGTGGGCTATACATCGAGGGAAAAGATCATACCAATGGGTCTATCATTCTCGTAGCAATTCATTGACTTTATGACTATTTGTATATGCTTGATGTAAATTTTATGTGTTGTGGTGGAATTTTCTTCTGATAATTAAAAATTCACTTAAACTTAATCAGTGTGTCGGTCAGCTAGTTCCAAATTATCTATATTTCCATTGTCATAGTTTCACGTCTGTGCGTCTATTGTAGTCACTTATGTGTGTCTGCATGTGAGGGATATGTATATTAATATATATTATACTAGACGGTCTGACAAATCTTAATCTGTTGTAGATTGTAGGCTGACTGAGAGAACTCATCTCGAGGGTCAGAGACCGACTCTAATATATTTCCTCCATCTCACTCGTGAAATTTATTTCTACTTATATCTCACTGAACTATCACCTGTTTCTATTTCTATTCAGAAGGGACCAAGTCTAAGTCTTAATTCACCTATCACAAATCTACGACAGTCACCTTATTTTAAAATGAATGTCGCAGCAAATATTCAAAAGTTTATACATGTACTTCGGATTTTTTTCACAGTTTAAACAAAAAATAAAATAAAATTCCAAAAATTAATTTTAAAGTACACAATCTGGACACAAAGTGAGATGACTAAGATCACGTTGCTATCTGTTACTTTCGTGTTGTCTAGGGTCTTTCTTCTTTCTGTCTTACGAATAGTATATGAACCCTTTGATATTCCTTATACACACACACACACACATATATATATATATATATATATATATGTATATATATATATATATATATATATATATATATATATCTATATATATATATATATATATATATATATATATATATATATATATACCCATAAATTTGAGTTACCGATGTTGTATATATACCTGGAATGTTTGCACTTTATATGAACAAGGGAAAACTGCACAGGTAGCAGCAGAAATGTTAATTACAGGATTGGTATCTTGAGTCTCTGCGAGACACGGTGGAAGGGCATAGAGAGGATGAGATTGATCACAGGAGAAATGGTGTTGTCCTCAGGAAGAGCCCACCACAGTGAAGGTGTAGCTCTAATGCTGTCTAGGGAAGCACAGAAGGCACTTATAGAATGGGAAGCAATGTTATCTGTTAAAGTGTGTTATGGGGTCCTCTAATGTTGACAGCATACATGGTCCTTGTACGATGATGACGATGATGTGAGACATGGGTGTGCAGACGCGAATGTGTTTAGGATCATATGTGGTATACAATACGCCCAGTCACACTCGTACAAAAGCCAATGATGGTTGTGACTACTGGAAACAGTTCATACATTTATTCACAGCACTAACAGTAGAATCACACAGGAACAGTCAATGTAAACAGGTTCATGTACATCATGTTAATTGAAATCGCTGGGTACATGTCAGGCATGCTAAAGCTGGTAAACATTCACATATGTGGGCATGGTCAATAGTGGTATGTTCTTTAATGTACAGTTCATAATGCCGCTTTGGTATCCCTGACTGAACGCGTCAGATACCTGAATAACTCCGTCATACAAAAGACAAGCCCTTAACTCATGTAATCCTATTACGAGGGCCGTCGTTCAACTTGGCATAACACGCCAGTTACTTCTTTCCATACTGTAGAATAGTGGCCATTACACAGGCCTAAATATGACGTCAGCTGTGTATTCTTCATTAAGCAGGTTGCCTAAACTCTGCTATAATGTTTGTTTAAATATACCAGCATATATATATATATATATATATATATATATATATATATATATATATATATATATATATATATATATATATATATATATAAATTCGTCACTGGACTTCTGTTCACATAAAGACGAATAGTCTTACATAGCTAACTTGAGCACAAAATATAAGTTCTGCAACAGGATCTGTGAGCTGTTCTCACGGCTAGGCAATCCTTTAACAAATTCTGCCAACGAAAGCATAGTAATGATAAAGTCGGTGTTACCTTGAAAAAGAATCCTCAGAACATAATAACAACACTGTCGTCTTTCCTGACGCACAGAAAATCAATGGCGAAAACTGACAACGCAGTCACTTCGAAGATTTTCCTTCCCCAAAATACAATGGACATTCTCGTCCCCAGAAGCCAGGACACATCTCTCTACCTGACGGAAGTCTAATTTTTGCGCTCTCTACTGCGCATGGCACATAGCCCAGGACTGTATACCTTTGACCCTAAAGGTCAAACACAATGAATGACCCAAAAAGAGAAGATAACCCCTAATCAACCCGACATCGCAAAGTTAGGACATAGTTCCCAAACTTTGACCAGGGTGAACAAAAAATGCGACAAATAAATTGACGCGTGAAACTCCGTCAAAAATGACCGCAACATTACCCCGAATTATAACAGCAAGGTTTAAATCAGCCAAACAGAAAGTAAATATAAACATCCTCCAGTGTTATCCACCAATAAATGATAAAGAAGAATCTGAGAAAGAAGACTTTTACACCAGACTACAAAAAGTCTTGGACAAAAAGAAAAGAAAGGACATCACAATTTTGATGGGGGACCTAAACGTGAAAATAGGAACAGACCGAACAAATAAAGAACACTTTGTCAGCTGATACCCGGAGATTTCTAGCTGAGCAGGGGGCAGGAAAGTTTGAAGACATCTTAGAAAAGTCTGAGCGATATCACAATGCGCTGGCTGAACTACCGGCCACAAAACGGAAACCGACAGAAGAGCATTTTCGAAAGAATAATCTAGATCAATCTTCTCATGCTTCTAATCAGAATAACGACAGAAAAACTGGACCTCAAAACCCCCCTCCTGAAAAGGCTAAGTTCTACAAAACCAAGTACCCCAGCAACCACAGTAAACAGTCTGATCAACCCGACCGCCCTACATGGCAGCGCAGCCAGAAAGGACAAGGTGGCAAAGGGAGAACCCCTGCGCACGGGACTAATGATCAGGGCGAGCACACCAAACCGAAACGCATCGGATGCTTGCTAACAGTCTCGCAAGGCAAAATTATTGACAGTGATTCCCAACCTGTAGAGGGAGAGAGACCCTCTACGCGAGGTACTGTTACTTTGAATGGTTCTCACACTTTTTGTTTATTTGACACGGGGCTTTCTTATGATTGCATTGTCGCCAGAAACCTGGTTAAACCCGGTCAAGAGACAGGAGAGACCGTCGAACTTTGTGGAGTTTCTAAGAGTGATGCACCTACAGCGCTTCCCATCGCACTGGTAGAGATCCACTCTGAGTTTGTCAGAGGCGTGATCAAAGCGGCTGTTATGGATGATCCCATTTAACCAGTCATTCTTGACGGGAGATGCGTGTCTATTGGGACACCTGAAGAGCCGATTGTGGCAGCAGTAACTACAAGAGGGCAAACCAAGAAGGAACGGGAGCCTGCGCCTAATTTGTTACCCATGAACTTAAAGAAGCGCAACAAAAGGACCCTACTTTGGCACCCTGCTTTAGGAAACTGCCCATGGCTAAGGAACCCAGACAGCACGGGGACATTTTTTCTAAGGATGGCGTACTTTATCGGAGAACGGGCAAGCCTGACCAAGGTTACAACCAGCTCCTAGTACCGAAACAGTACAGAAGCCAAATCCTAGAAATGGGGCACTCTCTTCCCTTCAGCGGACATATGGGACAGAACGCCACAAACCAACGGATAACCACTCATTATTGGTGGCCAGGAGTAAATACTGATATCATCAGATATGTCAAATCCTGTGCCCAGTGCCAACGTGTACCACCCAAGCAACGGACACCCCCAGTCTCGGTGAGTGAAATGCCAATAGTGGGAACACCATTCGAACGGGTTGTGATCGACATTTTAGGACCCTTAGAAAGGACTAAAAGAAGGAACAGGTATATCCTGACCTTAGTCGATACATGAACTTTATGGGCAGAAGCTATACCGCTAACATGCGCAGATGCCAAGCATGTCGCAGAAGCCCTAGTGCAGATTTTCACTCGGTTGGGATTCCCTCAGCAAGTGTTGACGGATAACGGATCTCCATACCGAAACCTGTTGATGGATGAGGTTGTTAAGATCTTGAGGACCCAACACATCTACACACAGCCTTATACTCCGGCCAGGAATGTGCTAGTAGACCGTGTTAATGGAAACCTCAACATGATGCTAAGTACACTGGCACAAGTGAAACCTGAAGATTGGGATTGTTGCATTCCGGCAGCTTTATTTGGCTACAGAGAATCTCCTCATACTTCCACAGGATTTCCGCCAGCTACGCTTTTATTCGGCAGACCCATTAAGGGGTCACTTGAAGCCTTACTTTGGTCGCTGACAGACCAGAAGGCTGATGAGACAGTCGTCTCAGCAAGTAAATATGTGTCGGATTTAAAAGGAAGGTTTAAAATAGGATGGGACCTGGCAACGACTAACTTTAAGCGAGCACGCACAAAGCACGCTAACCGATACAGGAAAGTCGCGAAAGAAAGAGAACTGGAAGCAGGAGAGAAAGTTTTGGTGTTACTCCCTACCGGAAACAACCAACTGAGGATCGGATGGCAAGGGCCGTTTACCGTCCTGAAAAAGATTTCTAAGGCTAACTACCAGATCTCTATTGAAGGAAAGGAGAAGGTTTTCCATTTAAATCTGTTAAAGAGATACTTGGAAAGACCGGCGCCGACCTCCGGCCATCTCCTGACGATCGCCAGAACTGACGAAGATGACGATAGTGGCAGGGAAATTCCACTGCACACACACGAAATCTTTCAATAATGTCAAAAGCGGTTACGCTCTTTCAAGCGCGCATGGGAGACATTCCAGAGGAAGGAAAATTTGGGAGTAGACTTGAGTAGGAATTGGAGAGAGATGGAGGGGGAGATGAGAGGGAAAATGACAGACACCCTGAAGCTACGGATATAGGAAATTTATTTCCATAACGTAGACATGGAGTGCTTCCATATCTTAAATGGGGGACGTTCTGTCACGTAGAGATTATGATCAATAAATTGTCTATACCGTCTTCTTTTCTTCACCCGTATCCTCTATTTTATTATCACTCTCTATCCTTTTCCTGTATTTTTCGCATTCGTAATATTTATTTCCCATTCTCACTTTGCCGGTTTTGTTTTCTCATTTAGAAACGCAGTAGATGACATAACGTGTCAGTCTCTAAACGAGACGGGAGAGCGTTAAAATGCATTCTATTGCATTAGATGTCAGTGGACGAAACTGTGACTTTCGCTTTTCTCAGACATACGAGCAGACTTTATGTCTGCCCTTTCAGCTGACATGCGCGTTTTCTTCGGCTGAGTGCTCAGGTAAGGCGCGATAACTGACATCTCTACGGCGCAGTACGAGACAGTTGTCTGGAAATTCCACCGGACACGGCACTCACTGTGGGCCATGGTCAGCGTGAGGTGCGAAAACTGCCTCGGCATTGGAGACGCGCGTCTGAGATTCGCAACTGACTCGCGCACTCTCGGTCAGTAGGTGGCAGTTACGGCATACGTTTAAGTGTTAAACGTAAGTGTTAAAGACGGAAAGGGGAGAGTATTTCGTTTTGCGAAATAAACGTTCACCTCTTTGTCTGTTTGATAGATATTAACGAGAGTTGGAAACTAGATTTTCATTCTTGCTCCTGAATTCGCAGTCGACAGGACGTTTCGTGCTAAGAGAATAAGCTGTATAGCGAAGTCTTAGTTTGTTCTTGGCAAAACTTTTGCCGAACTTCTAGACTACCAATAAATATAAGCATATAATTTTAAGTTTTTGCGATCGCCTGTAATTCTGTGTGGAGGTAATATATTATGTATAGTATCTAATATTCTGTGAAGTGATTAAAGTGTTAAATCGTTTTTTTGCATATTTCACTAGTTAGATTTGGTGCAGAGTGCTTAATTTATATAGTCTGTATTATTTTATAGTGACGAGTTACAGTGGAAAACAAAAATTATATTTCTAGCTTAAACCCAGTGGGCTATTAAAGAATTTAATTTTACTGCTAAATAATCAGACGAGAATAATTTTTCTAAACTAACATATATGCTAGATGCGTCATGAGTGTTGACGGAATACGTATGTATTCCTAATTCATGTTGATTGATTTTATGTATATAACTTATTTTCCAGGAAGATTTAAATGATAAGTCAAGCTGTACGCGTGCAGTTTAAAAAAAATATAAGTTATATTGAGTACATAATATGTAAAATATTTCATATGTGTTTTTCTTTATTCAGTGAATACTGGGTAACCCAAACTTTGCCAGCTTTTAGTACAGAGACATACCTGTGAGAAACATAAACATTTTTATCTTTTAACCACGTGGGATTACAAGTTAACACCTGTCTGACAGTGCGTGTGTCTCCCTAAATAGACAAAGTACAACTCTCACTAACGGGTTTTATTAAAGACTAAATGTTTATACTGGGCCTTTGAGCCAGATTAGATTTCTGCACAAACTCTATGTACAAATGTAGCCTTTGTGGCAAAAAAGATATTACAATCAATAACTTTGTTTCGACCCTGTTGATAAGCGGTGGTGTGACCAACTAAATTCCTATACTGAAAGTAGACACCGATCTGACATTCCTCAATTCTAGAAACCTAAGCTATTGACACTGTGCTCGTTGTTAATGTTTCGTGCCTGGACAATTTTAATGTGACCTAAACAGACATCCGAAAAATAAGAACACCCAAGAAATCGTTCCCGGAAGCAGAGAATTCATCCCGTCATTTTGGAACTGGGGATTTCTTGGTCAAAGACTGCCTTTGACGATTCTGTATGTGAGTGTCCTAAAAATTGTGTTTCCAGAAGTGGCTATCAAAGCTGTGAGTATGAACATGTGCACGTGTGCTCGGCTGAATGAATAGAGTGAATGCAGGACGGAGTGATTTCTTTATTGTTGTAATTTGGCACCCATTTTGCTGTCTTAACTTACTTTATGCAAGTATTGCTAATCATATTTCCCTTAAAATTGAGCAGAGATATCAAGTCTGTCCATACCTTAAAAGGTGGAAATATTAGACATAATCATATGTATCATTGATTCCTTCGGGCTATCATCTTTCTCCTAACGGGACTGTAGGCTAAACATCGAGGGAATATCATAACGGTGGGTCTATCTTTTCTTGTAGCAATTCCTTGATTATTATGACTATTTGTATATGCTTTGATGTAATTTCTATGTGTTGCGAGGGTAGGATAGGATGTGTATACTACTCGTCAAAAGTCAAGGGCCACCCTATTATTTTCAATACACTTTTATATAAGCGCATAGAATTATTAAATGAAGGAAGTTTTTAGTAAAAATGGGTGCAATATCTTCCTCTGACAGTCCTCTATGCACGTTAAGCATAAAAACCACTCACCGTCAACCATGGTGATCACGTGCAATTTGGTTTGCTGACCATAAATTCACATTTTTAATCTTTTTTTTTTTCAAACTTCCGTACAACCAAACAGGTGAAGTAATCGTGCAGATTGACATTCCACGTGCAATGGCGACTATTCGTGAACAGAGTTCACTCTTAATTTGTTTTACAATCAGCAGACTTAGGGTAGTTTCATCACTTGCAAAAAACATGCCACCGAGAAGAAGTCTTGACACTTTACAGATAATGAGGGCTATAGCGTGGGTTGAAAGTGGTTTATCTGTCCGTGAGGTTGCTAGACAGCTTGCAGTGTCACACTCTACTATCCAAAAAATTTTGGAGAGATTTCAGGCCACAGGAAGTGTGGAGGATCGCCACCGGCCAGGTCGCCCTAGATGCGCCAATAGACATGATGGCCGGTACCTCTTGTTGTCAGCCCTGCGCCCTCGAACAGTGACTTGTTCCACTCTAAGATGTCAGCTGAGACAAACTGTAAACGTTAATGTCGGTCAAAGCACCATTTGCAGACGGTTACATGAATTTAGACTGGCTGCTCGACGTCCTGCAGTTAGAATCCCTCTTACTCCTGCTCATCGCAGAGCCCGTGTTGCTTGGTGTCGCGAGCACATCCGATGGACAAGGCAACAATGGAGTCAAGTTCTCTTCACTGATGAATCTCGCTTCACTGTGTCATTCAACGATGGCAGGATTCGAGTTTGGAGACGACCAGAAGAGCGATTTACTGATGACACAATTCGAGAGGTGGATCGTTATGGTAGGGGTTCTGTCATTGTCTGGGGAGGCTTCTACAGACACGGCAGGACCCCACTCTACATCATCCAAGGCAACTTGACCGGCCCAAGATACCAGAACGAAATCTTGAGACCAATTGTTCAGCCTCCTCTGGGGGCCATAGGAGGTAATGCCATCCTCCAAGATGATAACGCTCGTGTAGTGAATGAGTTTATTCAGCAACATGGGATCATCAGGATGGCGTGGCCAGCTCACTCATCTGACCTTTCTCCGACTGAGCACCTCTGGGATGTCCTTGGTCGAAGATTGTCAACAAATCACCCCCTGCCAATGGATGTTGCATAGCTGACTGCATTTCTGCTTCAGGAGTCGCAAGTTGTTCCTCAGGATACTCTTCGGACCCTTGTGGACTCGATGCGTCTACGCTGTCTTGAATGCCTTGCTGCAAACGGTGGTCATACCCGATTTTGAAATGTCTATTTGTCCAATATCTCTTGTGTGACTTTTGAAAAGGTGGGTGACACACTTCACAGCTTCATTGCGTTTGATTGAGTGTTTCCATTTCTTTATGTGACATGTCAATTTGGTATTCAATAAATGCCGTTTTGAATTATACCAATTACGTTTATATCAGATTTGTTTTATGGTTTCAACCAAGGTTTTTCTAAGTGGCCCTTGACTTTTGACGAGTAGTATTTTAAAAAAAGTATTACCGAGGCATCAAAATGGACGCCAATTCCCCCTCTTCCCCCCCCCCCCCTTTTTTTCCCATCATGTGATGTTCTAACGTAAGCAGTAAACATAAATATGTATGAGAAAATATATGTATTATGTATATAAAACTGTTGTAAATTGTTTAAACACAGACAAGTGGTACCCACGTGGTGCAACAAATACGTATGTCGAAGAGTGTGAATGCTAACTGTACCTGTAGCTCGCTGGTTGTAAACACGACGGATGCATCCTCTCATACATCCATCTCTGCTAGCCTTACATTTGATGCCTAATTCCAACAGTCTTAACCTTGTTATTTCATCTATATTGTCGTTATCTGACAGGCGATCATTAATTCTCAGAGTATCTCCCTTTATCCATCTTCCGTGACCCCGTTATGGGTGCTCTTGAATCCTACTGTATGGTCTTGAAATAAGGAGAACAATAAAAACAACAACCAAAAAGCTACAGACTTTCATCAATAGGTGCGTGCGTAGAACAGGATTTAAAACGTATGCCAAGGTCACCAATGTGGAACACATGACAGAAGCAAACACGTGCCAGTAAAAGAAGAGATGAGAAGAAGACGCTTGCTATGGATATGACATACTTATATAAAACATGTTGATGGCATTACAAGGCAGTCTATGTTCTACAATCCCCAGTTGAAGAGAGGCAGGGGTAGACAACAACCACATGAAGAAGATAGACAGTAACAGAAGTGAAAATGATGCGGAAGACGTTGAAAGATCTTCAGCTGTTGACAAGTGACAGGAGGATTTGGTATGTGTTTGTTGAAGTGTTATACTCTTTGGGAGCTAAAGGGTATTGGTTGATTGATTGGTTGATTGATTGGTTGATTGCTGCAATATTTACACCGCATACTTTTCCTACTAATCTTCATAAAGAGCTAAACGAGAAATGAATAAATATTTCTGAAGACTTGAATTTAAAATGATAGTAGACAAATTGAGAACTGCCTCTTACTTCCCTGTAACCTCTGAGGCCTGTACATTTATACGCGACCCTCATAATTATTCACATAATTTGCATTATCATTCTTCTGACTTTAAGGCTTAATTCTTTTTCTTTAGACCTTAGTTAAAAGAAAGAGAGAGAGAGAGAGAGAGAGAGAGAGAGAGAGAGAGAGAGAGAGAGAGAGAGAAGATATCTAGACCTCATTTACTGCATATTAAAAAGAAAAAATGTGGAAGCGAATAAAACTGAAAGAGTAATAAATCAGTATATTTGTTGAAAGACCCCGATAATTCCAGTTTCATTTAACACCACACAGATAAATGATGATTTATTGTCATATACACCCGCTGAGATTTGGATTTTGTTTTTCATACCCGTCCTTTTTTCTGTAATTATTTTTAAAAGATTTTGCCATTGGATGTCATAATTTCTCTCTACTGGCTTGGCTTCATTTGGGATCGAACTAATTAGTGGCGGTTTTAGAGAGACCATACGAAGGAGTGAACTTGTCATGCCCATTTGAAATAAATTCATGTGGTAGCGACAAACATATTTGTGCGCGAGGTCACTGGCAGCGAGAGATCCTAGGCCAGGGGTCGGCAACCCAGGTGCTGAAGGGATCTTTTTTAGAACCACTGAACTCTCTTAAGATGTACCTTAATTAAGTCATGTCTGTTTTTAGGTTTCAGAGTAATTCAAATAAAGTGAGTTCTAGTCAGCTAGCTTGTAGGTTTCACTGGCTGTCGTAAATTTATTTTGAGAGAAAAGAGTCGTAGAAATAGTGGTCCGGTTTAGAGTGGAAAATGATGATGGAAAGCTCAGTGATAGAAAATGTAGAGATTTAATAGTTACTTCACAGCGTGCTGGAGGAGAGTAAAGACAGACTTATTTACGACAAATCGTGTCTCTCAATCTTCTCTTTCACTCTCCTGGTCAAACAATTATTTGCCAGTTTTCCAGACTCGCATCTGCGAGCACACCGATTCGGTGTTTTCAAACACACACACGACGTTGATACAAACTATATTAAACGAATAGGGGAAAAGTTGGGCTTTGGGTATATCCAACACACAGAACTAAATGAGTTTATGTGATTTTATTCACTATAACATCAATCACTAAAAATATCAGATATTACATAAATTATCATAAGTACACAAATGCAAATAACAAGTTTGGGAGGGGGTGAAGAAGATTGGTATCGACTAAGCCCTTCCCGCTCATTAGACAAAGACAAACCCAGTCCAGAGATAGATAATATCAGGAACACGGGTACGTTAACCTAACAGTAAAGTTAATTACTCTGAAAGAGGTGTTACCAAGTTAGGTATAAGTGATAGAAAAAAAAAACCTGTTCTTCCCAGCTGTTCTTCCCTTTACTAAGCAAATGGAAAGGAGGTGGTTTTAAACAGAGTTAACAAATTATCAACTATCCCACTTAAAGGGAATAATGTAGGGTATACAGAAAAGATATATGTTACCAGGTAAGCAAGTTAACAAAATGGTCACACAAAAGAATTAATTTCCTGTCATTCATACACGCGCTAGCAAAGGCCTTCACTCATCTTGCTCTCACTTACCGATTGTGAAAAAATCTTGCACTCCATAGAATAACACAACAGCAGTTACACCTCAACTAAATGTATGAGTGTTTGTTCAAGTTCTAGCCCCAGATTATCGGGTAGGCGGTCAGCACATAAAAGGGTCCCGTAATCGCTGGAAAATGAATCTGTAGTTGTGTCTCTTTTCTTAATAACAGTTTCTATGGGAGGGCACGGTCTCTGATACCGGGGTGAGGATGGTGTGGTCTATTTGACTATGCCGCTGATAATAAAAATTCTTACGCGTGCTGGTACACTTTATCCGTGAGGTATGGTTTAAGTCCAGTGAGAAAACTAGTCACATCACTGTTCAGGAAATTATGAATTATCTCTCTGTGTCAGTAAACTAACAAAGCTCGGGCCAGTGTTCTTCTTCCCGTTACGACTTAAGTTGTTTGATGCTGCGTTAAATTTGTCTTTGGGTGTGCTTTCTTTGCTATAAGTTAGATTGCGGAATTCCAAACATAGAATCGCCTCAAAGATTAAAAATTTACACAGTCTCAACAAGTTCTGCGTCAGGGGAACTCTACACACTGTTTATGCTTTGCTTTGCTTAGATTGATTTCTTTATTGCTTTCTTAATGCTGGGATCGCACAGGTTACGATCACTCTGTATGAAAGAAAAAAAAGACATGTAATATACCGAAAACAAATAACCTTCTAAAGCGCGATGAATTTCCCGTTAAGCCTATAATACACTCGAGTATTTAATTATGTATTTAATAAACACTGCGCGAATTCTAGTGGTTAAAAACCCACATCTATAAAACTAGGACTTAACTGAATTTATTAATTATAAATTCCTTCGCGACTTTAAAAGTTAATTTAAGCATCTATTATCTTTTGAAATAATATAATAGATAGATCATTATATTTAAAACTGGAACTCTTGAGGTGGTTTAATTAAATAGATTTAAATTAACACAGAATCCCTTTAAATAGAATGACTGAGCTAGACCACTGATCACTTTACACAATATATATTACCGCTTTGCACAGAATTAGAAATCACTGCAAATATATATAAAATCCAGGGGAAAATCTATAACAAGATTTCAATAAAGCTAGTGCTTCTGTAAAGGTCTGGCCAGCGAGTGATAACGTGTCTAGTTCTACATGGTCTATTTAGCTAAAATGGAATGTAAGTTGAGTGGGACATGATAAACTTGACAACTTATTTGATCTCACGAACTTTTGGGGATCTGACCGCCAAATCAAGAGAAAAAGCCGCCCCCTGGTCTTCGTATCTCCGTTCGCTGCTGCCCGTTTCGCTTTCCCCCGTTCGCTCGGTTCCTCGATTGACACCGAGACGCGAAATTAGCGGCAAGCAACTGCGTCTCGTATCAGGGAAAACTACTGTCTTTGATAGCGCCGATAGTCTCCCCTAAGATCCCTCGGTCTGTCTCTTGATCTCGTCGCTGTATCCTACATGAGTCCCGGTGGAATGCGTTCTGGCAAACGAAAAGTTACAACAAATGTTCAGGGGTTCTAATGTTATGAAAAGCTAAAGGTCCCTTTAAATCATCCATCATATCAGGGAAAATTCACTAGTCAAACTAGACGTACGTCACAATCGTCCCCACTTTTAGACATGAAACCATTTTTCATGTTTTCATTTTTGACAATGGAGGTGACCTGATTGGTGATTTTAGGATGAGTGGTATCTTCAGTTTGCTCTTCTTCCTCTGTAGACCAGTTTCTACTCAGGAAATCAGCCCCAACATTCTGTCTTCCCGGAATATATTCCACTTTGAAAGAATAAACGCTTAAAAGAAGCGCCCAACGCATGATCCTTGCGTTAAATTCTTTATTGGCACCAAGAAATGCTAACGGAGCGTGGTCTGTTTGCACCGTGAAAGATGTACCATAAAGAAACTCATGATGGCGTCTGATACCGTCAATCAGAGCAAGACATTCCCTTTCAAACTACGCTGTAGTTCCGTTCCGCTTTATTTAATTTCCGACTGCCATAGGCAACTGGAAATAGCATGTTCAGGTCACTGTCATCGGCTTGAAGCAGTGTTGACCCGATGCCCTGACCTGACGCGTCGACTCTCAGTACAAAAGGTTTCTTGAGGTCAGGCAACCTCAAAATGGGGTATGCAGTCAACTGTCCTTTCAAAGTGCTATACGCGTGTTCGCACTTTTGATCCCATATGACCTTATCAGGACAACCTTTCTTTGTGAGGTCAGTCAGAGGTGCCGTCAGTCCGTTGAAGTTCTGGATGTACTTCTGATAGTATGCACATAGCGATATGAAGGAACGTACGTCTTTCTTCGTTCGGGGTCTTTTTGCTGCCACTATTTTCTCACGTTCTTCTTAATAGGCCAACTGCATCCGTGAGAAATAGTGTGCCCCAGGAAGTCTAACTGTTCAAACCCGATGAGACATTTGCTAGGTCTGGCTGTGAGAACCGTTTCCTGTAGTCTCCTGAGGAGCATAGCAACCGTAGCAATATGTTCTTCATAGGTTTCCGATGCAATTAAGATGTCATCCATGAAATTATGGATATGGGGACTTTGCAAAGGTTCTAGAAGCTTCCTCATCATCCTGGTGAACACTCCTGGTGCGTTATGCAAACCGAACGGCATCACGTTAAATGTGTAATGTCCTTCACTAGTGCTGAAAGCTAACAAAGGTTTAATTTCCTCCTTGACTGGTATTTGATAATAACCTTTGCTGAGGTCAATCTTGGAGAAGATCTTTGCTTTGCTGAGCTTGGTGAACAACTCAGAAACAGTTTGGAGAGGTTCGGGCTGGAATTCCGTTACAGCGTTTCGCAACCTGTAATCAATGCACAGCCGAACTTCCTTATTGGGCTTCTGCACCAGCACTACACTCGAGCTGTAATGAGATGTAGACTCACTGATAATTCCTGCCTGACGCAGCTTGTCTATTTCTCCGCGAAGTGCATCAGCTTTAGCGTACGGGATGGGGTAAACTCTGGTTTGAACAGGGGTCTCGTTTGTTAATTTCATATCAAATTCAATGAGATTTGTTCGACCAGGTACATCCGTTAAAACTGCACTGTACTGTTTTAGTAGAGCCCTAGTTTCTGTTTGTTGTTCTGGTGAGAGATTGTCGCCGAACTTGACATCTTTAAAGGATTCTGTGGGTTGCAGTGGATACTCCATGCAACCATCATCATCTTCCTCGTCTTCCGTTGCTATGGCGACAGCTAGGAGATGCTCGGAGGATGGCACCGGTCTTTCCAAATATTTCTTTAGCAGATTTATGTGGAAGACCTTCTCCTTTCCTTTGATGGAGATCTTGTAGTTGGTACGTGAGATCTTTTTAAGGACGGTAAACGGTCCTTGCCATCCGATGCGAAGTTTATTGCTTCCGGTTGGAAGTAGCAATAGGACTTTCTCCCCTGGTTGTAGTTCTCTCTCTTTTGCAGCTTTATTGTATCTTTTAGTAAATTTAGCGCGGGCTTTCTTAAGGTTGGTAGTAGCTAGATCCCATCCTAGCTTTAGCCTTTCCTTAAGCTCAGATACATACTTGCTTGCAGAGACGACTGTCTCGTCAGCCTTCTGGTCTGTCAGGGACCGAAGTAAGGCTTCTAGTGGCCCCTTAATAGGTCTGCCAAATAAAAGTGTAGCTGGCGCAAAACCCGTAGACGCTTGGGGTACCTCTCGGTAGGCGAATAAGGCAGCCGATATATATTGGTCCCAGTCTTCCGGTTTCTCCTGACCCAGCTTACGTAACATCATGGTGAGGGTACCGTTAAAACGTTCCACGAGCCCATTTCCGGCCGGATGGTAGGGACTTGTGTGGATATGTTTGGCCCTCAAGATCTTAAAGATCTCCTCCATTAACAGGCTACGGAATTGGGATCCATTGTCCGTCAAAACTTGTTGAGGGAATCCCAACCGTGTAAAAATTTGCACAAGGGCTTCTGCGACATGCTTGGAATTAGTGCATGGTAGCGGTACGGCTTCGGCCCACATAGTGCAAGTGTCAACTAAGGTCAGGATGAACCTGTTCCTTCTTTTGGTCTTTTCCAGAGGACCAATAATGTCGACAGCAACCCGTTCAAATGGAGTCGCTACTATTGGCATTTGCCCCATAGGTACTGGGGGTGTCAAGTGCTTGGGTGCTACCCGTTGGCACTGGGCGCAGGATTTCACGTACCTGACAATGTCAGAGTTCATTCCTGGCCACCAATAGTGGTTTTTTATTCGCTGAATAGTGGCGTTTTGTCCCATGTGTCCGCTAAAGGGAAGAGAGTGCCCCATTTCTAAGATCTGGTTTCTGTACTGCGTCGGTACTAGGAGCTGGTTATTCCCCGTGTCCGGGTTGCCCGTTCTACGATACAATACACCATCCTTAGAAAAGATGTCTCCGTTGTGTCTGAGGTCCTTAGCCATGGGCAGTTTTTTAAAGCAGGGCGCCAGAGTAGGGTCCTTTTGTTGCGCCTCCTTCAGTTCATTTGGCAACAAGTTTGGCGCAGGCTCCCTCTCCTTCTTGGCTTGCCCTCTTGTGGTTACCGCTGCCACAATCGGCTCCTTAGGTCTCCCAATGAACACATATCTACATCCCAGGATAACTGGGTAGATCGGATCATCCATTATGGCCGCTTTAATAACTCCTCTGACAAAGTCAGAGTGTATTTCTACCAGTGCGATAGGAAGCGTCCTGGGTGCATCACTCCTGAAAACTCCACTAAGTTTGACGGTTTCCTCTGTCTCCTGACCGGGTTTGACTAGGTGCCTAGCGACAATACCATCAAAACTTAATCCAGTGTCAAAAAGACAAGTAGTAGAGGTACCGTTCAAAATTACAGTTCCTCGAGTTGAGGGTCGGTCCCCCTCAGGTTGAGAATCACTGACATTGACTCTACCTTTCGAGGCTGTATGCAAACATCCAATGCGGTTTGCACCGGTTTGTTTGCCCTGATCAGACGTTCCTGGTTTAGGGGTCTTCCCTTTTCCTTGACCTTGGTGGCCGCTTCCACGTAGGCTTGTTGGGTTGATCAGAATTGTTGTTGGGGGGGTATCGGGTTTTGTAGAATTTCGATTTTTCCTGGGGAGGTTTCTGGGTATTGTTATCTCGTTGGTTATAATGTTGAGAGGAAGTGGAAGAATAGGATGCATGTTCTAGATTCTGTTTTCGAGATGGCTCATCGGTGGGTTTACGTTTAGTGCTGGGAAGTTCGGCCATTGCATTGCTATAGCGTTCGGCTTTATTGAGTATGTCTTCAAGCCTGACTGCCCCCTGTTCAGCCAAAAATCTACGAGTTTCATTCGACAAAGTGGATTTTATCTGCTCCACAAGAACAAGTTCGAGGAGTCCCTCATATGAAAGAGGTAGGTCAGATAATTCAATGCACTTTGTCAGATAACCCGTGAGACGTGAAGAGAACTGTGGAAATGTTTCCGTGCTCTCTTTTCGGCTGTTTCTGAACAACTGCAGAAACTTTCGGGCAGTCATCTCAAACTGCTGTAGTAAGGCCTTTTTCAACATGTCGTAATCATGTTGATTCGGTCCCAGCTTTGTGTACACGTCATAAGCATTGCCTTTCAGTGACGTTGAAAGTTTGAGCGCCCAGCGGGTACTCTCTAACCCATAAAGATTCGCGAGTCTCTCGAATTTTTCTAGGTAGCTGTCAATTTTTTCGTTAGGGCTAGGAAAAGATTCTAAAGAAAACGACATAGCAGTTAATTGGGCAGATTTAGTACTGGAGAGGTCCATTGATTGAGACTGGGGCGAAGACGGCTCTCCGTTAGTCGAAGTAGAGGCGCCCCGACTCTCTAGAGCCTTAAGCGCCAGTTGATGCTGTCTTTCCTTGTCTCTCTCTCTCTCTCTGCGAGTTTCCATCTCTGCTTCAATTTTCTTCTGTTCCAAAAGACGTTCTTCCGCTTCTTTCTTATCTGCCCTCTCCTGGGCTTCTCTCCTCTCTGTTCTTTCTTTCTCTTCCTTCCTCTCAGCTTCTGCTCTCTGTTGCTCCGCCTTCCTCTCAGCTTCGGCTCTCTGTTGCTCCGCGTCATATATTTCCAATTCCTGGTTAATAAACGCGTTTGCAGCTTCTGCATCTAATCCTGCCTCTTTCGCTTCCAGCCTCAAGATGGACCTTATCTTTATCCTCTCTGCCATTGTTAAAGAATAAGATGAAGTATGCCCAGAGAACTAGTAAGAAGCAACGCGAAAGGGAGGAACTCTGAACCGCTACGAGAAAAAAACACAAGTATAAATTTACCTGTGTTGCCTCCTACCTGTACTGTGCAAACTTATCGCTGCTATTATCTGGCAATTAAGGCTCTAAACGCAAGCGACTATGCCACTAAATGGTAAGTTACACTGGAAAAAAATCTACTTTTACTAACAGTAGAGAAAAATTTATATTAAAACAATTTAAAAGGAAAAAAAAAATTCCCCTAAATTTTAAATCTCTGACAACAAACTCCGTCCCTAAAGTCAATTATTGAGATGAGACGTTGTTAACTTAATTTTTCAAAATCAGAACAACCCGTCTTTAGCTAAGCTCAACTCTTTTTGACTTCAAAAACCTTTGTGACTGTAAAACAATCACGCAATCCCAGCAACTTTTATAAAGAAAGAAATATAATTATCTCCGCCAGAGGATAATTAAAATAGCAAATATATTTGTTTATCTGTACTTTCTACTGCTGTGGAGAGAAAACAACCTGTAAATATGCTGTGTGGACAACCCAAATACTTAAAGAACGTTTGTCTAGGGGTGTAATTATTTATTTTTTTCCCTAATTCACAAAGACAAATCATTCACACTCTACCTAGTTAGACCCAAACTAAATCAGACTCAAAATATCTTTAACCCGGCTATGCGATTGCCTCAATTGTAGCTCAAGATCCCAGAACCAGCCCACAATTATGTGTGCATCAAATGTATCTCAAAATTATCCCAGACGAGCCAGCCAAATATTGTCGTAAATTTATTTTGAGAGAAAAGAGTCGTAGAAATAGTGGTCCGGTTTAGAGTGGAAAATGATGATGGAAAGCTCAGTGATAGAAAATGTAGAGATTTAATAGTTACTTCACAGCGTGCTGGAGGAGAGTAAAGACAGACTTATTTACGACAAATCGTGTCTCTCAATCTTCTCTTTCACTCTCCTGGTCAAACAATTATTTGCCAGTTTTCCAGACTCGCATCTGCGAGCACACCGATTCGGTGTTTTCAAACACACACACGACGTTGATACAAACTATATTAAACGAATAGGGGAGAAGTTGGGCTTTGGGTATATCCAACACACAGAACTAAATGAGTTTATGTGATTTTATTCACTATAACATCAATCACTAAAAATATCAGATATTACATAAATTATCATAAGTACACAAATGCAAATAACAAGTTTGGGAGGGGATGAAGAAGATTGGTATCGACTAAGCCCTTCCCGCTCATTAGACAAAGACAAACCCAGTCCAGAGATAGATAATATCAGGAACACGGGTACGTTAACCTAACAGTAAAGTTAATTACTCTGAAAGAGGTGTTACCAAGTTAGGTATAAGTGATAGAAAAAAAAAACCTGTTCTTCCCAGCTGTTCTTCCCTTTACTAAGCAAATGGAAAGGAGGTGGTTTTAAACAGAGTTAACAAATTATCAACTATCCCACTTAAAGGAACAATGTAGGGTATACAGAAAAGATATATGTTACCAGGTAAGCAAGTTAACAAAATGGTCACACAAAAGAATTAATTTCCTGTCATTCATACACGCGCTAGCAAAGGCCTTCACTCATCTTGCTCTCACTTACCGATTGTGAAAAAATCTTGCACTCCATAGAATAACACAACAGCAGTTACACCTCAACTAAATGTATGAGTGTTTGTTCAAGTTCTAGCCCCAGATTATCGGGTAGGCGGTCAGCACATAAAAGGGTCCCGTAATCGCTGGAAAATGAATCTGTAGTTGTGTCTCTTTTCTTAATAACAGTTTCTATGGGAGGGCACGGTCTCTGATACCGGGGTGAGGATGGTGTGGTCTATTTGACTATGCCGCTGATAATAAAAATTCTTACGCGTGCTGGTACACTTTATCCGTGAGGTATGGTTTAAGTCCAGTGAGAAAACTAGTCACATCACTGTTCAGGAAATTATGAATTATCTCTCTGTGTCAGTAAACTAACAAAGCTCGGGCCAGTGTTCTTCTTCCCGTTACGACTTAAGTTGTTTGATGGTGCGTTAAATTTGTCTTTGGGTGTGCTTTCTTTGCTATAAGTTAGATAGCGGAATTCCAAACATAGAATCGCCTCAAAGATTAAAAATTTACACAGTCTCAACAAGTTCTGCGTCAGGGGAACTCTACACACTGTTTATGCTTTGCTTTGCTTAGATTGATTTCTTTATTGCTTTCTTAATGCTGGGATCGCACAGGTTACGATCACTCTGTATGAAAGAAAAAAAAGACATGTAATATACCGAAAACAAATAACCTTCTAAAGCGCGATGAATTTCCCGTTAAGCCTATAATACACTAGAGTATTTAATTATGTATTTAATAAACACTGCGCGAATTCTAGTGGTTAAAAACCCACATCTATAAAACTAGGACTTAACTGAATTTATTAATTATAAATTCCTTCGCGACTTTAAAAGTTAATTTAAGCATCTATTATCTTTTGAAATAATATAATAGATAGATCATTATATTTAAAACTGGAACTCTTGAGATGGTTTAATTAAACAGATTTAAATTAACACAGAATCCCTTTAAATAGAATGACTGAGCTAGACCACTGATCACTTTACACAATATATATTACCGCTTTGCACAGAATTAGAAATCACTGCAAATATATATAAAATCCAGGGGAAAATCTATAACAAGATTTCAATAAAGCTAGTGCTTCTGTAAAGGTCTGGCCAGCGAGTGATAACGTGTCTAGTTCTACATGGTCTATTTAGCTAAAATGGAATGTAAGTTGAGTGGGACATGATAAACTTGACAACTTATTTGATCTCACGAACTTTTGGGGATCTGACCGCCAAATCAAGAGAAAAAGCCGCCCCCTGGTCTTCGTATCTCCGTTCGCTGCTGCCCGTTTCGCTTTCCCCCGTTCGCTCGGTTCCTCGATTGACACCGAGACGCGAAATTAGCGGCAAGCAACTGCGTCTCGTATCAGGGAAAACTACTGTCTTTGATAGCGCCGATAGTCTCCCCTAAGATCCCTCGGTCTGTCTCTTGATCTCGTCACTGTTTTCGCACCTAAAGATCTGTGATGGGGCCGAAAAGACGCCCGCCCCCTTCCTGTTTTTGGTCAGATTTATCGCCCATATATTTTCGATGTGCGCGAAGCATGCTGGGATGTAAAAAGTCTTGAAGAAGATATATTAATTTAGGTCATAATAAAGCCTAAGAATTAGTTTGGGTGCATAGTTGTGTGTTATATTTTATAGTGGTGTTTTTGCTCTAGAAATAGTTGTGTATATTTGTGTTTTCATGCCTAATAGAGCAAATATCGCGAGTGTTTAAGTAGCGCAATTACTGCGCGCGTGGACTAAGTTGAGTGATTAGCCTAGTGCCTATATAAAGCGTGTGATAGCCAGCAGCGACCTTTCCTAGTATCAGCCCAGACGAGAGAGCAAACGAGACGAGGTGACCGGTGTAGGTAGCAGATGGACCAGAGCACGTGAGCTGTAATTCTTAGCGCATTTTGTAGAATTTAGCATTCGTGTTCTATAAGTCTGAAATTATATTCAGCACGTGTCTGTTGTAATGTTTAAGGAAATAAATAGATTGATGTGTTTCCAGGACCTGGCAATTTAGTCTTGAAATATAATTGAGTGGAAATAATGTGTGGATATATTTCACTAGTGTTAAGCCCAAATCACATATGTAAGAGTTTAGTATCAAGTATTTCATCCATCCGACCGGGCAAATTTAGTAGGAGAGTGTTTTATACATGAAACTGGATAGAGAAGCATCTATTACTTGAATTTAGATGATATTAAATAATATCAAGATGGCAGCCGGGAGGCCACGTGGGGATGACTTTAGTTCTAGTTGCTAAGTCAAGAGTAATTATATTTTATTCTTTATTGTAAGAGTAATTTAGTGTATTTCGCGTTTATTGATTATTCTACTGTATATCTTTAGTGGTTTACTTTGATATGTATTTAGATTTCTGGAGAGCGCGAGGCCACTCCTTGGGGTGTAAAGAAGGTTGAGACAGGTGTTTCTCTGTTTGCTCCCTGCGGAGCATGGAAACACCAATGTGGCTGGTGTCCATCACAAGCCGACAGGAAGCATTTTTATGCTATTGCAGTGGTTGTTTCGGTAACGGTGTGTTTCATGTGATGAGATTCCCAGTCTCACCAGTGGTCATATACGACACGCTTGTGGCCAGGCGCACCAGTTGTCATATACGACATGCTTCAGAGGGCAGTGATGAATATTGAGATGGATCAGTTGCGAGGTGGTGGCTTTTTCTCATTGAGAGTATTTGTTGTACATATAGTTGAATATTATTTTATGTCCATTTTATGATTATTTAACTATTATGTGAAGAACGGTTTGTGAGAGCACGTGGGCTCACTTGGAGATATATATTTCTCTTCTCCGCTCCTGAGGGAGCATAGAGCCAACAGTGTGGGTTACCTCCATATTAAGCATTCAGAAGCTCGTGCAGTAGTGGTTTCGGTAGCAACCTATGTTACACGGTGAGATTGCCAGCCTCATGCACAACACCATACTAGTCGCATTGGACGACACGCATGTGTGTGATAGTTGAGAGTGTGCCCTTGCAGTAGTGGTTTCGGTAGCAATCTGTGTTACATGGTGAGATTGCCAGCCTCATGCACAACACCGTACTAGTCTCATTGGACGACATGCATGAGTGTGTGTGTGTGTATGTGATAGCTGAGTGTGTGCTCTTGCAGTAGTGGTTTCGGTAGCAACCGAGGTTACACGGTGAGATTGCCAGCCTCATGCACAACACCTTACTAGTCGCATTGGACGACACGCATGAGTGTGTGCGTGTGTGATAATTGAGGGTGGCGTGGAAGGACTGTTTGGCAGGTGAGAGCATCATTATTTAACTATTATGATTTTAACTATTCGTTGCTTTGTTTGCTTCTTCAGATTAGCAACTGAGCACTAGCTGGGTGTTTTGTCTGTTCGGTTTTGTTCGCTTTGTTACTTGTTTAATGTTTGCTTCGTGTGTTTAAGTGTCACTGATAGGGTTGTAAAAATAAATACAGCCCCTGCCTCAGAATCAAGAGTTTTTATTGTTGTTCGGGTCGGCGCGAGTGTGGAAAGAGTGATCAAATATCACATCATCATCATCTCGCTCCACCCCACCACAATTGGCGTCGTCGACAGGATAAGGCAGACAGTGACACTGAGCAAACAGCAAACGAACAAATATTGTAAACACCCAGCAGTACAGTCTTGGATCAAGATGGCTTCGATCAATGCGCCTGTGAAGGTAGTGTACGTGAAGGGGCCAGAGATAAGTTATTTAGTGGAGAGGGGAGTCCCACTTGGCAAGAGTTTGTGGAAGATGTAGAAGCCGCGTGGAAGGTGGCGCCTTTTTGGGCAGAAGACAAGTTAGACATGATCTGGAACAACGCTACACCATGGGTATCTAGAGAATTACGGATACATGGTGGAACCAAGGCCAGCCCTAAGAAGTTACTGGAAATAGTGGAGGAAGCTTACAGCAAGCAACCACCAGTCGGTGAGATGACCAGGAATTTCCAGGCCGGGAGTCAGGGGTCTAGGGAATGTTCTGTTTTCTTGGGAAGCAAAAAGCCAGAGACACTGGTGCAGATAGCAAGTCCAGAAGCCCACAGTAAAGAGGAAGCACTCAAAGCAGAATTATCTGTCCTAAAAGCCCAGCTAGCACAGATGTCACAGGCCAGTTCGCCAGCACAAGAGGAGGTGCAGAGAAAGAGAGCACCATGCCAACCGCGGGAACAGGCAGCGCAAGACGAGGAGGTGTGTCCGCAGGAACCGCAACTAGCCCTTCTTGTATGTGAGAGTCAGGCTTTTGTCAAGGAAAGCTGTTATCTGACAGCACCAACAAACGCAGTTGCACCGACAAGGCGAAAAGGGATGTGCAAGTGGTATAGTGTCCACAGTGGATGTAGGTTCATCACGCCAGATGATGGGGGTATTGATGTATTCGTACATCAGACCAAGATCTTCAGAAAGGGATTCCGGAGTCTGGCGAGGAATGAACGAGTAGAGTTTGACAGCAAACCATCGGCCCAGGGCATGGAAGCAATTTATGTATGCGGCATTGGCGGTCAAGAGTGTTAGCGCAGCAGGAAGCGACCCATAGCACAGAGGAAGCCCAGAAAGATAAGATGCTACAATTGTGGAGACCTGTCAGACCACATGGCAGCCAAGTGCCCTCAAGGCCCTCTTCCCAAACGATGTTTTCGATGCAAGTCCAGTGAACACTTGATATCTACCTGTCCCTCAAGGAGCTCTTTCCCGAAGCGTACTGTCAATACCAGGTTGCCTTTAGGGCGCAAGCCAAGAGATGGCCACGACAACTGTCACACTATGGGCGCCGAGAAAATTGGCCGTCGTCTAGGGGAGGAAACCCGTCCTAAGCAGATAGGAGGGACTGCAAATCAAGGTTTAGCAGAGGAGACTCATCAAAAGCAGGTTGTGGGGAACGTAAGCCACCGTCCACACAAAATGAGTGGAAAACACGTCAAGAGCGATCTCCCTACAAAGTCGACAGTTGCATGCATTGACAGGCAGATGTCACGGGCAGACAGCGACGCGGCACAGGGGAGCGAATCTTCTAGATCACAGCAACTGCCAGTCTGACAACGTGGGGACATGGCGACCAAGAGGGTCCCCAGCTGGGCTGTACCTATTACAGAAGCTCAGCCCAAAGCATCGCCGCCCAGAAAGAGTCTTACGCAGCATCAACGATCTGAGAGGTTACAATTGAAGCACCAGATGTAGTGATGTTGTCGGGACGACAACAAAATCAGGAGGGAGATATGTGATGGGGCCGAAAAGACGCCCGCCCCCTTCCTGTTTTTGGGCAGATTTATCGCCCATATATTTTCGATGTGCGCGAAGCATGCTGGGATGTAAAAAGTCTTGAAGAAGATATATTAATTTAGGCCATAATAAAGCCTAAGAATTAGTTTTGGTGCATAGTTGTGTGTTATATTTGATAGTGGTGTTTTTGCTCTAGAAGTAGTTGTGTATATTTGTGTTTTCATGCCTAATAGAGCAAATATCGCGATTGTTTAAGTAGCGCAATTAGGGTTGTAAAAATAAATACAGCCCCTGCCTCAGAATCAAGAGTTTTTATTGTTGTTCGGGTCGGTGCGAGTTTGGAAAGAGTGATCAAATATCACATCATCATCATCTCGCTCCCCCCACCACAGATCTACAAAACAATTCCCTGGGATCTACTAGTAGATCAACATCGACCGGTTGCCGACCCCTGCCCTAGACAAAAAGCCTAGATTTCATTAATCCTAAAACTGCCACTGCCACTATATCAGATGCTCCAAACTCTTCCGGTTTCTGTACCCACTTGGCTTTTAGTCAACTTTCCGTACCCTCTATTCCAGGGTTTCTCAGCCGGGGTTCATTGGAACCCTAGGGTTCAGCAAAAGATCGCTAGGGGTTCCACGAGAGATCGTGACTGAAGAAATAAAGAATATTTAAAAATATATTGTAAACACAAGCTTTTAATGCACTTAAAAGCCACGAATAATTTTTCAAGGAGTTTATAATTTGCAGTCAAAAAATGTAACATCAGATTTTTTTTGCTTTATTTTAAAAAAATTTGATAAGAGTTGTAAATTACATTTTTTTAAATGTAGCTGTCAGTTGTATGTATGTCTATGCACGCGCGTGCGATAGTGTGTGTGTGTGGAGGGGAAGAGAAGTTTCAATATTTCTCTCAAGAGAGACAATCTGGTTGGAAAGAATACACCTAGATTATTTGCAGTTATCGCCCATTTCCCTGATGATACAATACAAACAAACAAAATTAATATTAATTTTAATTTTATTGATTTTATTATTTTTACGACTGATTGTTGTTTTGTCATGGGGAATACACAACTATGCCAAGTTTCAGAGCTTTTGCTCATCTGGAAGTGATTGATAAATCGATTGCAAGATTTGAAGGTGACAAGAGAGTGACAAGAGGGTGACATACGTTGCAAGTTAAAGAAAAGCCTGTAAATGTTAACGTTGTTTTGTTAACTTTGCGCTCTAGGCGATATTAGCGCTCGCAGTGGTGGGCAGTTATCGTACAGATAGGTTGTGAGTTATTTTTGTCCCGTCTGAGTAGAGTGGATGGTGATAGATACGTGAGAAAGGTGTGAGAAATAGATTTCACTGGTGATAGCTTAAGGAGAAGATATGTCTCTGGAATGAGTAAGTTTCTCTATTCCAGCCTATCTATACGACTATAGTTTAGTACAAGACAAACTTGCCCTCCTCATACATATAAATATAAGTTTAACTACACACACACACAGCTATGTGACAACAAGACACACAAACGTGAAAAACTACGGTTTCTTGGGTATGGGTCTGACCCACACACAAAGTTAAGTTTCTTTTGTTGTTTATTATCATTTAAACTTAACAACATCAAATATCTAAAGAAAGATCAAATAAAATAAGATTTACATACATAGGAAAATAACAGAATACATGTGCCCTTCCCCTATGGATAAAAGAACCCAAAGAGTTAATAACCCAAAGGTCAAAGGGTAGCACTATGTTACAGAGTAGACAGTAAAGTAAACAAGTTCCTACTATATGCTAACCAGTAAATCAAACAAGTTTAAGCAAATCCAATGTTGGTAAATTCCCTGTAACAAAGAAACATATTCACTCTCTCTTTCATACAGTGGCCACTCAATCACTCTTACCTACTATTGGTGATATCCCTTGGAAATACAATTATCCCTGAAATATATGTAATGTCAGGTTCGCTTCCCAAGTTGGCCCCAGTTCATCCTCTAACAAACAAAGACTAGTGAGGTGAACGCCGAATCTGGTGTGGGTTTTTCCTGGATGAACACAATGTCATCGCCAATAGTTGATGCAAGAGCGTGAACTTGGGGTTCACAGTTAAAAGGAGAACATACTTCCACTATTGGGAAACATCTGGTTGCTAAAAATGTTACAATTGATAAATGATGATAATCCTATTGGCTGACAATATGGTAGAGTGCCAATTCTAAAACAGCGTAAATTCTGGATGCTACGCTTGAATACGACTGTCAGAAGTCGGGAATTAATGTTATTTTTGCACACCCCAGCGGGCTGATAAAAGTGAAAAATATTGCTAGGTTTGGTAAGTCCAATTAAATTTATAAGTTAAAATGTTTCTCAGGTATCTTTGGCACATCTTGCTAACAAATGAAGTTGTTACGCACAAGCCAAGAAAAAGAGACAACATTAACCAATCTGAAAAAAAGACCGCTGGACGCCCTTGTGATCAGGTCTGCTAGGGATATAAGAAAAACAATTATGGAAAAATGCTACTCCTCCATATAGCTATATATATGCACACAGACGGGGACAAGACGATCTCTTATCCACTCCGTCAGTCCTGATTAAATTTAAAAGGCACACGGTGTTTTCTTTTATGCCTACACTATCGCACGTCGCTTAAGTAGCTATTAATTTGGTCGGCGTCTGATAGTTTAGTCGTATGATATTAAATAATAGGCACTTATAATAAATACGCGCAATGAAATAAGCGTGAATTCTTTTCTGTCACTATCAGTCGCGCCTAGCATATAAATCAGTCAACTAAAACCGTCTCTTCTTGTGTGAGAAAGCGTGTGGTGAAAATTAACATTATAACTGAACATCTGGTATGAAATAGCTACGCTTTATTTTATTTCTCTAGTTTTACCAGCTAGAAAATCTAAGTGAATTGTAATGGTAAAAGCTAACACCTTTAAACACGTAAGCACTAATTTCTATTACCAAAAATCAGAAAGAAAGATGCCCACGAATGCTAATAACACATTTAGCGAAATGGTTCTAAAACTGCGTGCTTAGACTATCCTAAAATTCTGAGTGAAAACTGATAGCAGGTTTAAGAAAACACAGTTTATATATCCTTATATTTCTCTGATCTATCGATGATGTTACTTTTCATGTTACTATGTGAGTTCCCAGATAAAGACTTACGCCCGTCTTTCATCGGGCGCTTTCGATCGTCATCAAAAGACTTATACGTGTAAAGGGGTTCTCTAAGATTGTCTCTGTACAAATGCCCGCTTCTGAAGATCAAAGAGCCCAGGGGTTTCTGACTTCCCCTGAGTACGAACTTCAAAAGGTCTGTGTTTTTCACGTGCGGTCTGTGAGGTATCGTATGATTGACAGATAAGCTCGCGTGAGAAGCCGAGGTAAACAAACCTGATTTGCTACTTGTTATGACGGGCAGGTCACGAAAGTCTGTAAACACTTCGTTTGCTTGAGTTCCAAGAGAAGAGGCGTGGATGAAAAAAGTACTCTTGTGTAAGTAAAGGCAGGCACTAAATGCATGGTTTTGCTAGCAAATCATAGAGCGCCAACGGGATTACAAAGACTGTCAGATTACTATAGGCTCAATTTCCATTATACGTCACAGTAGTGACCGAGCAGCCCGTATAGCAGTGCACAATAGAACAGTGTTCACTTTTGCACATACTAAATTTTATTACCGTAATGTAAAGTATAAATTTGTGAAAAGACATTTAAACCTACTTGGATAAGGTTAAAAAAAATCAAGTAGAAAAAAAAAATTGAATTTTCTTCTACCTACTCTACTGACTTGCATTAGAGTTGATATCTTATGTGGGGAAAAGGATGGAGGGGGGGGGGGCGCGGAGGGCACACAAAAAGATCCACAGAAACAATCATTCTCTACTCAAAAGATCACTGGTACGTTTTATTGAATTTGTAACAAAAAAAGAGTTTCCAGTAATTTTTGTTACTGAAAAACAGCAGAGTTGAAATTTTTCTAGATAATTTTTTATAAAAAATTCAATAAGGGCGCAATTTAGTTACCATGCCAGAATGCCGTGTGAAAAGATTGCAAGTTTAGTTGGAAAATTTGTGATGATATAACGTAACCATTTTAGCCAATTAGTATATAGGGGAAAATGCCCTGGATAAAGAAGTGAATACCGACTGTAACAGATCTCCGTATTATGAAGAACGTGATGCGTTGTAACATAATTTTTTAGAGATGTAGGTTGAAATAAGCAAGCCATTGGAGTGTGAGTAAGATTATTAGATTTTCAGACGGACAAGCCAATGGAATAGTGAGTAAGACTATTCGCTTTTTTCCACAAAACCTGCATAAGAGAAATTCTATGAATATCTTGATCAAATACCATCACCAAGGGAGCTTAGTGCACTGGCTTCCTAGCTCAGTAGTCTGTGGTTTGATCCTCAGTTGAGGTGGGATTTTTTAGACCGCATACGGCTCCGGGGTCGACCGAACTGGGTACCAGAACAACTCTGAGCAGTAGGGCCGGATTAAGCTAGTACGGGGCCTGTAGCATATGTTAAGAAAGGGGCCCTATATTAAAAAAAAACCCAATAAAACAACACAAATATATTTGAACACATACATTTTCAATTTGCATAGTAATTATCATTATCAAAAGTAACAATACAGTCAACATTATTGTTTAAATATTAATGTTTCTACATTTAGCATGAGCAAATTTGATGATTGATTGATGATATAGGATGTATCAATTTCACGCAGTAACACCTGACGGCGGAACAAGCAAGGACATTAACAACAGAATGAATAAAGCGAGAACTTCCTTTGCTGTTCACAACAACATTTGGAAGTCTTCCCAGTACAGCACAAACACCAAATTAAGACTGTATGAGAGCTGTGTACTTTCTGTGCTTCTCTATGGTGCGGAATGTTGGAGAGTAACAGAAAAGGAAATGTCGAAACTATCCTCTTTCCACACAATCTGCCTAAGGAAAATTCTCCGAATCTTTTGGCCAAACACCATCAGCAACCAAGAACTACTTATTCGGAGTAACCAGGAGGACATGCACACCATCATAGCTGGCAGACGCTGGAGTTGGGTTGGCCACGTCCTCAGAAGGGACCCTGATACCATCACAAGAACAGCTATGCTATGGACCCCCGAGGGAAAGCGAAAGAGAGGCCGACCAAAAACAACTTGGCGGAGAACTGTGGAAGCTGAGATGCAAAGAATGAACCACAGTTAGGGCACTGTACGAAGGATGGCCGCCGACCGAGCAAAGTGGAATCAATTTGTTGCTGCCCTACAAGACGCCACCAGACGTGATGGCCGCTGACTGCTTTGACGGTTGGTGGATATGGATCAAAGAAGAAGAAGAAATTTCACGCAGAAGTTTATGTTCAATGCTCATTAGTGTGAGATTGTTCAATCTCTTTTGAAAATGAAAAGGCGCTAAAGATGGCATAAATCACAAGATCATTGGTTTAACGCTCGTATTAGAAGATGACCAACAAATTATGTACATATTTATTGGCGCGGGCCCCTAAAAGCGCGGGGCCCGTAGCATTTGCTACTACATTAATCCGGCTCTGGATAGATAGATAGATAGATAGATAGATAGATAGATAGATAGATAGATAGATAGATAGATAGATAGATAGATAGATAGATAGATAGATAGATAGATAGATAGATAGATAGATAGATAGATAGATAGATAGATAGATAGATAGATAGATAGATAGATAGATAGATAGATAGATAGATAGATAGATAGATAGATAGATAGATAGATAGATAAGTCAGGTTTGAATTTTTCAGGGGAGTTTACGAAGGTAAGTTTAAATGTTTAAGGGAAAGAATTACATAAATATAAAAATATAAATTAAAAAGTAGTTTATTACTTGTTTTGATTTATTAGTAATTTAAATTAGCTTTTTTTCTTTTTTACAGCACATTTTATGTAGTTTGTGAGACATAATTCATATTTTAAGTATGGAAATCTTATGACGTCTTATTTTTTTTTTAAAGAATACATTTTACAAGAGCAGGCGTGGTATTCAATGAATTTGCTATATCTGCATATGTAACTTTTAATGGATAATTGCGTAGTATACAGGATCCGTTCTTTTTCACAATTCGACTCACAGAGCGTCGTTTCGCTTTCCTCAACCCAGCAACATCGGGAAGACAGCACTATATTAAATCGAGCGTCCTTTTCAGAGCGAAGCAGCCGTCGGATTTCACTAAAATGACTCGTACCAAGCCACAAGCGAAAAAGAGGAAAGTCTATAGAAGCCCTCAAACACTTGTCAGCAGCCTCAAACAAGAACCTGCAAAGAACAAACAGAGTCAACCAGAGAGCACGATTACTCCAACTACTAGCGTCGTGGCCGGTCCCTCTCAGAAGCCAGAAGCAAACGGTTCTGACCTAGATGATAAAGACACAAAACGTCAAGAAATATTGAGAGCGATACAACAGCTGGAGCAGACGACGGAAAGAATAGAGAAAAGAAAACAGGAACTTAGAACCATGTTGACACCACCACACGTACCCGACTCGTCATCAAAAACCCTGTCTACCACAGAGAAGCTGCACCAAACACCAATGACACCACCACACGATGCCGAGAGGACACCTGCAAACACTACAAAGGAAGTGGAAGAGACAACTCTTCAACACAGACCGGCACAAGGGGTAGACAAAAGAGCAGAACAACAAGACGTCACCTCACAGCCAGCTGCTGATGTGGGGACAATATCATCGGAACTAGACGAATTAGACCCAGAAGCTATCGCAGAGACCGTTATGGACGCACTATACAGAATGCGTGAAGACGGAGACGAGATCCTTAGGCTCACTCCAACTTTGAAAGAAGCACTATTTGAGGAGGCTCCAGTGTCAGACATCGAGATACGCCGGAATTCAACAGAGAACAGCCAAGTCCCCTGCGGTGATCAAGAGAAGCAGAATCATGAACAGACAGAAGAGGACAGGGTACCGAGCCCAAAGACAGATACTCAGCCAGTGGTGGCAGATGGGAGATGCCGCCCAGGCGAACTACGAAAAAGCATTCCCAAAGAACAGGATCAAGAGCGCAAAATAAAAATTACGCAGTTATCCGAAGGAGAAGCCACACTCAGGGCACTCCCGGACGACAAAGTAATCAATATCCTGGAGAAAGTAGTAGGCAAAAGAGGCATAATAAGTATCAGAAGGCACCCACAGGGAGTGACACTTGCCCTGAATGATACAGAAAAAACTAAATCGCTGATGACTGCTCTGGCATCCGGGCCTAAAGAATTTCAGCTACCACACCGGATCAAAATCCAAGCAGAAATCCACACTGAAACCAAGAGAGTAGTGATCAAAGGGATAGACACCAGCTTGTCAGACACAGAGGCCCTCAGCTACATCCAGGCCGAAAACCCTCGGTACAGATTCACACACGCAGAAAGGCTTAAGTCCTGGAACAAAGAAGACATCAGACTGATAATAGTGACTTTACAAGGGAAAACAGTCCCGGAAAACATCACTATCCAGAATAGACCTCGAAGAACACATGCCTACATCCCACCAGTGATGCAGTGTTCAAAGTGCTAGGGATTTTCTCACACAAAGAACACGTGCAGAAAAGAGACGGTCTGTAGATACTGTGCGGGCAGCCACGAGTACAAAGACTGCCCTGCAAAACCAAAGGCCAAACAACAAAAAAGACCACTGACTACGGAGCACAATAAGGGTGTCCCGCCAAAACAACAATAGAAAAAATGTACCAACTGCCTCGGAAAGCAAGACAGCCTAACGGAGCACGAGATACAACGCGGGTGTTCAGAAAGCGCCCGAACACCAACAAACAAGGAAAATAATCACAGTTGCAGCATTGGAAAGCTGGAACTGAAAGAAGGGTATCGTACCAAGAGGCAAAAAAACACACTGAAGGAAAAAACGCTACTCTCGCCAAGACGGATACCTAACAGAAAACAGGTCAGACAGCTCACGACTAGGGAGGTGAAAGATCTAAAACAAAAACTGCGAAAGGAGAGAGAAAACCATCGACAGCACACGATATACCCCAATTATAACAAAAAACAGAGCATCAACTGCCAGAGGTGAAGAAAACCCTGATAGTGATAGTTCAGAAAGCGCGAAACAACACCAATTCATAAACGACATGAACTATATAATATTAAAAATTACACCAAGACATGAAAAGAATTATGTTCACGCAGCAGGTAGAAATAAAGAAGATATCAAGAAGTTGATAGAACTGAAAGATCCAAACGTGGAAACGAAGAGGTACGTGAATGATCAGAAAGTGATAGTTTACCTGCTTTAGAGGACTCAGGTGAATGACCATTAAAGAAAGATCTAAACATCAAAGGAAACATTACTCGGTTCGCGACTCAAAGAATGGAATCTTTTAGCGCCCAATACTCCGATATCTAAATTTCGTCATAGACACAGAGAACTTGTTCAATACTTTGAGATGGATGATGGCATTTGCTATTGCAAAGATGTAAAGTCATCGGTCGTGAGGTCAAAATGGCGACTTTTCATCGATTCTTCCAAGACTAGTCTAAAAGCCGTGTTATTGCATAACGGAAATTTATTTTCTCCCAACTAATTATATGAAAGAAAATGACAATAGCGCTATCTAAGATACAATGACAAAGGAAGACACATTGCAAAATGCAGAGTATACTAAACAAGGAGGGCAAAAAACACACAAGAAAACCATACAGGACGTAGATAGGGTAATACATGAGGATAACAACGACGGCATCATTTTAACACATATAAAGAACATGAAGAATTTCCACGGCAAACACAGAGAAAAGTTTCCGCAAACGATGCAAAGATAAAGAAGTATCTTTGACACCCAGTTATTGCAGACAAACAATTCGAGAGTTACATGGTAGTGAACTTCGCGCATGGACTATCAACCGATCGTCGATAACTTTCTGGGAAATCCATCGAAGAGCAGTGCATATGCATACACTGTAAATCAAAATCCATTTGCTTGATTCGCATCTTGACTTTTTCCCCAAAACTTGGCGAAGTCAGCGATAACATCAAGATTCGCCATGGAATCACGTTGACGGTGGACAGCTTGCCGATTATTGTTGGATGCTTCATATAATGCCAACCGACGAAAGTCGACTGCAAAGAAATTCGACTCTGTTAAAATGAAGAATGCCTTGTTAAAAAAAAAATGCGATAGATCCCGACCTGATAGAGAAAAACGGTTTGCAGATTTAAAAACAGCGCATTAAAATTGACCAGAAAAACATAGAAATGTTAGAGAAAGAAAAAAAAAGTTTTTTTTTGTTAGTCAGTGTAATTGACCTCACTTTGAGCCCCTGATGGACAATAACTCATATCCTTAGACCGAAGGGTCTTTTATATTTGGACATGCGCCCTAATATAACCAAGCGCCCGGCACAAAAGATCAGTATAGTGACACTTATGTGTCAATAGATCTTTTGTGTGAAAACACAGAGGATCATTGGTGTCACATGTCTGTCATTGGGTCTTTTTGTGTTGGGACATGCGTTTATGTTGGGCGTGTGCCAATGCGAGTTAATGCGACCCCATGCTAGGGAGAAGAAAAAAAATCACTTTGAGCCCCAGAAGGGGTATTAAAAAAAATAATAATAATAAGAGTTACGTTATTTCGATTATTTTCCATCAAGACGGAAATCTTTCGCGACGGACTTTAAATCTAGGTCTTTGACATCCAAGGTCTTTTTCTTTCTTTCTTTCCTTTTCCTCATCCTTCTCCTTTTAATCAACACTATCATTACCAAAATGTAAAATGTGTAACCTGGGAGTACTGGAAAGAGTGTAAATGAGTGTGTGCAAGGTATGAAAGTAATTTTTTATTTATATTTTTACAGCTGCACAGTGTATTTTCATTGTTATGCTTATGTTCAAACTAGAGGTGGGCAAATAGAGACACTTAGCTGTGTCGAGACATTCGAAACAGTGTGTTAAACTGTGTCGACGCACTGTTTCGACACAACGGTAAAGCGGCTCTTTTGCCCGTATCTGGGAGAAAGAAGTCTCTTATAGACAGTACCGGGGCGGGTATACATGAACTGTGTGAGACAAGTTCCTCTGATTTTACTGTCGTGTGTGAAAATCTATGGCGTTTCGTGTGACCACAATTCAATATTTTTACACAAGTCTTCATTATGATGAAATAAAACGTAGATATGATAATATCTGCAGTATATGGGAAAATAATAAAAAACAACAATAATAATAACAGTAATAATAACACATGATATCAAACTAGAGTAAGCTAGTTTTGGTAGACAATGGTTCAAATCCACACCGAGTACACATATCAGCAGAGCTAATAAAGTGTCCATTACATTTATACGAACACACGGACACTTTCAACTTTAACATAGCGCCTAAAACATTGACAACTGCAGCACTGACACAATTTCCAGTGTCTATAACTTCTCAGCAAAAATAATATCACTTGTAAAATCAAGTCATCATAACACATCCCTGAAAAATATGACATGTTTGATATTCCATACTAATTTTCCGAACGGTTTATTCGAGGCAGACACGAACTGAAACTGTGTCCATGTATCGAATCTGTCGGACTGTCGGACTCGGTGCTGTTTCGAAGCATCTGCAAAACAGCGAGGCAGACGGAACTGAGATTGTGTCGAACCAAACAAACCGGCAGTGTCAAATCGCTCGCTGTTTCGAAGCATTGTTTGACACACACACACACAGTAGCCATCTCTACTCTGCAAAACAGCGAGGCAGACAGGAACACACTGTATCGACACGGCTAGAAGGCTCTGTGTCGAATTGTTCGGGTACGATACTGTTTCGAAACATTGTTTCGACACATACACACAGTAGCCATCTCTAGTTCAAACTATTATTGTCAATGTTTCCATACATATGTCTTTAGGAGGAAAAAAAAATGTGTTAATAGATTTGAGCGGGGTCTCAATGCATCCTTGTCTCCGTCTATGGTACCTCCAAGCAGCCCCTTGTTCGGGAAGTCACAAGTTTAATCATCAGTGTGACCAAATCCTTGCATGTATGTGTACAAACTACTGGCCTCTTAACGGGGATCTAGTGTGTCTAGCCGTCTAAAGGCTGCTCTAGGCTGAACACGCTCAACCTTTAGTTGAAACTGCCCAGCCAAAGAGAAAAGCGGGGTTTTTTTTTGTTAACGCAGCACACCAAGCCACTCTTCTTCAACCGGGTGGTTTTAATTAAATGCCCCTCCAACAGTTTCAAGTTTCTTTGTTCGAGCCCCCTTTCGACTTTTTGGTTATACACACGTGTGTATCTGCGCAGGTGCAGATAGCAGTGTGGTAGAAACATGATTTTTTCTTATATATAACTTTACATTTTGCCTATATATGTCAAAATGTTCCTTGGTAAGAGAGAAATCTAACCATATGAGTGATTGCATAATTATGCTAATTAGCTATTCAAAATGACCGCCGCAGTATACAAAATGCAGGGTTATTTTAAGCCGCATTACATAATTATTTCTCAACTTATAGAGTTGAAATTCTGCTTACAAGTCCACAAGTGCGTGCATTATGTCCTAAACCAAAAATATTTGGGATATAGCATGAACTATGTGTGACCATTTGTAAAAAAACTAAAATTGGAAATTTATAGAACCTCATTAGTATGCAAAACATCTGTACAAATAAAACAAATTGAGAGGGCAAATCAAAGTTTTGTTCAGGACAAGGAATAAGATGTTAAGAAACACTCTGCAAAGTTTCAAAGCATTCCAACAATTCATTCTTGAGATATCGCGTCTCAAAATGTACCTGTCGTGCTAAATAGGGAAAGTGAGAAAAAGAAGAAAAAAAGGAGAAAATGTGTTAACCAACAGTTATTTTGTGCACTTACCTTATCTTAATGAACTCCAAGAGTATACATATCCCCTTCCTTTGCATTTTAATTTCTTTAGCAGCCTCAGACATACTTTCTTCAGCCACTGTCATGCACTTACATAAAAATGTCTCTATAACTATGTCTTGTCATTGGTGGCGGGGCCCTAGTGTGCAAGCTAAACTTTTCGAGCGCTGCTTGGCCTCGGCCAAGTGATCGTACAAACTTTACCATCCTTACATTGATTTCCTTGTTCTTTTTGTGTGTTTATCCTTGTCTCCTCTACATTTTCTGCATCTCCTGATGTTGTGAAAGATGTTTCCCCACAAGCAGTTGCTACATTTGACAACGATTGTGTGACAGAAACCTTGCTTTGAATCTCCATTGAGCCTACACGACACTATAAACCCACAACATTCTACACATCTCATGTTTGCTGTTATTCAAGTGCTCCATACTCATAAGAATAAAAGCATTATTTGTTTGTCCACCTTTTGTGTGGGTTGAGAGGGTGCTTTTCCTCAATTTCTTCATAGAAGAAGGTTTAACTTCGTTATCGATAACAGCTGCTTCATTATTTTCTGTTGTGCTAACAACTTTACCAGGGCCCTGGTTGCCAAAAAACTTGCGTTTTCTTAACTTCCTACCCCCTTTTTTGTCACCCATATCGTTCTTGTTAAATTGGTTTGTACAGCTTACCACAATAACGTAACTTTTTCACTCAAAAAGGTGTAATATGAATGGTTGAACTCCGACAACTTTGAAATTTTCAGCCCACATGTGGCAAAATGATTCATAAACAATCGACTTTAAGGAGAGTAATGTCCCTTCTCATAAATGGTTCTCTGGAGTTTTTCTGGTACAGAAGAGTTATGGAATCATTATCAATTCGCCTTTTTAGTGTGGGAATCATAATGTTTTCATAAAGTGGTTAGTAACCAGAGGTAAACAATGCGTTGTTAAGGAAAATTAATATCACCCTCTGGTAACTTATCCTTTAAAAAGCAAAAAACTATGCATCACTGGACAATATAAACCTATGTATTGTGGAGAGAAATGGTTTGGCTTCATAAAAACATTTAAAAACAAAAATGAAGTTTTTCATTAGATTTGAAGGAAGTCTACCACACAGCTACCTTAACATAACTACAAACCAATTTTAAACCCTTTAATCTGATGATTTTAGGTTACCATGCTTATTCCTTTTTACTCTCTCATTTGTTTGTTCTCTACTTCAGTTGTCGTTGTTGAAGGCTATTGCTTCTTATTGATTCAATAGGGCCTCTTAGTTCTGGTCATTTGATTCATTAGCTGGCCGTGGGGTCAGTGTGATTCGCTTGATAGCTAGGCGGAGTTGTCGTACGGAAGGTACGGGGTTCGAACCCTGGGTAAGCCACTCACGTCTGTTGTTTTTCTGTTGTCCAAGTGTTCTACTTCTTTATTTCTTACGAGTGCCTGAAAACATACCTTTATGTTTGTCTAATATTTATTTACTGTTTACAGGCCTCGGGTTTCCCTTCCTTATGTGTTATTTATGTTTATACAATACCAGAAACCTACCCTCTGTTCTATACTACTGTCCTTAAGTCTTCTACTATTTACTGGACCCAGTATCAAGGTCTTTGTCTTGTTTGGACTGACACATACTGTTAATAGGGGAACAACAGAAGTGATTGCGTCATTAAGGGGCTGAGTTGCCCACTGTATACTTCCTGTGTTATCTTGTGTTTCGTACTGATAAATAGTCAGTAAAGCATCCTTTTTTGGGGATGCCTAGCTGGCCGTGGGGTCAGTGTGATTCGCTTGATAGCTAGGCGGAGTTGTCGTACGGAAGGTACGGGGTTCGAACCCTGGGTAAGCCACTCACGTCTATTGTTTTTCTGTTGTCCAAGTGTTCTACTTCTTTATTTCTTACGAGTGCCTGAAAACATACCTTTATGTTTGTCTAATATTAATTTACACGGATTTGTAAACTGATTTGAAAAGCAAATAAAGTTCAATTTAAAAAACTAAGGAACACGGAAAAAGAATATAAGAGTTACGCGTCGGCCTTTTGGCTAAGATCAAAGTGTCTTAGCCAGGGCCGGGATCACACAAAATGTACACCTATAACTCAATAAAGTCAATAGACCTCACTTTGAACCCCAGAAGGGGTAAAGTAAAAAAAAAAATTAAAAAAAAAAGAGTTACGCAAACTATGTCAGAATCGAAAACGAGGCCGAACGACGTAGACGCCATTTTCGGCTGGACAATACCAGGGCTAGTAGCGAGAATAAGCATCGAGTAAGATTTTTTTTTTTTTAATTAATGAAGATAAATATCCCGTTCAACCTCTGATGGGTTATAATTAGGATATATATTGTTTTCAATTCCAAATAATATGAACAACTGCCGATATGAGAAAGTGGCATCACAATTGTCAAATCATTGTAAATAGGGACAATCACAATTATGCTTATACGTTAAATAAATAAAAAAAATAAACAAACAAAATAAAGAAGAAACTCTGAACAAGAATAATATTACAATGAAGGGGTGTAAAGACCTGGTGGTTCCAGTTATATAACTGACTTTAACAGATATTTAATTGACTTTCGCCTATTAAAAGTCATATGTATTGTAAGACCAGCATCAGACCTTCACATTCCCAGCCACTATATATTAACATTTGTTCGTGATAAATATTGTTTGACTACATTATGCAGTTCCCTAGGACTGTCTATTCTTAACACCTCTTCTATATTTATAAGATTATACTTATATATATTTATAAATATATTATAAAAATAATTATAAATTTATATATATATATTTTTAAAATATAACTTTAAATTATATAATATAAATTATTTTTTTTTTTTTTTTTTTTTTTTTTTTTTTTTTTTTTTTCGTACGCCCGCTAATACTCGAGGCGAAATCTCAGGTTATAGTTAATGTCTAACCTGACATTGATTTTACGTGAGTATCCCTTTTTCTTGTACAGAGACAGGTGTCCCTCGCCATTCAGGCAGATACTCTCCGATTTCGGAGGTACCCATTTGAGCTGGGTCGGCTCAGGAGCCGCCAATCCCTGGTCGACGACACTCCTTCAAATGTCCTCGCCAGGTCTCGAGTTAATCCAGTCCAATTCCCGGTCGACGAAAAATCCTCAAATGCCGTCGCCCGGGTTTGAACCTGAATCACCCGGTCGCCAGAGCGGTGTTGTAACCACTACGCTAGCGCGGCTCCATAAATTATATGATTGTAATATATAAAATTATATAATGAAAATTATATAATATAATAAAATTTTATATTTATCTCTATTTTGGCTTCCTTATCTTCTATGTTTTGATTCATCTTTTCAGTAAGTGAGTAGTATATGATTGGTCTATGATCTAATATTATATATATATATATATATATATATATATATATATATATATATATATATATATATATATATATATATTCTTCTTCTTTGATCCTTAGCCGCCGACCGTCAAAGCAGTCAGTGGCCATCACGCCTAGTGGCGCCTTGTAGGGCAACAACAAATTGATTCCACTTTGCTCGGTCGGTGGCCATCCTTCGTACAGTGCTCCAACTCTGGTTCATTCTTTGCATCTCAGCCTCCACAGTCCTCCGCCAGGTTGTTTTTGGTCGGCCTCTCTTTCGTTTTCCTTCATTGGTCTAAAGCATAGCTGTTCTTGTGATGGCATCGGGGTCTTGTTGCAAGTGGAACTTATGGAAGGGGAAGTAATCTTTAGAATGTTTTGAACAAATTAAATTTCGAGTTGCAACGCTTGATTAAGCGGATGCTTGTCTGACTTTAGGATAGAATTATCTTTTCCTATTTTTTCGGGTAACAGAGTACAGATAAGCGTGTGAGCGCTGTTTAATCTCAAGTGTTGAGATGTGTTTATTCTGTACTGTTTTGAGTCATGTGAATAGCCCGCAGCTAGTCTGCATGTGTTATCGAGAGCGGTGTTCAAGACAGCCGAATCTCGTGACGGGTTTTTTGGCGGGACTAGTGTGTGATTTGAGAGTTGTGTTTTTGGGCGTGGACCGGGTAGGTCGAGCCCCAGTGTTTTTGGATAATGTATGCCTACGTAGGATTTTGAGAAAATGTCGACTTATATATTTTGCTGTGTGTACGGACTATGGGATACACTGCAGGGAAGATTTACTCGTAACAGTGGGTGTAAACAGACTATATAACATTTAGATATTTAACATGGAGAAATAGCGTCGTTATCAGTTGGTGGTTTACAGTCAAGTTGGAACCAATACAGAAGAGGTCACTGCTAAAAAAAAAGCGGTTACATTTATGGTGGTTTTCAGTTAACAGGATCTGACATCTACGACTATTCGCGTCGATAGCCTAAGTGGCGTAGTTTTCGTATCATTGGATATCATTTAAGATGTGCCTGAGTGGCGTATACGATTAAGAAATGGTTACCTCTACAGTGATATGTACTTGAAGCAAGAGGATAAAATGAAGCAAATTTTGTCCACCAGACCATAACATACCTAGAGGATCAGTCACTACAAGTTGAAAATAATACATATGACTTTCACGTGACAAGAGTGTAGAACACTTGACTTTGTTATAATTAGCCCGGTGTGGGCGTGGCTTGAATCTGGTGTACTTCAGAACTGTGACCTAAATATTATCTGCCTGGGTGGCGCATTTGAGAAACAACGCACGCTTTATTCGTAGTAGAAGGCGACTTTACACCAGTAGCAATTGACGTCCTATTTCATGCCTATAGACGACAACAACGTCTGCAGTGGTCAAGGAAGTTCAATTAGACTTGGACAGTATTTGTACCAGCATTTGTACGGGTTGTGACGGATTCCTGCAATATTCGAGTTACCTGTGCCAGTTATCTCCATCACAAGCTCAAGATGTTATGATACACGGAGTTGCCGTGTACATTTCAGACTACAGAAGAGTCAAGAGTTGCAGTGTGTGCTGTATTATGGTTCCTGTCAACTTGTGCATTGTTAAGCACATATCATATTGACGAAATTACCTGAAGAGAAATGAATCAAGTTGCAGTGCTTTCCCGCAGTGGAGGTTTTAGCAGTCTATGTGATATCCAGTGTCGTGGCGGAAAAGAAGCGGGATCATTGACAGATAAGTGATTTTTTCTTGTGTAAATTGTGTCACTTCATATATGTCACTGGGCCTCCCTAATTGCTCATTCTGTTGTTATTGTTGTTTATGTCTAATTTGACATATGATTAAGATTTTATGCATAGGTGTTAATGGCTGTTGACATATGTCGATTTTCCTGATAATGATGTGACTTGATAAAGGTGCTATAAAAAGGAATTGATAATACAGAATTAAGGAATAAGCTCATTTCTTGACAAATAGTTAACTTTGTGAGCTGGAAGGGTAATTGTCAAACCTTTTGCGACAGTAATTTGTCATAACTATAAGTGATTACTATATATAGTTGATTAAGTAAGTGAATCACCATGGATCGTGATATGTACCCTACAGATATAAGGCCTATGTTGGAGTCTGCATTGGTGGTAGGTAGAGATGGTAAGGGATTGAGAGGTGCACGACTTGGAGAATGGATAATGGATGATTTTTTGATTAATGTGTCAACATCCCTGGAGTTATTTGCTGAACACAACTTTAAGTTTGTTTGCAATTTGGTAATGGCCAAGGATTTGGTGAATTTGCTACGGCACCTTCGTGTGTTTTTACAACAGTATATTGAACTCAAACAAAGTGCTCTACAGCACAGAGAGAATTTCCTAGAAGGTGTTGCTAAAGAGAACGAACTACAGGCAACTGTGTATAGGCTTAAAAGTGAGATACTTGAATCAAACTCAGAACTTTCTAGTGCACAAGCTACATTAAATTCAGCTTTAAGCAATGTCCAAGACTTGGAAACTCAGATAGGTAATCTCAAGCGGGAACTTCAAGAACAGAAAGAGATGTACGAAAAATTGAAGGTTGAGAGAAATGTCTGTGAGAAGACTTATAAAGATATGCTTCAGGATGTGTTGGATGACAATGATATTCTCAGTCGCCAACTGAAAGAAAAGAGTAATGTATACTCGGAGAATATGAATGAGTTAAAGGCACAAGCTGCTCAAATCCAAGGACTTCAGGCTCAAGTGGCTCGACTTCAGCCACAGATAGAAGAGGTTCAAAAGATGAGATTGAGGAAACTAGCGCGACAGAGGAGAGCAAGCAAAGAAAAGGATGAAAAGGTGAAATTAGAAGAGTTAACTATGGAGAAAGAGAAGGTCGCTAAAATTGAAAATTTGCTAGCAGAAGAAAGCGACAAAGTTTTGGCTGTTAAGGAGTTAAATAAAAGGTTAAGTCAAGAGATTTCACTTAAAGGTAATGAAATTGCGGAAGCAAGGGAAAGAATATATGGCTTACTTGATATGGTTTTGAAAAACAAAATGGGGTCTTCTGTCAATGTTGACAATGATAGACAGAGAGTTGCGAAAAGTCAGCCCCATACACTTTTTGCTCATAGTGAGGTCATTCAGAGTAAAGACAGATCTTTTCGTGGTAAATATAACTTTCGAAGTTCTAATATTACTGATAGTTCCAGTAATAATTCTTGGCGTCAGACCAACAAAGATTCTTGTGTAACAACCAGTTCTGTTGGTCAGGAAAAGAAAGATGATAAATTTCAGGTCAAGACTCATAAGAGCAAATATTTCTCTACTACTGGAAATAGTCAGAAATTAATAGCGGGTGTTGAGACTATTACTACTTGTTCCAAAAATGAAACCCATATGCGGAACAATAGAGATGCTATTGTTTCTGGCACTTGTCAAACTCAGCACAGCCAGTCTGACGGGATTAGTAAATATATTCCCATAGGGGAAAAGAAAAACAGTTCTAGTAAGAGAGATAACCCCAAGATTAAACATTACCAAGGGAGATCAGTATATAATAATTTTCCTTCTCCTAGATACTGTAGACAATTTAACAAATCTCAAAGTTTTGATTGTAAGAATGTTGGAAAGTATAATAGAGATAATGGCTTTTCAAATGTTGCTTTACATCACCAGAATAATGTTCCTCAACAAAAGACTAAAGTGATTATTTGTAAACAAGGCAACGGTAATAATAAGTATGTTGATCATAGATCGAATAATAAGCGCAATTGTGCTAATTTTGTTCAACATGAGCCCAGAGTCATTTATAATCAAAGTAAACAGAGTAAAAATAACAGTGGATGCTTGAATACTATTGCTTGCTCTACTTGTTGTTGTGAATGTGAGACTTTGTTTCAGCGTAAGGCAGCGGCGACATTCAAGGTCGGTCATGTTGTCCCCAAGAATTCTATGATATCTACATGTGATAGAGAGAGCTAGTGACATCGTGAAGAGACCGGTGCTTTACACAAGCCGGTGCTGGGTAATTGTAAATGTGATTTCTACGTTTTTCTCATTAAATTTCACTATTGAGTAAAATGGAAATTTTATTTGTATTTGTTGACAGAAGCTACGTTACGATAAGAGTCAAGGCTTCTGCGACATATTGACGGTCAGAAATATAGGTCAACTTTCCGCTCGAGTAGTCAACCGAAACCTGTCAGCGTCAAACTAAAATCTGAGGTGTTGCTTTCTGAAGGTCAAGCATGTTTACAAGAGAGTGGGAGACTTCGCGTCTGATTTACTTTTTTTTAAATGTGAAGATGATAATTTTTTTTGGTATTCTATATTAGTACATGACATGTTGTGGTTTTGAAATAACATATAATTTTGTTGTCATGATTATTTCTATGCATCTTTTGATTGCCATAAATTTTTATTGTTGTTATTTTTATGTCGGTAGTTTGATGACATGTTAATACATTTTTATGCTATTTATATATTATTATGAAACTTTGATTTTTCCAGAACTTGATTTCTTGCCAGTCAGGTATGCAGATTATTTTCTTAGCAGATTATTTTTAAAAAAAAAACTTTTTTTTTGTAGATATTTTTATAGAACCTTTTGCATATTACATATTAGCAACAAAGTGTAGATTTATTGATAAAGTTATAGCTAAATAGCATTGTACTGAGCTGAACGTAATTGTCAGCAGAAAGAACTTAAAGTATAAATTAAATTTACATGTGTTGATTTAAGCGTTTGTTCCAGATAGGATTTTTGTTTTATGTGTCATTCATTTTGTTAAAATGTGGATTTCATTATTAGGTTTTAGTGGTCTTGAATTACTTAAAAATTAAATACTGTTTTTATGTAATTTATCGTAAAAAAAATATGTTTGTACGGTACTGTTGAAAAAAATGATTTTTTTTTTTAGCATTGTAATTTTTTGTTGTGTGTGCCCAGCATTTGACTGCGTGATATCATTGATATGTAGATTGATTAGTTCTTGTAAAAAGTTGTTTTTTATGATGATGTATTTTTTATTTTAGCGCTTCATTGTGCGTTGGTAGTATTAGTTATAGCAATGCTATTACTTGTTTGTTCGATGCCTATAATTTATTTATGTTAGTTTTGTATAACTCTTATAACTTAGTTAAATTACTTATTAGGTTTTGTTTAGTTATAAATTATTTTTGGTGGTATTAGTATAGATATACTTTGATATTTTTTGTTGTGCCTTTCGATCATGTTTATATATTTATTTTTGAATAGGTTATCTGATCAAAACAGTTATTAGTATGTACTGTTATTGACTTTCTCTGCGTTCGTGCCTTTGCTTTCTATCTGTCTTTGGTAACTATTCTTTATTTCATTCCTCCTTTTCTGTTGTCTTTTCGGTATGGATTTCATATCTTGTTTATACTTTCGTACCTCAACTTCGTTTTACTTGATTCTATTTGTATACTTTGTCTTCTTTCAACACTTATACTTCTATTCTTTGTATTGTTGGAATGGTTATATGATTTGGAATGACATATCTACTTTTGATAGTTGTATTTATTTTACATGTAATTGTCCAACTTAATTATGAGTATATGGTATTGTTGAGTTCTTACTTTCCTTTTTTACAGATCATTCTTCTTTTGATTGATCTTGTGTTTTCTCTTTCGAGAGGTTGTTTTCGGTTTGATTTGTACTAAATATACGTATACTTGACTCAATTTTGGAACTCATCATATTTGTATATTTAGCTAATTACTTTTTATACTTAGCTGATTATGCTATATGCTTTAATTGCTACTTTACACTTTAATGCTGATATTTTCTTCTTCTTCTTTGATCCATAACCGCCAACCGTCAAAGCAGTCAGCGGCCATCACGCCTGGTGGCGTCTTGTAGGGCAGCAACAAATTGATTCCACTTTGCTCGGTCGGCGGCCATCCTTCGTACAGTGCCCCAACTGTGGTTCATTCTTTGCATCTCAGCTTCCACAGTTCTCCGCCAAGTTGTTTTTGGTCGGCCTCTCTTTCGCTTTCCCTCGGGGGTCCATAGCATAGCTGTTCTTGCGATGGTATCAGGGTCCCTTCTGAGGACATGGCCAACCCAACTCCAGCGTCTGCCAGCTATGATGGTGTGCATGTCCTCCTGGTTACTCCGAATAAGTAGTTCTTGGTTGCTGATGGTGTTTGGCCAAAAGATTCGGAGAATTTTCCTTAGGCAGATTGTGTGGAAGGAGGACAGTTTCGACATTTCCTTCTCTGTTACTCTCCAACATTCCGCACCATAGAGAAGCACAGAAAGTACGCAGCTCTCATACAGTCTTAATTTGGTGTTTGTGCTGTACTGGGAAGACTTCCAAATGTTGTTGAGAATAGCAAAGGCTGTTCTCGCTTTATTCATTCTGTTGTTAATGTCCTTGCTTGTTCCGCCGTCAGGTGTTACTATGCTTCCTAGGTAAGTAAATGTGTCTGTCTGTTCTAACTTCTGGTTCCTTACTGTTATTGGCTCAGGATTGCCCACATTTAGTGTCATGACCTCCGTCTTCTTCAGATTGATGTTCAGGCCAACCTGCTGGCCATACTTATTCAGTCTATCAGTTTTGTCTTGAATGTGTTGGTGTGAATGCGCGAGCAGTGCAATGTCATCTGCATATTCCAAATCTTCCAGTGTAGAAAACATTGTCCATCTAATTCCTCTTGGACTGCCCTCTGTTGTCTGGCGCATCACCCAATCTATGACTGTCAAAAATAATGTTGTTGATAAGGGGCATCCCTGTCGTACTCCTGTTTTCACTTCGAAAGTTACATTACTCGATCCAACACTGCACGTAAAGTTAGAATAGAGGCTTTTTATAATGGAAACAATGCGGCTGGAAATTCCATAAGCCCTCAGAATTTTCCATAGGCTGTCCCTGTGTATGCTGTCGAAAGCCTTTTCAAAATCAACAAAGTTAATGTACAGCTGTCTCTGCCATTCTGAGCACTGCTCTATAATGTTCCTGAGGGCAAATATATGATAATGCTGATATTTGTTCTAGATATAATTTCATTTAAATTAAGATGATTTTTGTAAGCATATGTTAGAGCTTTTTTTTCTTCTAAATTTTTTGTTTTTGGGAGTTAATTTTTTAAAAAAAATGATAGAATCATTTTTTTTCCCGGAGCGGGTGGTAACTGTTGCAAGTGGAACTTATGGAAGTGGAAGTAATCTTTAGAATGTTTTGAACAAATTAAATTTCGAGTTGCAACGCTTGATTAAGCGGATGCTTGTCTGACTTTAGGATAGAATTATCTTTTCCTATTTTTTCGGGTGACAGAGTACAGATAAGCGTGTGAGCGCTGTTTAATCTCAAGTGTTGAGATGTGTTTATTCTGTACTGTTTTGAGTCATGTGAATAGCCCGCAGCTAGTCTGCATGTGTTATCGAGAGCGGTGTTCAAGACAGCCGAATCTCGTGACGGGTTTTTTGGCGGGACTAGTGTGTGATTTGAGAGTTGTGTTTTTGGGCGTGGACCGGGTAGGTCGAGCCCCAGTGTTTTTGGATAATGTATGCCTACGTAGGATTTTGAGAAAATGTCGACTTATATATTTTGCTGTGTGTACGGACTATGGGATACACTGCAGGGAAGATTTGTTTAGGCCATATGAAGATTATTATAGCTGCCGGGTGAGCAGGCTCTATTGGAGAAAATGTCGACTTATATATTTCGCTGTGTGTACAGCCTATGTGATAAACTGCAGTAAAGATTTATTAGGCCATATGAAGATTATTATAGCTGCCGGGTGAGCATGCTTTATTGTGTAATGAAGATTTATGGTAGGCCAAGATTTATGTAGGCCAAGATTTATGGTAGGCCAAGATTTATGTAGGCCAAGATTTAAAGATTTATGTAGGCCAAGATTTATGGTAGGCCAAGATTTGTGTAGGCCAAGATTTATGGTAGGCCAAGATTTGTGGAGGCCATTTTCTGAGAAGTGTAGAGATTTGTAAGGCCAGTAATATAACTGCCATATTTGCAGTCTTTGTGTATTCTGAGAAGTGAGAGATTTTGAAGGCCATGTATTATGATCATAACTGCCCGGTGTGCAGTTCCCTTTTGAGTGCAGAGATGATTCGTGTTTTGCTGTCGAATGTGTGTCATTTATGTCATCGTGTCTGTGTTGCAACGTAATAAACAGTATCGAACTGTTCCAGTCGTTCGCAACTCTTTTTGACTCCTACATGTACTGGTATGTACGTATGTGACTGAATCTACATACACCCATGTCATTATTGCAGACATAGGGACAAGACAGCAGCACACATATATTGAATTAGCCTGTGTGGCGATGACATAGACCGAACTACTACACTCGTAACAGTGGGTGTAAACAGACTATATAACATTTAGATATTTAACATGGAGAAATAGCGTCGTTATCAGGTCTCTTCTGAGGACATGACCAACCCAGCTCCAGCGTCTGCCAGCTATGATGGTGTGCATGTCCTCCTGCTTGCTCCGAGTAAGCAGATCTTGGTTGGTGATGGTATTCGGCATGATGAGGTGGCCAGCTGAATGCAAGCCCTCGTATTAGTCACTTTGTACGACATGCCTGATGGCGCGATAGTTGTTTTCTTTCTTTGGTTCTCCAGAGAACCCCATGAACTACACGAGGCAGAATCTGTTTACAACGGTTAAATTCAATTCAAAGAGAAGACATAGATAGGTAGATAGATAGAAAGATAGATAGATAGATAGATAGATAGATAGATAGATAGATAGATAGATAGATAGATAGATAGATAGATAGATAGATAGATAGATAGATAGATAGATAGATAGATAGATAGATAGATAGATAGATAGATAGATAGATAGATAGATAGATAGATAGATAGATAGATAGATAGATAGATAGATAGATAGATAGATAGATAGATAGATAGATAGATAGATAGATAGATTGACTGATAGATAGCTAGGTAGCTAGATATATATATATATATATATATATATATATATATATATATATATATATATATATATATATATATATATATATATATATATATACAGACAGACAGACAGACAGACCAGACCAGACAGACAGACAGACAGACAGACACAGGCAGGCAGGCAGACAGACAGACAGACAGACAGACAGATAGACAGATAGACAGACAGACAGACAGATAGACAGAAAGATAGACAGACAGATAGACAGATAGACAGATAGATAGATAGATAGATACAGGGCCGGATTAAGCTAGTACGGGGCCTGTAGCATATGTTAAGAAAGGGGCCCTATATTTTAAAAAAAAAACCAATAAAACAGCACAAAAATGTTTGAACACATACATTTTTTAATTTGCATAGTAATTATCATTATTAAAAGTAACAACACAGTCAACATTATTGTTTAAATATTAATGTTTCTACATTTAGCATGAGCAAATTTGTTGATGATATAGGATGTATCAATTTCACGCAGAAGTTTATGTTCAGTGCTCATTAGTGTGAGATTGTTCAATCTCTTTTGACCCATGATGCTTCTTAGTTCATTTTTAATAAGTTTCAGTTTTGAAAATGATCGTTCTCCACTGCAGTTGGTTACCATTAGTGACAAATATATGCGCAAGGCGATTTCTACATTTGGAAAACAAGACTCCAAAGAACTATCAATTATCAAACGGTAAAACCTCACTGCAACATCCCTGCAAATGAAGAGGCTGACAGATTGGCAAAGGAAGAGGGAAAACTTCATCAGCTGGACACAAATATAACCTATGAGGAGTCCAAGAGTTTTATCAAGCGCAGATACAGGCACAAGTGGGAAGAAGAGCATCCAGGTGTGGTAAAGTGGGATGATATAAATATTTATAGGGGACGTAGTGTACTGACTGAGATCAGCTGTGAAGGTATCTGTATCTAATAGGTGTAGTGTTTTACAGATAACCTTACTTGCTACCATATTTATACCTCAGTCAGAATTATTCTGGAATATTGTGATGACTACGTTGAATGTCTAGGGTTATGTAAATGATGAAGTGTAAGTCACAACAACAACAGACAGATAAACAATTTAATTTATTCCACCACACTGGACAACACTGTGACAGTCACACACATTTAACACTCTATAAGACTATCTTAAATGAGTCACTGGGAAAGTTTCAAATATAAATATGTATTAATTACTTTCACTAATATATATCCTGATTCAACTACACAGTGAACCAGGAATCACAATCAAATGTAATCACAATTTATATGTACATAATTTATAAATATGAACCTTGTAGTGACATAATTTATTAATATTATCCTATGTGTGTCAGTTGTGTAGTAGTACTATGAGGTAATACTGGTTTTGTTTTTTCAAGCTATGTTGTTATTTGTCATCATGACTTCAAGTGTTTGTTTATCCTGGAAATAGTATGAGGAACAGTCCACAGTTCGTATCAATTTAAACAATGTATTTTCCCTCTATTTTATTATAAAGTCAATTTTAGAGGGGGGGGGCATAATGTTGAGCTCCTCTGGCCACAGACGCTTATCTTTCGTGATGGCGGCAGGAAAAGACTCCTCTGCTCGATAGCCTCCCTGTGTTCTGGAGACACCTCACTGGTCACTATCTGGACCCAGGAGTATGCTGTCAGCCTCTAGATTCAGCAAAGCTCAGACCAGGTGCTGCTCAATAACTTTAGGACCACGGTCCCACAATTCATGGGAATAATACACAATTTCGTTGACTGGCAATGAAATATGGCACAAAATCCGACCTGCCGCTGTCTCAGGCTTTTATTTAGAAAAGTATAAGCTGATTCTCAACGCACTGTTGCTTTAGAAAGTTTATTTGAAGATGTGGTGCTGAACTGACGCTTCTGATTGCCTATATTGGCGGGTCTAACCAATCGAGCATGTTTACCCAAGCGTTTGAAAAAAAAAGTACCCTTCCTTCCGTCTCCCCTAACAACAAAATAGTATTTGTAGCCCGACTAATCGTGTTTAGCCTTACATTTACTTCTATCCAATCAAATAGGATTTTACATGGGGACCTATTTCCCGTACAATGGTGGTTTCCAAATCTGCCACTGAGCGATTCTGATTTTGGTGTTGTCTGACACCCTCACTATTTACTTTGGCTATAATTTGTTAATTCCTAGACTATTTGCGTAACATTTAACATATTCTTTGTCAGCAAGTCCTAAGGAACCCAACTATATAAATTTTATGGGGCTAAGGGGCTGTGTTCAAAATATGTATTTTCTTCTACCTCCCGTTCACTTCGATCGATGTGGTGTCTGGGTACTGTCATGTTTTCAGACATAAAACAGTATAATGTCATATTTCCCAATAAGCATTTTTCAGGTTTTTAAACCTAACTCTCGAATGGGTAGTGTTTTTTATCACTGTCGATTTGAAAAAAGTTAGTGCTTGTGGCCTTACACGGGTGATGGTAGTAATTGTATAGCGAGACGCGTTTTAGTGTTGCACGCGTTCCGGCTTTCAGCCCTCCCTTCTCTCTATCCTAATTCGATCTGTCTTTTCGTTTATGGTAACGTAGTGTATAAAATGACATGAATGGAATATTAAATATAGGTCAGCTTGCGTATCTCAAGGTTTTTCTTAGAAAGGCAGTACACGTTTTATCGTAGAAAGCGTGTATGCTGCAGTAGGCTTTTACTATCAACGTGAAACGTTACAATTTGCAGACGAAGTAGAAAACAAGGGGGATTTCGAGTACAGTCATTGTGACAGCACTGTTCTTTACCATTCTTCTTTCCTTTTATTGAATTTATGTGTTAGGCTTGACATTTACTTTTTAATTTATATATGTGGATTAGAATTTCTCACGACAAATTCTCCCCACTTAAAACAGACGTTATATGTCAGTCTATAATTCTATATACACATAGAGAAATTTATTATTTTTCCTGGGTTTTAGGGTGATTCTCATCACACGGATGGCGGCTTAAAAAATCCGCTCCCAGATTTGTTTTTCCACTTATATACTCTATGCTAAACTCAAATGGCTGCATCAGTAATGACCAACGGAGTAATCTAGAGTTTTCATGTCTAGCCTGCGCTAGAAACGACAAGGGTTTGTGATCCTTATGCAACTTAAATGCCTTCCCATACAGATAAATATTGAATTTCTTTATCGCCCATATTACTGCAAGACATTCTTTTTCGCTAGTTGAGTAGTTGGTTTCAGCTTTATTTAACTTTGTGCTAGCATATGCCACTGGGCTTAATTCCCCATCCAATGCATCTGATTTCTGTAGCATAGTCGCACCTAACCCAATATTACTGGCATCCGTCCTTACTATGAATTCTTGACTTAAGTCAGGTAATTTCAAAATAGGTTTACTTGTGAGCTTTTCCTTCAATTCTTGGTAAGCCATTTCACATTGTGGTGTCCATGTAATTCGATCTGGATTTCCTTTACGTGTCAAATCAGTTAACGGTGCACATATGGAATTAAAGTTTTTGATATACTTTTGGTAGAAACCACATAATGAGACAAAGGATCTCACGTCTTTCTTGGTTTGTGGTTTCGGGGCTTTCTTTAGTTTCTCTAAATTCTTGGGGTCAGGGGTCATGTTTCCCTGATAAACTGTGTGTCCCAAGAACTCTAATTCTTTACATATCCAACGCAACATTTGGTTGGTCGGGCTGTCAAATTCGCTTCTCTAAGTCGATTAAACAGCATGTTCAGAGAGTCAATGTGTTCCTCAAATGTTTCTGTTGCTATAAGGATATCATCCATGAAATTTGTGATGCATGGGTTATTCAGAGGGTCCAATAATTTTCTCATCATACGAGAGAAGACACTAGGCGCATTCTTCAATCCAAATGGCAATCTGTTAAACTCATAGTGTCCCTCTGAGGTACTAAAAGCTAGGTATGGTCTAACCTCAGGCTTTACTGGAATCTGATAGTATCCTTTACTCAGATCCACTTTTGAGAAATATTTAGCTTTATTTAGTCTGGCAAACAACTGATTTGTATCCGGCAATGGATCCACCTGTCCTTCTGTAATAGCATTCAGTCTCCTGTAATCTATACAGAGTCTATGTTCTCCAGAGGATTTCCTTAAGAGTACAACACAGGAACTATATGAAGATTCACTGTGTGAAATAATTCCTTCCTTCAACAAATAGTCTATCTCTTCCTTCAAAGCTTTCTCCTTAGCAAAAGGAATCGAATAGGGTTTCATACAGACAGGTGTGGGGTCTATCAGTTTCATATCATATTCCAATAAGTTTGTATGCCCAGGTCGGTCTGTTAACACCTCTGCATGAGTATCTAGAACCTGTTGTACTCTCTTGTTTTGCTCTTTCGTTAAGTGTGTACTGATTTTCACCTGTGCCGCTGTCTCACAGGGATGTAATGGATATTCAAATGATGAAAGTGGTTCCTTTTTCATCTCCATGGCGATGGACAAGGTCAACAAGTGTGTCTCTTCCTGATTTTCTCTTTCCAAATATTTCTTCAGGAGATTCACATGATAGATTTTTTCTTTCCCCTTCTTATCTATCTTATAATTTGTTCTAGACACCTTCTCTAGAACTGTATATGGACCTTGCCATCCAATTTGTAACTTATTCTGACTACCGGGGAGAAGAAGCAGTACCTTCTCTCCCACAGCCAAATCTCTGTCTTTAGCTTTCCTGTTATAGTAAGCAGCATGTTTTTTCCTGGCTTGTCTCAAATTTTCATTGGCAAGTTTCCAGCCAGTTTTTAAACGAGTGGTCAGCTCATTCACATATTGGTATGAGGATGTAATGTTTTCCTCTGCCTTTTCATCAGTCCACGTTCTTAACAGCGCTACATATGGACCTTTAATTGTGTGGACCTATTTGTCCATGCACCGGTATGGTCTCTTCCACTGGAAGCGCTATAGTGATGATTTTTCTTCCCAGAATTATCATGCACAAAACGACCGCTACCAATTCTTTTCTTGGGGCTTTCTCCCCACTTAAAATTCTTGATGAGAGATTTCCTCTCTACATCTTCTTCCTCCAGTTTGTTTAAGTCCGATTGAGGGAGTTTCGTCTTAACCTGGGGTAAGACATCTTTTTGCACTCTCCGCATAGTGGCCATTGTAAAACAGTTAATTGAAGCTTGTCCGTGAAAAGGGGCTTCCCATTCCATTTGGTCCACTTTATCAAACTTTTTTTCTTTTTATTGTCAGGCCTAATTTTGCCCCGTGGCATGTCCAGGTCCTGATCAATGTTCCCACTTGTGGGTGTTCCCTCATGTGCTATGCTACACCTTTCTACAAAATTCTCAATGTCCCATCTTGCCTTGGGCCAATACTAATTGTGAGCCACCTTTTGGATGATGGTACCAATTTTCTCATGGTCCCCATCCTGTTTCACATGTAGGCTCCTTATTAAGTCTGCCCTATATCTCCTTGGAAGAACCAACTGTCCGTGACCATGGGATCTAGCTCCAGTCTTCCTATACATCAACTTGTTTTTCATGTAAAAATCTCCCTTGCCTGGAGTTGTATGACAAGTTGACAATTTCCTGAAACAAGGCTTGAGGGTCTTATCCCCAGCCTGTGCCTTCCTCAACTCTTCTGGAGTGGTATTTAACATAATATCCTCCTCCTGTCTTGAGGTCGACCTGACCTGAAGGGTGGCCATATACACAGGTTTCCTTCTACAATGGTCAGTATCATGATTGTCCATCTGACAATTTTTACACCACCTCCTTCCTTGGTTGAAAGATTTTCTTTCATCATATTTCCTTTCATCGAATTGTGGGGTTTTATTTTTATTGTCATACCGTGGCCTATCAAACTGGTGCTTACCTTTGTTTTGATCTCTAGGATCAAATTTATTAAAGTTCTGTGGTGCCCTAAAATTATATACCTGTTTCTTGTTATTGCCTGATACCTCTGCCCGAGCTGCTTGGTACCTTTCTGCAACACTTAATAACTCACCCAGTCTCTCTGCACCTTGTTCCATGAGAAACTTTCTCAGGTCTGGAGCCATGGACTCTCTTAATTGTTCTATAAGGACCATTTCCTTAAGATCTTGGGTTTTCCCCAGAGAAGTCCATTTCTCCAAGTATGTCTCTAACCGTGCAGAGAACTGGTGATAGGTTTCACCTGACCTCTGTTCATTTTGGCAAAAACTTCATAAGCTGCCCCACGAAGCCCTTGAGATAACTTTAAGCTCCACATTTCTCTCTCTAACCCATACGTGGTAGCTAATAGTTCATATCTATTTAGATAGCTCTCAATATCATCGTCTTTCTCAACAAAATGATCTAAATGAAAGTTCATAGCTGAGGTTGAGGCTCCCTGACTAGCAGTGGCATCGGAGGTAAAGGGACTGGCACCATTTTCAGGAGCATGGCCTTGAAACTCAAACTCCCTTAGTCGTAACTCATGTTCCCTTTGTAATCTCTTCTCCTCCTTTTCTGCTTCCCTCTCTGCAGTCAATCTTCTTTCCTCTCTTTCTGCTTCCCTCTCTGCAGCTAATCTTTTTTCCTCGGCTTCCAATTTCTTAGCCTCAGCCTCAATCTGCAGCCTCTTAGTCTCAGCCTCCAGCCTCTTAGTCTCAGCCTCAGCCTCAAACTGTAACTTCTTAATTTCCTTTTCAGCCTCTAACTTTCTTTCGGCCTCTTTTTCTAATCTTCTTTCTTCCCGTTCAATATATTTGTCACATTCAGCAGTGACATAAGCAATCATAATTTGCCCGTCCATTCCTAACTCTTTTGCAGTCTGCACAGCAGCAGATCGAAATTTGGCCAGGTCCGCCATTTTCTAACAGGTAAATGTATAAAATGTCTAACTAAACAATATAATCTGTAATTACTTTTCCAAAGACACCACAGGCACTGAGAGCTCAACGTTATTTATTTCCACCCAAGGATAACTTTTAATTCTTATATTTCCCAATATATATAATAGGAGAAAGTTCAATATCCCGGGATCGAGACCCCAATATATGTGGTAAAGTGGGATGATATAAATATTTATAGGGGACTTAGTGTATTGACTGAGATCAGCTGTGAAGGTATCTGTATCTAATAGGTGTAGTGTTTTACAGATAACCTTACTTGCTACCACATTTATACCTCAGTCAGAATTATTCTGGAATATTGTGATGACTACATTGAATGTCTAGGGTTATGTAAATGATGAAGTGTAAGTCACAACAACAACAGACAGATAAACAATTTAATTTATTCCACCACACTGGACAACACTGTGACAGTCACACACATTTAACACTCTATAAGACTATCTTAAACGAGTCACTGGGAAAGTTTCAAATATAAATATGTATTAATTACTTTCACTAATATATATCCTGATTCAACTACACAGTGAACCAGGAATCACAATCAAATGTAATCACAATTTATATGTACATAATTTATAAATATGAACCTTGTAGTGACATAATTTATTAATATTATCCTATGTGTGTCAGTTGTGTAGTAGTACTATGAGGTAATACTGGTTTTGTTTTTTCAAGCTATGTTGTTATTTGTCATCATGACTTCAAGTGTTTGTTTATCCTGGAAATAGTATGGGGAACAGTTCACAGCTCCTATCAATTTAAACAATGTATTTTCCCTCTATTTTATTATAAAGTCAATTTTAGGGGGGGGGGGGCATAATGTTGAGCTCCTCTGGCCACAGACGCTTATCTTTCGTGATGGCGGCAGGAAAAGACTCCTCTGCTCGATAGCCTCCCTGTGTTCTGGAGACACATCACTGGTCACTATCTGGACCCAGGAGTATGCTGTCAGCCTCTAGATTCAGCAAAGCTCAGACCAGGTGCTGCTCAATAACTTTAGGACCACGGTCCCACAATTCATGGGAATAATACACAATTTCGTTGACTGGCAATGAAATATGGCACAAAATCCGACCTGCCGCTGTCTCAGGCTTTTATTTAGAAAAGTATAAGCTGATTCTCAACGCACTGTTGCTTTAGAAAGTTTATTTGAAGATGTGGTGCTGAACTGACGCTTCTGAACCAATCGAGCCCATGGTTTACCCAAGCGTTTGAAAAAAAAAAGTACCCTTCCTTCCGTCTCCCCTAACAACAAAATAGTATTTGTAGCCCGACTAATCGTGTTTAGCCTTACATTTACTTCTATCCAATCAAATAGGATTTTACATGGGGACCTATTTCCCGTACAATCAATCTCAATCTCAACCCATAACCCGTCATGGGTCGTAGGGGTGCCATGGTGGAAGCATCAGCAGACAGGGTCCTCCACTGCTCTCTATTCTCAGCAATGCGTACAAGTGTGGAGAAACCGTGTCCTGCCCATTCTTTGATGTTATCAGCCCAGGATTTTCTTTGCCTTCCTCTTCTCCGTTTACCTTCGACTGTTCCCTGGAGGATCGTTTTCGAAAGGGAGTCATGACGAGTTACATGCCCAAACCAGGCAAGCTTTCGACGTTTCACTATTGACAAAAGTGGTTCTTGATGGCCTGCATAGGTGTTTATCTTCTCTCTAACATAGACATTTGTTTTGTGCTCTTTATAGCAAATGCGCAAAATTCTTCTGTAACATTTATGCTCGAAAGCCTGAATCCTTCGCTCCGTATCTGCAGTGAGTGTCCAGCCCTCACACCCATACAAGAGAATAGATAATACAAGTGATTTGTATAATTTGATCTTCACAGGAAAACTGATGTTACTTTTCCAGATCACATTCAACCTTGTCATGGCAGCTGAGGCCATCTCAAGTCTTGTCTTGATTTCTTTATTTGATCTTCCATCACTACATATAGTGGACCCGAGATATTTAAAGGTGTTAACTTCTTCTAACGTTTGCCCATTTAACGTAATGTTGGTCGGAACATGTTTCTTATGGCTATTCACCAATATCTTGCTTTTTTTCTATATTAATTTCCATCCCATATGTTCTTGTTACTTTCTCCAGTCTAGAGGTAAGGTCTTGAAGTTCTGATTCTGTTCCAGCTATCAGATCAATATCATCAGCAAAACGTAGATTACACAGAGGTCGGCCTCCAATCGATATGGTTGATTTATAATCGTAGAGAGCCTCCTGCATAATATGTTCTAGATAAATGTTAAAGAGCACTGGTGACAGGATACATCCCTGGCGAACTCCTACAGTTGTTTTGAAAAATTCCCGTACAATGGTGGTTTCCAAATCTGCCACTGAGCGATTCTGATTTTGGTGTTGTCTGACACCCTCACTATTTACTTTGGCTATAATCTGTTAATTCCTAGACTATTTGCGTAACATTTAACATATTCTTTGTCAGCAAGTCCTAAGGAACCCAACTATATAAATTTTATGGGGCTAAGGGGCTGCGTTCAAAATATGTATTTTCTTCTACCTCCCGTTCACTTCGATCGATGTGGTGTCTGGGTACTGTCATGTTTTCAGACATAAAACAGTATAATGTCATATTTCCCAATAAGCATTTTTCAGGTTTTTAAACCTAACTCTCGAATGGATAGTGTTTTTTATCACTGTCGATTTGAAAAAAGTTAGTGCTTGTGGCCTTACACGCGTGATGGTAGTAATTGTATAGCGAGACGCGTTTTAGTGTTGCACGCGTTCCGGCTTTCAGCCCTCCCTTCTCTCTATCCTAATTCGATCTGTCTTTTCGTTTATGGTAACGTAGTGTATAAAATGACATGAATGGAATATTAAATATAGGTCAGCTTGCGTATCTCAAGGTTTTTCTTAGAAAGGCAGTACACGTTTTATCGTAGAAAGCGTGTATGCTGCAGTAGGCTTTTACTATCAACGTGAAACGTTACAATTTGCAGACGAAGTAGAAAACAAGGGGGATTTCGAGTACAGTCATTGTGACAGCACTGTTCTTTACCATTCTTCTTTCCTTTTATTGAATTTATGTGTTAGGCTTGACATTTACTTTTTAATTTATATATGTGGATTAGAATTTCTCACGACACCAGGCCACACAAAAAATTATCCGTATTACCAGCTCAGCAGAAGTGAACAAGTGGTAATCTTCAGACTTCGCACTGGTCATAACAGATTGAGATACCATCTGTTCAACAAATTAAAGATAGGAACTACGGATGAGTGTGACTGTGGCACTGGTAAAATGACTGCCGAACACCTGCTTCAAAGGTGCCCAACATATGAGGAACAGAGCAGACGCATATGGCCATCACCAGTACCATTCCTGGAGAAAATCTACGGAGATATCAACAGCTTAGGCTGACCACTGCTTTCTTTGAACTTATTCAAGTTGACATCTGAGGGTGAACGAAGAAGAAGAAGAAGAAGAAGAAGAAGAAGAAGAAGAAGAAGAAGAAGAAGAAGAAACGGTAAAACTGTAACTCTACACGGTCTAGAGTAGTGCCAGTATGAGAAGCAAGTTCAGTTTTCAACAGTTTTGTAAACTGCACAAGTTCTTCACAAAGACTTTCTTCCAGATCTTCCGGATATGATTTAATAAGATTCGATGATCTCATTACCACCTCTTCAGATGTAAACGACTGTAACGGACGAAGGAATCCAAATCATCATTCAACTTTTGATAAGCTTTCTGGCGTTTTGACAAGGCAGAGAGCAAACTATCAATAAGGACAAGAAATGTTCGGCTTTTAAACTGCTGAGAAGGAGTTTGAGATTCAACCAGTGGATCAAGTCTGCTAGAACCACTGAAATCATCATACTCTCGATTTCGTTTGTGTTTTCTTTGAGCTTGTTCTTGATAATGTTCACACTCAGTCAGATCCTTGGCCGTTTGCTCTATGTCTGCAAAAGTAGACCACATAGCTTGAATATTCCCTCGCAGGGATTCATAGAGTGCCCAAGCTGTATTCAAATTTTGGTCAGAAGATTGCAAAGAAGCACTGGTCATTTGAAAACGCTGTAATACTTGATCCCACAGTATTGTGGTGTATTTTGATGTTAAATAGTAAAATGTGAATTTATGCAGATGTGAGGTCAAGCTGTGAAGGCCTCTGAGTCTAATAAATAATAGGTTTTGTATTATCAGAGCACCTTGCTGCTACCACCCTACGACCTCAACCTGCGACGTATTTTTTCCTAAGTACAATAATGGTGTATGTCTGTTATCTGGCTAGTGTCTATGGTAATGTAAAATGTGATGTAATAAAATGACAACAAATACAACTAAGACTATAGGAAAAGTAATTAACAGAACCCAGAGTTAAGTTTTAAATGTGAATTATTTTTTTACACTTTTTTGTTCCATTATCACAATTTTGTATATACTGGAATATTGAAACTCAAATGATCATTCAAAATATTTACATCAAATTGATTCAATTTATAAATGTATATATTAGTATTCACAAATTTATTTACATATGTCAATCTGGAACAGTGTCAGTTTACTCTTGATCCTATGAATTGGTACTGTTAGGAAGAACGTCTGACTTCATCATAATCTGAATAATTTATGAAACACTTGGGAAATGAGAGTAGTTGGGTTTGATCTATCAAATGCCTGCAGACAATTGCTTAACTTTGTGTCGTCTGGTGTACAGGATGAAGTATAGTCACACCACCAGCTTCCAATACCAAGTCAGGGTTCTGCTCTTGAAATAACAGGGAGGCACACAGTTGAAACTGCCTCACTCCTTTAGATGCAGAAATATACAGATCTCAGTTGACCTGGGCTCACTTCGAGTCATAGATGAAACCCTGGAACAATATAAATGCGGCCTACATCACCCTCTGATATACTCTCTCTTTCCCTAACTAAACATTTTCAATCATATTCAGACTCAGCATGGTAACTACACAATTAGTTAACGTTCTTAATTGGTTTGTTACACCATTCATGGTCAAATAAATTTCAAACTACAGTTTGACACTTTCCTTGACAAAGGAAACATTTTAAGTTAATAATATCAAGTCATGTACAAAGACGGTGACTTGCTGAAGAAGACGGCCAGTGGTTTTCCTGGTCTTATGTCACAATACTGTACAACAATTTCCCCATTAATATTACATTTTTCTTTCTCCCAAAGTGTCAGAAAGACTGTCGGGCTTTTCTACAACCTGTTAATATATTTCCTAACAACTCTGTGAAACCACACAAAGTTTGATGTTGACTTCCCTCTAGATAAACGTCTACCCACATAATTTTCATACATATTCAGTAATACATGCATAATGATAATAATAATGATAATATAAATGTTTTCTTTCTTACCGCATCAGAGAAATATTAACACTAATAAGTTTGATTTGCGATAAAAATTGTCAATTCCAGATCCCTTGCTAGTGCAGATCAGCAAAGTCAAGACAGTACTATTATCTTGCTTGTAAAACAACTTTAGTGTAGAAAATTTAATTCTCAAGTGGCGTCTTTCACTACCTTCGAACTAGTTTTATTCATCCGTTAGTGTATTAGACTCTAGCAAATCGGGACTGTTTGGCTTCTAGCGTCCGTATTTTCAAAACTGCACTCAATTTTCAAATCTTGGACTACCCTACCCTTCCTTCAATATCTGTCAAGCTGAGAAAGAAGTAGTCTGTTCGTCCATCTGTCCTCTGTCAATATCTCCTTTATTTATTGAGTGTTTCAAATTTTGATAAATAATTATTGATCCTTTTGCTGTCTGTCACACAATGGTTATATTATTATACGTTTATTCATTATATTTACCATTATCGTTTTTCTACTATCTAACCTTGTATGCTTTGCGTTTGGTTCAAATTCAAATTTATGTAAACAACGAACTAGTGACACGACCACCAATGCTCTATTCCACCTCTCTCTTACTATATATTTTTTTTAATTTCCACGTTACATCGTAATTTTTTTCTTTAACTGTCGTTCTCATTCAAACGAAACAGCGCTTTTTGTAGTACGTCACACAATTCGACAACGCGTTTTCTTTACGTTCTTATAGTTAATTTTTAGCCTGAAATACACTGTGTGTGTGTTTATATATTCTGGCGTGTCCAACAGCGTGGTTATAGGCAGAGACCGCGTGTCGAGCGAAGAGGGGGTTTGCAAGGTGGTGTTAGTATTGGCGTTAATTATTACTGCCGTTTCGTTCTACACTACTGGAAAATGTCCGAATTACTACTATTCGTGGCTTTAAAGTTAAAATCTTACGTTAATTCAGACGGTAGGTTTTTGTCACAGTTCTGGCAGATCGTTAATTGTAAGTCTCGAGGACGAAACTAGGAAAGCGTGTAATATTTAACGGCGGATCATTGTCTACGCGTTACTACGATGTACAATGCAGCGCTCTACTGGAGTAGGGGACGCCGATAGGAAAACACACACGGGCGGGTTTATTTATTTTATAGGATTAAATTCTTACTGAATTTAGCGATTGTTTCTCAGATTTCGCTACAAGTATGATCATTATTCCTGTATCTAACTTCATTATGGTTGAAAGTAGACCACGAGCCTGTTGACGACACTCTGCCTTCTGATCATTGTTATCTGAAATATCATCCAAGACTTGTTTTATTGCAGAAAATCTGTGTAAAAGTGCTTTTGTTGCATCTGCTCGAGCGGACCACCTGGTATCTGACAGTCTTTTCACAAAGGGCAAATGGGACTTATTATGAGTACCGCCAGCACATAATGCAGTAGAAAGGAGACCCCACCGGTAGGTAGAAGCAGAAAAGAAGGTGTACAGGCTTTCAACAAATCCAAAAAAAATGACTGCTTCTTGACAACCTTCAGCAGCACATTTTCCAACCAAATTTAGTGAATGTGTAAAACACGGAATTTAATGCGCAAACGTATTCATCTCTTTAATTCGTGCTTGTAATCCTATAAACTTGCCACTCATGTTGCTGGCGTTGTCATAACTTTTACCACGGCAGTCTTTAATATCAATGTCAAAGAAGGAGAGGTTTTTATATCTCTTACAACAGCCTCGCTTGAGAGGTCGCAATGTGTCTTCAATCATTATGAGATTTAAAAATAAATTGTGCTTCACCGTTGGATTCAAAACTATAACCAAAGCATATATTTATATAATTTTGTGTGTGTGTGTGTGCGTGCGTGTGCGTGTGCATGTGTGCGTGTGCAAGGGCCTTTGTAATGTATATTTTGAGATGCAAGAATATTTTTATGAGATTAGCTTAACTTATATTTATATATTTGACATTTTTCTAATTTATGAAGCCATGTACAATTTTACGGTTACTGAGAATTAATGAAGACGTGCATGAGGGTGAAATAGTTCTGTTCCTTCTTCGTCTCATCAGAAAACATCAAGAACTCCCCAGAACGAATATCTTATTCTTAGGAATTGTGGTGGGTTTTGATGTTATTAATTGTTGTTGTTATGTTTACTTAGTGTACTGAATGAGGTCAGCTGTGAAGGTCCCTGAGGATAACAGTTTATGTGAGTTTACAGAGTACCTTGCTACTACCACCTACGACCTCAATCAGGCTTATTCTTGACTAGTATGTCTGATAGCTACGTCTAATGTCTAGGGTAATGAAATGTGGTGTGCTGGTAATTAAGTACACAAACACACACACACACACACACACACACAAACACTAATATTAAGCTCTATGATCAAGTCAATTAACACTGTATTTAAAATTTAGAAATTACAATTTTTTTCAAATTTATTTTGTCCTGAACCAAGTTTTTCTTCTGGTCAGGACTTTTAAATCAATATGAATCAATTTCAATAGAATTACATATAATCTAGTAAACACATCAAAGACTTGTACATATATATAAGTTAAATTTGCTAATATTGGTACTAAAACTAAAAGTCTTTAGCAAACTAGTGCTGGATGTCGGTTCGGGGTATTTGCATCATACCCAGTCTTTAGTTAACAGTGTTCATTTGCTCTTTAACCAGGATTACTGGTGGAAAAGTTTCTTAATACACAATGGAGTTTAAATTATATTATATTCGTTGATGAATCTCAGCAGGCCAGGTCTTTAATACTTATCTGGTCTGTGACGATTGAAGAAAGTTGTTCCTTAAGCCCACTCCTCACATGCTCTGAGGTAGTATGGTAGGCATCTCATTTCGTACAGTGTTGTACTCTTCAGAACATCTAGCACTAGCACAGTGCCAGACAAAGAAACTCTGAAACCACAAAATTAGGCTAGGTCTTAACAAACTACCTAATCCACCATGTTTAAAAGCATTAATACATTAAAATAAAAGACAGTGTCAGATCTCTCTGACCGAACCAGCACATCTACATCAAGGCAGTTATCAAGTAGCACTAGTTTACCATTCCTCTCCTCTATGGACTGCGCTGCATCTGAAATATTTTCATTAATCTCTTTTTTTTTCATATAATAAGGTAGGTGATATGTTTCCACCTGACCACCTGAAAAGAAACATCTGTATTCTACATTTCTGATAGTTTATCATATTATATTTCAACATCTAGGTCCTGGAACAGTCGGCTGGGGACCTAGAATAAGTACTCACTTGTCGTAATCATTTTTCATTATATGGCAGTATCAATCACTCAGAATTGTTAAATACAAGGTTAATAATTTCTGCCTTACCACAATTCAAAATGAAAACACACAGGTACGTTGAAATAGCACAAACTCAGCTGAGCTGCTGGCTAGACTAGGGCGTCCCACTACTATTAGCACATATATTCAATGGACGACAAACTTCTTAGCCTCAACGATCTGCTTGTATGGACAGTCTTCAACAAAATGGCAACGAGCCGTCAAATTTTCCAATAATCTTAACTATTTCGTCCAATTACTTCCCCTCTACAATTTAAAATTTCAAAAATAAATGTCCAATTTTTGGTCAAATGTGTAGTGTATTTCTGTCGGTCGGTCTGTCCTAACTTGTCACTTCCCAAAATTGGACTTGGTTTTGCGCCCAACTACAAAAAACTGTCCAAATTTTCTCTCACTCATTTCTTAGATTTCTACTGCGAAGATATTTTTAGATTCTATCCGCCTTGTCTCCCCCTTGTTTACATGTAATCTTTTACTGCCTTCGTCTCAAGGACGCGTCAAAATGTAACCTATAGTGGCTACAAAACTAACATCTGTTTGCGAGTCTGCATCGAACAAATCAGTCTTTTGTCAATAACTTCCGAGTTAGCTGTCCGTCCTTTTATTTTAAAGCATATTATTTATCAGGAAAAGATAAGCTCTTAAACTAGCTAATTTTTGTGATTCTAAACCTATTAATAAGGAATTCCATATTTTTTCCATGTTATCCAACCTATTCATGTCTTTTTGCACTAATTTCAAGCTAAATACGAGATTCTCCCGTGGTACGTGGGAATTACTTCATTCTAGATAAGAGCTAAACCTGTTTTCGTGACTCAATTGACTTCATGTTCTTACTTTTACATCGTATTTCAAATAACTAACTACAAGTTCGCGCGTATGCTAGTTTTAGATTCAAACGCGTGCAGACGGCATCATTTTTTTCTTCCCTCCTTTTCTTACCCCGTCTAAACGAATAGGCCTTTCGTGTCCTCATGTTATAAATAGTTTTTTTTCAATGACACTAGAAAACGATGGTACGGTCTACCAAAATCAACGCGCTTGTGGCGTGGGCGAAGAAACAGCAGCGTATCTTAACTATATTTTATCCCTACATTTTATTTTAACTTTTATATTTATAATGGAGGATTTTATCGCTGTATCAATGTATTTCACCACACATCTCCCCACTTGAGAACATGCACTAATGCAAGTTCCAAAACCAGTGATACACATAGATAAAATTAACTCCTTACGCCTGCTGAATACTCTAAATTTGATCACAGGAGTGCCTACTGAGGAAATCTGCACCGACGTTCTGTGACCCCGGAATATATTCAATAGTAAATTGATATGGCTGTAATAATAAAGACCATCGTAATAATCTGGCATTTTCATGCTTGGCCTGTGATAAGAATACGAGAGGCTGATGATCCGTTTGGACAACAAATGTTCTACCATATAGATAGATTTGGAACTTTTTTATCGCCCAGATTAACGCTAAACACTCTTTTTCGCTTGTGGAATAGCCTTGTTCCGCTTTGTTCAACTTGCGGCTAGCATAAGCGACTGGGTTCAGTTCCCCATTGGGTGAAGAGGACCTTTGCAACAAAGTAGCCCCCAGGCCCACATTGCTTGCGTCCGTTCTCACCACAAAATCCTGAGTCAAATCAGGCAATTTGAGAATAGGCTTGCTAGTGAGTTTTTCCTTTAACTCTTGGAATGCCAATTCACACTGCGCTGACCAAACAATTTTATCTGGATTTTCTTTGCGAGTCAAGTCAGTCAGAGGAGCACATATAGAGTTAAAATTTTTGATATATTTTTGGTAAAACCCACACAACGACACGAATGATCGCACGTCTTTCTTTGTTTGTGGTCTAGGTGCTCTCTGCAATTTTTCCAAGTTCTTGGGGTCAGGGGTCATGTTACCCTGATATACAGTATGTCCCAAGAATTCCAACTCTTTGCATCCAATACAACATTTTGTTGGTCTAGCAGTCAAGTTTGCTTCTCTGAGCCTATCAAATAGCATATTCAGAGAGTTAACGTGTTCTTCAAATGTTTCTGTAGCGATGAGGATATCATCCATGAAATTCGTGATACATGGATTATTCAAGGGATCCAACAATTTGCGCATCATCCTAGAAAACACACTCGGAGCATTTTTCAATCCGAATGGCAACATGTTGAATTCATAATGCCCTTCCGAGGTGCTAAAAGCTAAATAAGGTCGAACCTCAGGCTTCACTGGAATCTGGTAATAGCCTTTGCTAAGATCCACCTTCGAAAAATATTTTGCCTTGTTCAATCTGGCAAATAACTGTTTTGTGTCCGGTAATGGAACCACCTGATCTTCTGTGACAGCATTCAGTTTCCTGTAATCTATGCACAGTCTATGTTCTCCAGACGGTTTCCTCAACAAAACTACACTGGAGCTATAAGGAGATTCACTGTGAGAAATAATCCCTTCTTTCAACAAATAATCTATCTCCTCTTTCAATGCTTTCTCCTTAGCGAACGGAACAGAATAGGCTCTCATACAGATTGGTGTTGAGTCTACCAGCTTCATATCATACTCTAGCAAATTAGTATGCCCCGGTTTGTCTGTTAACACATCTGTATGTTCCTCCAGAACCTGTTGAACTCTCTCCCTCTGATTTTTAGTCAGGTGCTTACTGACTTTTACCTGTGCGGCTGTCTCACAGGGGTGTAAGGGGTATTCATGTGAGGTGAGTGGTTCCTTTTTCATTTCGGTTGCGATAGCCAAGGTCAGTAAAGGGGTGCCTTCCTGGATTTGTCTGTCCAGATACTTCTTTAAAAGGTTCACATGATATATTTTCTCCTTCCCCTTTTTGTCAATTTTATAATTTGTTCTAGACACCTTCTCTAGAACTGTATATGGACCTTGCCATCCAATTTGCAACTTATTATTGCTGCCGGGTAGTAGAAGAAGTACTTTCTCTCCCACAGCTAATTCTCTGTCCTTTGCTTTCCTATTAAAATAAGCTGCATGTTTCTTCCTGGCTTGTCTCAAATTATCATTTGCCAGTTTCCATCCAGCTTTCAGACGAGTGGTCAGCTCGTTCACATAGTTATATGATGAGGTAACAGTTTCCTCTGCCTTCTCATCTGTCCACGTCCTTAACAAGGCTTCCAATGGACCTTTTATTGGCCTCCCAAATAACAGGGTTGCGGGTGCCATCCCGGTTGAACTATGTGGTACTTCCCGGTACGCAAACAACGCAGCGGGCAAAAATTGATCCCACATATCAGTATTCTCATGTGCCAGCTTTCTCAGGATAGAAATGAGAGTCCCATTGAACCTCTCTACCTGGCCGTTCCCTTGTGGATGGTACGGGCTACAATGAAAGTGTCTGGCTTGAAATAGCTTAAAAACTTCTTCCGTTAGTTTCCCCTTGAACTGTGAGCCATTATCAGTCAAGATTTGATGCGGGAATCCTAATCTTGTGAATATTGTAAGTAATGCCTCTGCCACATGTTTCGAATCGATTGACGACAGGGCTACCGCCTCTCCCCACATAGAACAAGTGTCCACCAGAGTAAGGATGTAACTGTTCCTCCTCTTGGTCCGAGTGAGAGGTCCCACAATATCCACTGCAACCCTCTCAAAAGGTGTTCCCACTATGGGCATTTCCCCTAGAGTTGCAGGAGCAGTCCAATGCTTTGGAGCTACCCTTTGACATTCTGGACAGGATTTTACATATCTTTTTATATCTTCCGTTATCCCTGGCCAGAAGTAATGACAAGCTATACGCTGTCCTGTGGCGCTGATCCCCATGTGACCACTGAAGGGAATCGCATGCCCTAGTTCCATCACTTTCTCCCTATATGAAGTAGGAAGAACCAGCTGGTTGTGACCATTTGTTCCAGTTCCGGCCTTCCTGTATAACAATTTGTTCTTCATATAATAATCTCCCTTGCTTGGAGGTGTGTGACATTTGGGCAATTTTTTAAAACATGGCTTGAGTGTCCTATCCTCAGCCTGCGCCTTCCTCATCTCCTCTGGATGAGCATTTATAGGTTCACCTTCTTCCTCCTTTGACTGTGACCTGGTCTGCACTGTCGCCATGATCACAGGTCTCTTGGGATTCCCCAAGAAGACGTATCTACACCCCAATATCAGAGGGTAGATTGGTTCATCTATCACTGCTGCTCTGATTTCTCCTTCCACATAGCGAGTTTTCACAGTTATCCTTGCGATGGGAAGTGTCATGAGTGGTATGTCCTTAGTCGCCCCTTGTATTTCCACTGTTTCGGTGGTATACTGACCTGGGTTCACTAGGCTAGACCTCACAACTGAATCAAAATCCAAACCTGTATCATATAGGCACCTTATGGTGACCCCGTTACAAACAACATCCTCACAAACTGGGGGGTGATAAGGTTCCTGCTGTCCAGTAGGTTTAACCTTTAATCTCTGGTTCCCCGATTTCATTGCAGCAATGTTAGAAGGTTTCCTTTTACAAACTTCGGTGTTATGGTTGTCCTTCCTACACCATTTACACCACCTCTTTCCTTGGTTAAAAGGTTTTCTTTCATTATATTTTTGGTCATTGAACTGTGAGTTTCTATCACGATAATCATTTTGTGGCCTACCTTTGTTACCTTGTTCTTTGGTATCAAATTTATTAAAGTGCTGTGTGGCCTTAAAATTCTCTATATGTTTCTTTTTAGTGCCAGCTACCTCTGCCTGGGCTGCTTGATACCTCTCAGCGACATTCAATACCTCACCCAACCTCTCTGCACCTTGTTCCATGAGAAACTTTCTCAGGTCTGGAGCCATGGACTCTCTTAATTGCTCTATCATGATCATTTCTTTAAGATCTTGGGTCTTCCCCAGAGCAGTCCATTTCTCCAAATAAGTTTCCAGTCTTGCAGAGAATTGGGGGTATGTCTCCCCAGACAAAAGCTTGGCATTTCTAAACTTCTTACGATAAAATTCACCATTCTTTTCATATCTTAATAACAAAGCCTGCTTTAGCATGTCATAATTGTCTTGGTCGTCTCTATTCATTTTTGCAAACACTTCATAAGATGTTCCCCTAAGCCCCTGGGATAACTTTAGGCTCCACCTTTCTCTCTCTAACCCATACGTGGTAGCCAAAAGTTCAAACCTACTTAGAAAACTTTCTATGTCACCGTCTTTCTCAACAAAATGGTCTAAATGAAAACCCATAGCTGAGGTTGAGGCTACCTGACTAGCAGTGGCATCGGAGGTAAAGGGGCTGGCACAATTTTCAGGAGCATGGCCTTAAAATTCCAACTCCCTTAGTCGTAACTCGTGCTCCCTTTGTAATCTCTTCTTCTCCTTTTCTGCTTCCCTTTCAGCAGCCTGTCTCTTTTCCTCTGCTTCTAATTTCTTCTCTTCCCCTCCCTATCTGCCTCCAATGCCTTAGCCTCTTTGTCAGCCTCAATCTGCAGCCTCTTAAGTTCTTTGTCAGCCTCAGTTTATAACTTCTTCTCTTCAGCTAACCTCCTATCTTCCCTTTCAATATACTTTTCGCATTCTGACGTTACATATTGGATCAAAACCTGACCCTCCATATTCATTTATTTAGCAGTCAGCACAGCAGCCGATCTGAATTTGGCTAGATCTGCCATCCTGTATCACACAACTCTAATAATGTTCTAAGATAGATTACAAAACTCTAATTAACAAAGTGACACTCTACTTAATTAATTACTACTGGCTGTGAAGATTCATCAACTCTTACTTTCTACCTTAAATATTTCTTATGAATAACTTTTAATTTTAGGGACACTGTTGAATTTATACAAACTTATACCCCAATAGTTTAATTCCCGGACCAGGAGACCCCAATATATGTGGTGGGTTTTGATGTTATTAATTGTTTAAATAGAATTACATATAATCGAGTAAACACATCAAACACTTGTACATATATATAAGTTAAATTTGCTAATATTGGTACTAAAACTAAAAGTCTTTAGGAAACTAGTGCTAATATTGGTACTAAAACTAAAAGTCTTTAGGAAACTAGTGCTGGATGTCGGGTCGGGGTGTTTGCATCATACCCAGTCTTTAGTTAACAGTGTTCATTTGCTCTTTAACCAGGATTACTGGTGGAAAAGTTTCTTAATACACAATGGAGTTTAAATTATATCATATTCGTTGATGAATATCAGCAGGCCAGGTCTTTAATACTTATCTGGCCTGTGACGATTGAAGAAAGTTGTTCCTTAAGCCCACTCCTCACATGCTCTGAGGTAGTATGGTAGGCATCTCATTTCGTACAGTGTTGTACTCTTCAGTACATCTGGCACTAGCACAGTGCCAGACAAAGAAACTCTGAAACCACAAAATTAGGCTAGGTCTTAACAAACTACCTAATCCACCATGTTTGAAAGCATTAAAACATTGAAATAAAAGACAGTGTCAGATCTCTCTGACCGACTCAGCACATCTACATCAAGCCTGTTATCAAGTAGCACTAGTTTCCCATTCCTCTCTTCCATGGACTGCGCTGCATCTGAAATATTTTCATTAATCTCTTTTTTTTCTCCATATAATAAGGTGGGTGATATGTTTCCACCTGACCACCTGAAAAGAAACATCTGTATTCTACATTTCTGATAGTTTATCATATTATATTTCAACATCTAGGTCCTGAAACAGTCGGCTGGGGACCTAGAATAAGTACTCACTTGTCGTAATCATTTTTCATTATATGGCAGTATCAATCACTCAGAATTGTTAAATAAAAGGTTAATAATTTCTGCCTTACCACAATTCAAAATAAAAACATACAGGTACGTTGAAATAGCACAAACTCAGCTGAGCTGCTGGCTAGACTAGGGCGTCCCACTACTATTAGCACATATATTCAATGGACGACAAACTTCTTAGCCTCAACGATCTGCTTGTATGGACAGTCTTCAACAAAATGGCAACGAGCCGTCAAATTTTCCAATAATCTTAACTATTTCGTCCAATGAGAGTACTTCCCCTCTACAATTTAAAATTTCAAAAATAAATGTCCAATTTTTGGTCGAATGGGTAGTGTATTTCTGACGGTCGGTCTGTCCTAACTTGTCACTTCCCAAAATTGGACTTGGTTTTGGGCCAAACTACAAAAAAACTATCCAAATTTTCTCTCACTCATTTCTTAGATTTCTACTGCGAAGATATTTTTAGATTCTATCCGCCTTGTCTCCCCCTTGTTTACATGCAATCTTTTACTGCCTTCGTCTCAAGGACGCGTCAAAATGTAACCTATAGTGGCTACAAAACTAACATCTGTTTGCGAGTCTGCATCGAACAAATCAGTCTTTTGTCAATAACTTCAGAGTTAGCTGTCCGTCCTTTTATTTTAAAGCATATTATTTATCAGGAAAAGTTAAGCTCTTAAACTAGCTAATTTTTGTGCTTCTAAACATATTAATAAGGAATTCCATATTTTTTCCATGTTATCCAACATATTCATGTCTTTTTGCACTAATTTCAAGCTAAATACGAGATTCTCCCGTAGTACGTGGGAATTACGTCATTCTAAATAAGAGCTAAGTCTGTTTTTGTGACCCAGTCGACTACATGTTCTACTGTTACATCGTATTTCAAACAACTGACTACAAGTTCGCGCGTATGCTAGTTTTAGATTCAAACGCGTGCAGACGGCATCATTTTTTTCTTCCCTTCTTTTCTTACCCCGTCTAAACGAATAGGCCTTTCGTGTCCATATGTTATAACTAGTTTTTTTTCAATGACACTAGAAAACGATGGTACGGCTTGTGGCATGGGCGAAGAAGCAGCAGCGTATCTTAACTATATTTTATCCCTACAATTATTTTACCTTTTATATTTATAATGGAGGATTTTATCGCTGTATCAATGTATTCCACCACAGGCATATTATAATTTGATCAACTTTACACAGTTTTATTATCGAGGAAATTAGACTTGCAAATTTTGAGAAATTGTGAATAAATCTTGAGTTTTTAGACATAAAATTATTGGCGGTTGCCAAAATTTTGTTTCACACTAGGGGGTTAAAAATAAGACTATAGTGTAGGCCAATGATTTTCAAACTTTGGTACGCTGACTCGTAGTGGTTCCGCTGTCTGTGACTAAGAGTCACATCACGATATTCATTTTCTTGTAATGACATGCGATGTATTAATATGCGGATATTTAGCCGGGTGGCCTGCGGGACTGTTCTGTTGTGTTTTGTTTGTTTGATTGTTTTGTTAGTGTCCGATTGACAGAGTGGTTAGAGCGCTGATCTCTCGATGCAAAGATGCCAGGTTCGATTCACGGTATCGACATGCTTCAGTCTACCCAACTGTAAATGGGTACTTGCCTTTCCTATGGAGTTAGGGAAGTAAAAGGCAGCGAAGAATTGAACTGGTTCCCCCCCCCCCAACTATCGATGCTGGAAATAGTATGGTGAAGTCTCTAACACTTCTTTCCCCTACGGTAGTATCTGATTGGGACTACCTGTACCTCTTACGTTTCAAGTGAACGTTTCAACCATTGCTTTATTGTTACGTTGATTTATTTCTTTAACAAAATAGTTCTTAGTAACGTAAGGAAAAATACATTTTTTCAGAAAAGCTGTAGAAAAACCTTCATATATACATTCACTCTTTCATTTATTCATCCATTCATACCTCTTCAGATACTCAAATGAGCATAGGCCTTCAACAAAATAACTCCAAGTCCTCCATGTCCTGTGTAATCAGCGTACAGTCTATTCTTTATCCCTTTCATTTCTGTCCCCAGTTATTTTCTCCAATTGTTGTTCGGTCTCCCAATACCTCCCTTGTCCTAGATTCCAGAAGTGTATCTTCTCACTCGCCAGCGTCTTCTTCATATATATAGTCCCACTGGTACTTGTATGCGTCTTGTCATCAGTTTAGCATTGGTGATCTCGCCATACCACTTCAATCTTATTCCACACAGACATCAATTTATCAAAGTCTGTAACTTCTTCGATTCCATTCTGCATGCTTTAGAAAAAAAGACAGTTTTGACATCTGAGGTCAAGATTTTGACTATCGTTTTGGACTTTCTTTAAATTTCCCAGTGTAATGAAAGCTTTTCTTGTGTTGTCTTTTCTTAAATTATTATTTGTGTATATTGCTGCCAATATATGCTTAATTGTGTACGCTGTTGGTATATTTCTTCACGTGCAATCTTGCTATCTTTTGATGCATTTATTATCATTATCTTTGTCTTTTCCCTGTGTATTTTCATACCAAAGTGTTATGACCTCTCACAAAATGCTTTCATTTTGTCGTGCATTTGCTTACACCTGCGGTTCTCAAAATGTGGACCGCGGATCCCTGGGAGGTACCCGTGAACTTTTCAGGAGGTCCGCGAGGTCTAAATTATATTTATTATAATATAAGACGTTATTTTCCTTTGTCACTCGCATTCTGTCACGAGTACACACAAGCAGATAAGAGAATCCAGCTGTTTTCTATTAAGACAAATGTGAAACAAAGTCAGACTTTGCACTAATTTTTTTTTAATAATTATTTTCATTCAGAAATATGTTATTTATGTTAACATGTAAAGGGTTTATTACTATTTTTGTTAAATGAACTAATAAATAAATATTTTAAACAATTTCTTAGTTTTAACGTCGGTAAATATCGATAGATATAACCCACATAAATAGAAGCTCTTTGGGGTCCTCAATAATTGTTAAGAGTGTAAAAGGGTCATGAGACCAACAAGTTTGAGAAACGCTGGCTTACACTTATGAACAGAAAAGCTAGGTCATCAGCCACATCTAGATGGTCGATTTGTTTCGTGAGAGCCAACTTAATTCAATTTCTATTAGATGATGTCTCTGTTTTCATGACAAATCAATCCATCTGCTGTTGTTTCCGTAATCGAAGTGACTGGCAAACGGGTGATCAGCCCGTTGGTAGAAAACTATATAGGGAGATAATATTAAGAATTTACACAAGGGTTCGGAGTGGCAAAGAGGTAATGGCGTCCGCCTCGAGTTCTAGAGGTACCAGGTTCGATTCCCAGTAGGGGGAATATAATTTATGGACATTTTTTTTCAGAACCAGTGGTGTTAATGATGTCCTATTTCTTAAGGTGACCAGACGTCCCGGTTTTTCCGGGACAGTCCCGGTTTTGGACCATTTTTGATCATTCGTCCCGACTTTCTGTCGATGCAATCCGGGACGCCAATTTGTCCCGGTTTTGGACGAATTTGCCAATTTGGCATAAATCTCACAGTTTAAAAAAAAAATTATTATTCCGTGGCTGACTTGAGGGAATTTTTAATTATTAGTGAACTTGCGCCGAAACAGCACAAGAGGTTGTCAGGACCGCGAATTAGTTTTGTAGTTCCAATGTGATACGAGGGAAGGTCAAAAAGTAATGCCTCGTAATTTTTAATTTCATTCAATAGGCAAGAAAACAGATAAAATTCACATTAAAATGTAGCCCCAAGTCTAAACTTCAAAAATTTATTTCTCAATGTAGTCTCCGTTATTTGTTACAGTTTTTGTCCATCTTCTCACAAGGGCATGTATCAACGCACGGTAAAAATGTGTGTCCTTTTTCCTAAACCACTAGCGTACGACGCGTTTAAGGGTCTCGGTGTCCTCACAGTGATGCCCGCGAAGATCTTCTTTCAGTGGTCCAAACAGATGGAAGTCAGAAGGTGCAAAATCGGGACTGTAAGGGGGATGTGGTAATAATGTCCAGCCAAATTCTGCAATCCCATCAATGGTGCGGTTAGCGGTGTGTGGGGTGGCATTATCGTGCAACAGTAGTGCAGTTCTCTGATATTTTAATGGGTACCCACCGTGCACAAACGTTTGAATAACCCAGGTCTTAAATGATGTTCTGGACACTGCCTTTACTAATGGACAACATGGAAGAAAGGTCATCCAGTGTTACCCGACGGTCACCACGAATGATTCCATCAACTCGATGAATGTTGTGTGGATTCACTGCGGTAGACGGACGACCAGTCCGCTTTGCGTCAGCCATTGAGGATTGACCTACTTCAGCTTCGTCACAACGATGTACCCAATGTCGGACAGTGCTAACATCCACTGTTGAATCTCCATAAACATTCTTCAAACATTCGTGGATGCGAATTGGGGTCTCGCCTTCAGCATTGAGGAATTCTATGACATTACGTTGTTTTAACCGAACGTCTTTGGCAGCCATTTTTAAACTGTTACAGTGGTGCTACCTGTTACTGAAACAGGTTGGTAATGCTATACAGTGCTGAAGAGTGTTTGAGGAATCCTGCTAAATTTACAAATTGCACACCGATGTAGTATTTACATACATAAAAAATAGGAGGCATTACTTTTTGACCTTCCCTCGTATTCGGAGTTATTTGAAATTTTAGGCAATGGTAAAGTACCAAGATTTTGCGTACGGTATACGTTTATTTAATTTAAACGGTGAACTATTTGTGCATATTTTGTTATTGTTGTAAGAAAATGGTACCAAAGCGTAAATGCAGTTTCAATGAAGATTTACAAAAGAAATATCCGTTTATTAAAAAGAGTACATCAAACTTCAATTTACGATGCAATATATGTGCCTCCGGGTTTTCGATAAGCCACAGTGGACGTGGTGATATTAAGAACCACATAAGCAGTGAGAAACATAACTGAGCCGTCGTTACAGCTGCATCAAGTTCGTCGTTAACCACTTTCTTCAGAGCTGATAAAATTGGTGACCAAGAAGAGCAATTAGCTGCTATAGAAGGCGCCTTTGCATACCATACAGTGCTACACAATCATACTTTTTATGGATTACACATCAAAATTATTTCAGGTTACTTTAGAGCCAAAATTCATGTGCATGTACGAAAGGAAAGTAGTTGGATTATGCGCAGACAACACAAATTCCAATTTTGGAGGTGCTGAAAGGAAAGGACAGAACAATGTTTTCAAAAAACTGCAAGAAAACCTTGGACATGGTCTTATAGGAGTTGGGTGTGCAGGTCATATTTTCCGCAACACTGTTCGAACAGCTGCAGATGTACTGCCTGTTGATGTCGAGCTGATTATTGCTAAAATTTATCTACTCTTCAAATCATACACAGTACGAGTTGAAAGACTCAAGGAGTTTTGCCAGTTTGTGGAAACAGACTTCCAGATGATCTTAGGTTATGCTCAGACTAGGTGGCTTGCTCTGCTGCCTGCTGTTGAAAGGGTTCTTCAGATGTTCCTGCCTCTGAAATCATATTTTCAATCTCAAGACAGATGCCCATTTTTTATAAAGACATTCTTTAAAAATCCTCTATCTGAGGCATGGCTTGTTTTTGTTCACAGTCAGGCCTCTCCATTCCACGAAGCAGTGCAAAAAATAGAGGGACAGACGGTCACTGTGTTTGAAGTCACTGACAGCATCAACAGGTTGAAAACTATTTTGAAGTCCAAACTGGAAGACTGTTTCTTGCCATCAAGAGTTAAGCTAATCCTTGAAAAGCTGGAAATGGAAGGACTTCCAAAGGAGGATGTAAAAAAGTTTCATGCTAGCGTTTCTTCGTTCTATGAAACAGCTTTCAATTATTTGATTAAATGGGCTGCAAAAAATTTTCAAGACCTAGAATCCTACAGCTGGGTAACGCTGAACAGAATACCAATTTGGGCAGATATTGAGATATCATCATCACTGGTGATTCAAACATTACCTTCAGCCCACTTTACAGAAACTGAAATTTATGACGAATATGTCTATATGAAGCAGTTTGTTACATCTCAGAAAATTAGTGAATGGAGTGCCAAAAAAACATTGCCACCACATCGTTGGATTGAAATGGTTTCCCACTTCAAAAACAATAATGTGACATTTTCAAATATTTTGAAGTTAGCAGAATTTTTTTTCTGTCTACCTGGAACAAATGCTGCCACAGAAAGAGTGTTTTCTTTGATGAACAACTTATGGGCAAGTGATAAAACACAGCTAGGTGTTGAAACTTTGAAAGCTATGTTGACAACCAAAGTGAACTGTGAGGAAACACGTGTCGAGTTTTTTAAGATGCTGCTTGCAAAGAAGGACCTATTGATAAAAATCCACTCATCTGAAAAGTACAGTAACTCAGCTTCACCTTAAGTAAGGATTATTGATGTTTTTCTCTCTTATTAGTTTAAGTAGTTAAGCTTATACAGTAAAATGTATGTTATTCAATGTTATTCAAATGTATATATAAAATGTATATTATTTTAAATTGACATCAACTTGATTTTTCCGGGACATGTCCCGACTTTTGTCCTTTTTTTAACCCTTTTGTCCCGATTTTTTGCATTGAAAATCTACTATTTTGTCCCGGATTAGGGTTTTGAAAATATGGTTACCTTATATTTCTCCTTGGTCTCCTGGGTAGAGAGATCGGAAGACTAGTCTACTCGGATAAGGGCGAAAAAATAGGAAGTCCCGTGTGCAAGTTGCACACGTTAAAAATCCCAAGGCACTTGGAAATCGTAAAGGGTAGGCCATAAGGCCGCTGCCCTGGCAAAATTTAAAAATTAGAAACTTACTCACCACAATAATATTTATAGAATGTGTGATGCTTATATACACACATTGGGATTCTCGCCGGTGCTACGGAGTTCGTGCGCTGTGCTGAGATCCTCATAGTGTGATCTAAGGGAGGAGATCGGAGCACTGATTGAGTCGTCCGTGCGCAATGAAGATAGTCCTTAAAAAACCAAACCAAACTAATATGAAGACTAAATGGACGTACACACAAGCAGACAACCTCACACATAATACAAATCAAAAGAAAGATTAGCTTTCTACAATCGATCTCGTGTCCTTGTCTGTGGATTTCATATTAAATATTTAATATTGTTTACATATTATCTTGTCAAAGCCAGCGCATTAAATATTTAAGATCGATTCTGGTCATTCCAGACTGCTATAAACTGTTAAGGAATAATTAATAGTCCGTAGGCTTGATTCAAGCCAATAATCGACTCCCGTGTCCCGTGGGGGTAGGGGGGTCTCTGAGTAGACAAATAAAAAATAGGCCTGTTGTTCTTTCAAGCGTGTCGTATGGTGCGACTAATATGAGGTTGTGTGTGAAGCTAGCTACTTGGTCGTGTAAACAAATTATTACAGAAACCCCGGCAGCGAAAGCACTTAAATGCTTTTTTGAAGGCTTTCTGGGGTTCCACGGGTCCAGGTGGTTCCATGCTTCATAAAGGATGAAAGGATGATGATGAGTGTAGTAATGATGATGGTGGTGATGATGATGATGATTATATTATATGTCAAAGGGAGGGCTGTGCAGTCAGAGTCGGTGTCGGAGTCGTGGAATCGGTCATTTTTTAGTGGATTCGCAGTCGGTAAAACATGTCCGGATTCCGTCTCCGAATTTTATGCCATACGACTAGTAAAAAACCGTAGTCGGACTTCTACAATTTCAGGAGTCGAGTCGGAAACAGATACGAATTGTGCCTGAAAAAGTTGACGAATGCAGGGAATGGGGAGAAGACGTTGGCGTTGGGCATGACACGCAGTAAGAAAACCTGCTGTTATCATTACAAGGTACATTCTATAATTCTCAGGGTAAGAAGAAATACGAAAGTTCAGTGAGATAAGCAGTTATAACCCTTGCTTTCGAATGTTACCGGGTTCTTGGATTGACACCTGGTTGCGTCATGCTCTAGTGTACTCAGTAGGGCACGTGACTGTGCTTTTGACTTAGAGAAGGCAGCGGCAGCCTGAAAGGAAACTGGTCAACCCAGCCTCACACATTAGAACCCAGTATGGTTAAGTCATTAGTACTTCACTACCTCATGCACAACTTCATATTAGTCGCCTTCAACGACATGCCTGACAAATCAGAAGTTCTATTTTTTTTTTTAGGGGGGGGGGGGGGTCTCATGAGAGACGCCCCGGAAAATTAAACAAATATTAATTGTTAATTAAATAATCACATGAAATACAAGTAAAAATGTAGTCCCATAGCAGATACTGCCGTAGGGTCGTGAAGCGTTAGAGACTTCACCATACTAGGTCCAGCATCGAGAAGTTCCCTTCCTCGCTGCCTTTTCCTTCCCTAACTCAAAGTCAGGTACCCATTTACAGCTGGGTAGACTGGAGCATGTCGGTACCGTGATTCAAACCTGGCACCTTTGCTGCGAGAGACCAGCGCTCTAGCCACACTGGCAATCGGACGCACAGGTCAATGTCAAATACAGGTACTTTCGTATACCGGTAAATGATATATATATTTATATGGTGTGCCAACAGTCAGCACCCATATAGGCATATTATTATATGTTTAGTAATTCAACCATTGCGCTACCTATCTTTCCTATCTCGTCCAGCGTCATGTCCACAACCTTTTTATTCCTCACAATCACTGCTAAGCAATATTTGAATAGGATAATGCAGTTAATTACCAAATAGTGCCAATACCCCTTGACAAGCCTGGTTCACATACTCCAGAATGGGAACCTCTGCTATAAGGTGAATGAGACATTGGGACGAGCGAAGTTGGGAGGGGGGGGGGGGTTGATGGGTTAGGGTTTGTTCAGGCTACTTTCTCCTTTTATGCACTCATATAAAAACTCTGTAGAATCAAAACGCTATTACATGTAATTGTTAGATTTGAGTACCGGTAGTATTGATGACTTTAACCAGTTAAATCCTCAACCACCCACTTACTACGAAACGTTGCCCAATTTTCCCTTTTCGCCCCCTTGGAACCTTCAACGGCCCCAGGGGGACGTGTCGCCCACTTTTGGAAACACCGCTGTTTAGTAAAAGGCGTTGTTATTCATCACGCTGTAATCGTTGATTCCGGTTATAGTTTAAGCAGTGTATCTAGCATCAGCAACGTAAGAGGCTGGAAAATGAAGTCTGCAAGAAGCCAGAACAAAGTGTGTGTCTGTAGAGATAAAAAGTGTAATTTTTCATTGGAAATTCTGACATAGATTCCGGTGTGTGTGGCATATCGTGTCTAAGCAATGACGTTTTTATTTAAATTATCTAACAATGTGTAACGCTGTTCCAGAATTAAACCTTCCGCTAAGAGGAACGTCAGCCCGGACGTCATTTTTTTTCTTCTCTTGCGTACACCTTCACTTCTTAATATTTTGTGTACACATTCTTCACCCACGTCTTCATATTGTTGTACACCTTCTTTCCGTCTTCACCTTTTGTGTACACCTTTTTTTTGTCTTCACCTTTGTGTAGCCATCTTTACGTCTACATCTTTTGTGTACACTTCTTTACGCATTCACCTATTATGTAGACCTCTTTACCTTTTGTGTACACCTTTTGTATGTCTTTATCTTTTGTGTACATCTTCTTTATATCTTTATGTTTTTGTACACCTTCTTTACGTCTACATATTTTGTGTACACCTTCTTTACGTCTACATATTTTGTGTACACCTTCTTTACGTGTTCAAATTTTGTGTACATCTTCTTTACGTGTTAAAATTTTGTGTACATCTTCTTTATGTCTTCGCCTTTTGTCTACCCATTTTTCACGTCTTCGCCTTTTGTCTACACATTTTTCACGTCTTCGCCTTTTGTCTACACATCCTTCACGTCTTCGCCTTTTGTCTACACATCCTTCACGTCTTCGCCTATTGTCTACACATCCTTCACGTCTTCGCCTATTGTCTACACATCCTTCACGTCTTCGCCTTTTGTCTACACATTCTTCAGTCCTCATTTTTTTGCACAACTTCATTAGGTCTTCCTCTTACTGCTCCTGCCGCAACGTTTTCTATTGCAATTTATTTTACACGATGGGTTTGCGAGCCCTCATGTGCAACCTCATACCCATGTCCTCTATGGATCTCATTTTATTTTCGCTATACAGATTGAACAGATCAGGTGACAGCACACATCCCTGCCTAACGCCCTGATTTATCTACTGAAACCGTTTATTTTTGGACTGGCATATCTTATAGCTGATGTTTGTTGCCAAAACATGTTCTTTATTGTACCGTTTTATACATATTATTATCATTATTAATATGTACAATATTAATATGTAGACAATTAATATGTACATTATTAATATGTAGACAATCTTTGAAGGACCGAGGACTAGAATGGAACCAGGCCAGGAGGAAGACAGCCTATAGGATAGTCTGGCGCTCTCTCTTCCAAATCTCTACACCTCACGGTAGAAGGGGAGCGACAAAGTAAGTAAGTAAGTATTAATATGTACTATTTCTTGAATGGGCGTCTCAGTGGTAGAGTGAGTAGAGCGCTGGCCTCTTGCGACAAAGGCACGTGGTTCGAAATACGGTGGCGTAACGCTCCAATCTACCTAAATGTAAATTAGTACTTGACTCTGCTCTTGAGTTAGCGTAGGCAAAGGCAGCGAGGAAGGGAACTGACCGCCCCCTCCTCACCTCTCGAAACTGGACCTATTATAACGAAGTCTCTAACGCTTCATTCCCCTACGGCAGTATCTGCAATGGGACGAACTTTAACTTTTTTTTCTTAATTTCTAGAATATCAGTTACAGTTTTATGCTATAACAGTATATTACTCACTGTGTCTAAATGTTGCAGATACAATTAGCGGATTATTACGACCTTTCTTATTGTCTTTGAATTATTTATTTGATCTGTTTTATTTTTATTCAGTCTAATTATCTTGTGCCTAATTGTCGCATCGTATTTTATTTCAGCTGACTGTATCTGTTCTTTTCTCTTGTGCATCTGGTTGTTCTCTCGTATTTAAGATGTTCTGACTCTGTTACCATTACCTGTGCAGTGGGTTATTACCACGTGCGTTACCTGTTCTGCTTCTGGAACCTCTGTGTTTATGTTTTCTAGGACTCATTTTGGTTTCATGTTTTATCTCACCTGGCTGCCTTTGCAGTTTCTGCTCTCAGAATGCAAATCTTTCTTTCTTGTACTTTCAATCTATTTTTGTTTTTACAAATATTTTCAACTATAAGTTTGACAGTTCTTTAACTCTCCTGTTTGCTTTCCGGACTGCCTTTCTACTAGTTGTTCTAACAGGTTTTTTTTTAAAATATTGTCAATGAATTGTTGTATGGTTCCTTAACTCTTATAGGACTGCCTGCTTGCTTGTCTGTCTATCTGTGAAACAAGGGCAGAAGAGTTGTTTGTGTTTTATTTATATTATTGGGGGTCGGAGTGGCAAAGAGGTATGGGGTCCGCCTCTAATTCTAAAAGTACCGGGTTCGATTCCCAGTACAGGGAATGTATTTTATTGAAATTTGTTCAGAACCAGTGAGTCCTAATGATCTCATATTCTCCCCCTACCCCCGACCCTGATTCCCGATCTCACGGGTAGTGAGATAAGATGCATAGCCTTCTCAGACAAGGGCGAAAAATATGAGGTCCCGTGTGCAAGTTGCGCACATTAAACATTTCACGGTAGTTGGAAATCGTAAAGAGTAGGCCAAACACCGCTGCCTTGACAAAAGGTTACAAAATTAGGAAAACGTACCCACCAAAAAATATTTATAGATTGTGTGATTTATGTCTACACACATTGGGATCCTGGCCGACGCTACGGATTTGAGCACTGTGCTGAGATTCTCCTTGTGTCATCTAAGGGAAGAGATCGGGGGGCACTTATGGAGTTGTTCGTGGGCAATGAAGATGGACCTTAAAACCAGAAACCAAACCAGTTTTTTATAGTAATGATATTTTTTTTTAATGAAGTTTTGCCTCGTTATGGCGAGGCGCGCCCCGTTCAACCTAGTCGGTTATATTAGGGCGCATGTCTAAATAGTCCCAGTACCTCTTGACAAGCCTTGTACACATATTCCAGTCTGAGATATTAAGTCTGAGATTATTACTATATAATGTATGATATCCCATCTTGTGCTGCCTATAAAGTCGTCATGTGTGGATCTGAATTACGACGATCAATAAAAACTACAACCAAAACGTAACAGACGTAAGACCGTACGCCATTACACCGGACATGAGGACTTAGAGTTATTTTGTTGAAGGCCCTTGCTTCTTCGAGTAACTGAAGAGTTATGAATGGATGAATAAATGAATGACTGAATGTATGAATGAAGTGGGTGCTTTGGTGGAAAAGAAGGATTATAACGGTACAACAAGGTCATTAATGTGGGGCTGAAGATAAGAACCTGACAAGTGCCAGTGGAACAAGAGGGGTCAAGAACATGCTGGCTGTAGATAGAACACACTCAAAAGAAACCTGTTGATACCATTGCAATGTTTATCAGTCTATCAGTAACCATATCTGTTGTCTATCTATCTGTCTATTTGTGGATCTGTCTGTCTATCTTTCAAACTTTCTGTCTACCCACTAAAGAGAGCTCTACAGTGTTATATAGAACCAATCCTGACATATGAGAGTGAGTCATTGACAATTAGTAAAGAAGTAGGGAAGGCACTAGAGGTCACAGAGATGTGGTTTTACAGAAGAAAGTTAAAAATACCATGGAAAGCCAGAAAGAGTAATGAGGAGGTCATGAAAGAGGCCAATGCACAAATGAAGCTTATTTCACAAGTTAGGAAGAAGCAATCCACTTTTTTTGGCATGTTATGATAAGAGGAAAGTTGAAATATATCGTAAGAACAGGTAAGATTGAAGGAAAAAGAGATAGGGAAGACAAAATGAGCAAATACTGGACAGTTTGACATCGTGGCATGGACAGCAGTCATTAGCAGAATTGATAAATTGTACCGGAGACAGGAAGTTATGGAGAGACGTGATCTCTTACGCCACAAGGCACGGTACTTGAAGAAGAAGAAGTCTACCCACCGACTTACCAGCATGTTTGCCTGTTTGCCCGTTTGCCGTATCTATTTCCATAAATCAGATCCCAAATTTCCTGTTAATCCACCAGTGCCTAATGTGCAACACCACAGACCGAGACCACAGCACCTTTCTCAAGCATGCTGGTTATTAAGGAGAACTTTGCGTGGGCTTGCAACCTCGTCATGTATAAAATCATACAAGGAATTCTACTGGAAGTGCGCAAGAAGTGAACAGGTGCAGATTGTCCGCAGTGCCGCCCTGTGGCCTGTGCTTTGTTTACTTATTTAGTCATTCCTCTTCTGCCGTGAGGTGTAGAGGTTTGGAGGAGGGAGCGCTAACACTATCCTATCTGCTGCCTTCTTCTGGCCTGGTTCCATTCTAGTCCTCGGTCCTTCAGAGATGGTCTTAAGTTGTCCTTCCAGCGGAGTCTGGGTCGTCCTGGAGGTCTGGATCCCTGGCTCTTAGTTTCCCATACTTGTCGTGGTAGTCGATCTTCTTCCATTCTGCAGACATGGCCAAACCATCGTAGTTTGGACTGTTCTACTTGGGTCTGCAGTGTCCTGTTTAACGACAGAAAAATAAAAGAAACGTGCAAACGAAACAAAAAGAGGAAGATGAAGAAGAGATTATAACAATTCTTGACACTGATCATGGATCTTGTCATTGAAGCTAAACGTACGAGAGGAAGACAGCGCTATAAGTGGGAAGATGGACAGGAAAGAGTTTATCAAAGTGCACCATCAAGACAAGAGACAGAAGACGTTGGAGATTAATTACAGCCGACCTTCGGTGTGGAGGTTGTAGCTGGTGATGATGAGCCGGAGGAAGAAGAGAGGTAGGATGGATATACACACTCGTGCGCACACACACAGGTCAGGAATCCCTGACTTAAAAAAAAAAACGCCTCCATCTACTGCCAGTGTGTTGTGAGTGAACAGTATCGATTACCGAAAGAGTGAGCGACGAATTAAAAGAACAGGAATTGTTCAGACGGAAGACAGCCTCCAGATGCCATTATGTCGGGGACAAGATCAATAGAATCATGTTTATGGCCTAAATGTGGTGTGCTAAGTGCAACAGATTGTGAGCAAGAACGAACGAATGACAAAATCTTTACTTTTACCGGGTGAGCAAAATAAGAATTTAATATTTTCACATTCCTACCCTGATTAACAAAAACAAATAATACATGATATCTACAGTAATAATAATAATAAATATCCTTTGGGTTCCTTACGGAGCATGAAGCTACAACCTTAGCTGGGCCTCTTACAGGAAGCCTGCACTAAGCAGTTACGTGCTCTAGCAGCGGGTGGTCTATGACGCAATTAGTTTTATAACATGAGGTTGCCAGCCTCATGCACAACTTCATATTAATGGCCTTGTACGACATGCTTGAGGGTATGGTAGTCCTATTCTTTGTTAGTATCTTCAGAGACAGCAGGGAACTACACGGAGGTACAGTAAAATCTTCTTCTTTGATCCATAACCACCAACCGCCAAAGCAGTCAGTGGCCATCACGCCTGGTGGCGTCTTGTAGGGCTGCAACAAATTGATTCCACTTTGCTCGGTCGGCGGCCATCCTTCGTACAGTGCCCCAACTCTGGTTCATTCTTTGCATCTCGGCTTCCACAGTTCTCCGCCAAGTTGTTTTTGGTCGGCCTCTCTTTCGCTTTCCCTCGGGGGTCCATAGCATAACTGTTCTTGTGATGGTATCAGGGTCCAAACAGTAAAATACCTAGCTGTAAATAGGTACCTGACTCTATTCTTGAGTTATGAAGAAAAAAGGCAGAGAGGAAGGGAACTAATCACCCCATCTTAAAAGAAAAAGCTGGACTTAGTACAACATTTCTCTCCCCTGAGGCTGTACCAGCAGCGAGACTACCTTTACTGTTTTTTGTTAAGGAATAATGCACGTTAAAAGTACTTTATATAAATAAATTAATTTTGATGTTAACGAATTCAAATAAACATTTAAACTGGCAATACAAAGGCCAGATTTTTAAGACAGTCCATTTTAAGTCAAAATCGAAAAAAAGGAGGGAAAATGGGATTAGTCTATTTTCTGATAATTTATAGTCTCCTCAGTCCAAATATGTATATTAAAAAAAATTAAAACGATATTAGTTGTCTTAAAGTATTCTAAACAGAAGAATTTGTGTTTCTTCTCTAAAGAACTCCAAGCATATTTCAGAACCTTTTTTTTTGTGTTACTACTTTTCTTTAACACTAGCAATAACCCGTCAACATTGACAGGTTTTTAATTGCAGCCATGTTATCATTTTGATCCATAATAATAAGTCTGCAAAACTTTAAATTAAAATTGTGTCTTGAAGAAACAATCAAAAACTTACATTTTATGGTTATTTTTAAGAAACTGGACAGAAGAGTATCTTGATTGTCTGTTGATTTAATCTGCTTCTCCGCACCTTCCTGTCTCCAGTTTTTGTACTGTTTATCAATTGTGTTGCTGGCTTCTTTCTATAATCAAACTGTTCATGCACACCGTCATTTGCGCACTTTTCTATTTCGGGAGAGTACATATAAGGGAAACAATACAATTATTGTGTAAATTTCAACCACAGTTGCACCCCTTAGCTGTGGTTGAAAGTTAATGTACTCTCTGGAAAATAGAAAAGTGCGCAAATGACGGTGTGCATGATGTGACCGACCGTCCGACCGATGTACTTACGGCGGGAATTATGGTATTGGATGTCCATAAATCAAAATAAAATTTGGCACACAAACTTTCCATTACAAGATAGAACTTGTGTACGATCATTTTCCTGATATCCAATCACAGTACTGATTTATTGCAATAGTATGCAGAATTTGTTACTATAATTAGACACTAATTTTAAAGGTCTATGGCCTTGGATCTACTAAAGTTATTTTTAAAAATATAACCTGGTGATTGTTTGAAAATACGATGAGCTTTAATTTTAAATTTGGTGCTCATATCTTTAACAATAAGTACAGCCTTAATGAATTGAGATTTAACATTAGAATCCAACATGGCGCTGCTTCCATGGCAACCAATAGCATTGTACTATCAAAAAGATTGGTTATCATCATCATCTTCATTTTCATGTTCTGTTGAGCTCCTTAAGGAGCATGGAGCCATCACTGTAGATGGGGCCCCTTATAGGAATCCTGCCCCAGTCATCCACATGCTCTTCCAGCGGTAGTTTCTGTGGCTATTTATGTTACATGATGAGCTTGCCAGTGCCATGCTCAAACTCATATCTGTCGCCTTGTACGACTGTAGTAAAATGCACCGTTTTAACCCTCCCGCTCTCATTATAATGATAATGCTGTATTTGAAATCTTGTTCCAATACGCCAAGAAAGATTTTCTACACATCCATCCACCATTGCCCTACCCTATTCATATTTCTCAAAAGTCCAATTCTAGTGACGTAAAGTTACCGTTTATAACCCGCTACTATAAAAATTTGAAAATTGTCAAGGACGATAAAATCTAATGCAAAATATTGGAACTCCTTGAATTTTTTTTTTCAACTAACGTATTCTAAGAATCTATTATTAGTTACAACATGCGACAGTTGTCGTTAGACGTCGCATTTTCAACAAACAAAACGCCAGAGAGCTGCTTGCGTCTAAAAAGGAAAGGACAGAGTGGAATTAAGAACGATAATGTTGCTTATTCAATACTATACTATTTTATATAAAAACGTATCTGGACTTAGTGTAAAACTAGTTTGTTCAGAATAAATATAGAGAAAAGTACAAAGATGAAAACTCAGATAAAGACGTAGATGAAAACATACTGGCTAGATAAAGGACACTAGCCTGATTAATAATCACTTTCTATCTTTTAAATAGCTTCAAAAGTGACTGAGTTATCGCATAAAATAAAAATTGACAACAGATAGACGGACACACTGATATCCCCGCTCACTTTAAAAGTTACATTTTATAGACGCAAGTTTGAAAACAAGTCAAATTGGCTTGCCTAATTTGATAGGCACTACTAGTGAGGAAACCAACGGGCTGATCACCCGTTTGCCAGTCACTTCGATTACGGAAACAACAGCAAATGGATTGATTTGCCATTGCCTTAAAGACGCCAATAGGCGTGATGGGAAACAATGGCAAAGAAAACCTATCTGCTGTTGCCCTAAGACGCCACTAGGCGTAATGGCCACTGACTGCTTTGACGGTCGGTGGCTAAGGACGGAAGAAGAAGAAGACTAGTGAGGAAGGGAGAGGTATCTTTGAAGTTTTGCCGGCCTAAGCGACACATAGTCTAAACAGTAATATTAGAATCAGACTGGCTAACTTATTGAAAAACGTACATGAATGTTTGGGATTTTCAAAAAAGAGTCAAATCAGCGTAGTTTAAACTGATTGGCTAGTGTTAGTATAGACATAGAGGGAATAAAACTAACACCTCTGCTATGCAGGGTGCCACTTGAAAAAATATTTCTTACACGAAAGGTTAAAAGCAGTGCAATTAATGACCAAATTGCCTTTGCGTCTGAAGCAGCAGCTATCTAACGTTGACCCATTGATAGCCTGTTAACCTTTAATAAATTGTGTGAATTATTTCATTGATTGCGGTAAGATGAATAACCTTTTTAATACATTATTCGAAAGTAGAGGCCAACCCAGATAGGGAGCCTTAACATTGTGGGTGTACGACATATGCCTTTGTGGAAGATTGCGACATACTAGGAGCACAGGCATGTCTAAGCAGACTTAGGAAGCAAACCAAAGTAAACGTGAGTTAAATAATATCATACATTATTTTGACTGTAAGACCAGAAAGTCACTGGCAGGCATATTGTTAAATTAACTCTGGAGAAAAAGAAAAGATTGTATTTCAGCTGAAGATGAAGATGATGTATAGTGACAGGGGCGTTGAGACTATGCGGAAAAGAAGATACCCACTATTTATGAGGCAGTCACATAAAAGTTAAAGACTGTAGCTAATTTAGTTTGCTCTTTTATCTGATCACCATACATATTTAATGATGTTAAATTGGTAGTGGTGGAGATAATTAACTAGAGACTTAGGGAGGCTTGTTCCTATTGTTTCAGGGTTTCACCACCCAGTATCAAGTTGGTCAGAAACCGGAGCTACAGAATTTGAGGCAACCTACCGGTTGTTTCTATATCGAATCCTACGAGTGTTAGCAGTCTCCAGTATACACTGTAGTGAAGCAGTGTGCAGTGTTCTTGAGCAAGTCAACCAGGGTCTACAAGGATTCTAAGATAAGCCTAAATCCTGCGGGCTTACATGCAAACTCAAATATATTTAACCTCCACCCTATTCAGAAACAGTTTGTGAGATGATGTAACAACCAGTCTTTCCAAATAGTGACCCGTCATAGAACAGTATTTTCCAACAGGGAATAACAGTGTATAAACATTAAATATTAAGATATATTGGACATATGTCCTACATGTGTAATTTGGTATAAAACCACACTTTCACTTTTAAGTTTTAAACATTCCTGTCCTAAAAAATTTGAGGGACAGGAAATTAAAATTGTACATATATATCATAACTTTAAACCCAGTCTTGCTTTAGTCATTTTTAGTGAGTTAAATTTGTGTTTGTTTAAAGCACTTATCACTACATTTTTCATTACCCTAGACACCAAGCCATATAAACAACCTCACAAACACTAGATACCCAAAATAAATCACAGAATGAGATCGTATGGTGGTAGCAGTCAGGCACCCTGAGAACATCTTCATCAACTATTAAACTCAGGGACTTGCATAGCTGACCTCACTCTGTAGACACATACAGACTACTTTTCTTTAACATCAAAACCCACCACAACGACATACATACATTTAAGGTTATATGAGTGACTTACTGGGACTCTGCGATACAAAGTAAAGAGGCATTTTGTTTTTGGTCCGCCCGCTATTACTCGAGGAAAAATCTCCGGTTTTTACTGATTTTACGTGAGAATCCTTTTTTACCTGTACAATGACAAGTGTCCCTCTCGCCATTCAGGCAGAGACTCGCCATTCAGGCAGATACTCGCCGATTTCGGAGGTAGTAAAGAGGTATAAAAAGGAAGAAAATACAAAAAATTAGATTCTTCAACTTACATGTCAAGTCAGTTTCTGCGTGTGAGTGTGTGTGCGTGCCTGGGTGTGTGTGTGTGTTTTGGGTCTGATCCATGGAGTGCAACAAGATAAGAACAACCAAGAAGTAAGAAGTTACACATTTTCATAAAGGGTACTTGCACAGAATAGAAGGATTGAAGATGATACCACATGATCAATAATGTGGATTTCATGGCAAGAATTAGACAGCCCCTCCCCCTCTTCCCCCCCCCCCCCCATGGTTTGAAAACCCCAGGGTAAAAGCGGTGGAGGGAGATCAAAAACAACATGGAGAAGAGAACTACAAACATAAATGAAAGGAATGAAGAAGAGAACTGCAAACATAAATGAAAGGAATGGAGAAGAGAACTGCAAACATAAATGAAAGGAATGGAGAAGAGAACTGCAAACTTAAATGAAAGGTATGGAGAAGAGAACTACAAACATAAATTTCAAAAATGGAGAAGAGAACTGCAAACATAAATGAAAGGAATGGAGAAGAGAACTGCAAACATAAATGAAAGGAATGGAGAAGACATGGAAAGATTGGATCTCATAAAACAAGAGGACGTGGTACGAAGGCATTATAGGTCAATACACCTTGGGGAACTAAAGTAACGACGATCAGGTAGCGACAGCTACAGAAATCTCAGGAAACTTACTTACTTAGTGATCCCTCTTCTACTGTGAGGTGTAGAGGTTTGGAGGAGGGAGCGCCGTACTATCCTATTGGCTGTCTTCCTTCTGGCCTGGTTCCAATCTAGTCCTCGGTCCTTCAGAGATTGCCTAATGTTGTCCTGCTTATAAAACTCGAAATATATATAAATTAGCAACGAGTAACAATCTTAGCCATTTATTCCAGAGGGAACAAAAAGGATGGTGTTGCGTGCATATTTTGACGCACATATTACAAAAATCGATATGGCTATTTAATATGGGAAAAAATATAGACAGTCATTCATTTGTGTATGAAAATGTTGTCTATGGTAAAAGCGAGAGAATCCATGTTTGATTCACACTTTTGATTATAGGAGTAATCGTTCTTGATATTGATCCGGCGCATGGATTTTGCTCTCATGCCTGTACCTATTTCTTAGGGCCAGAAAATAGATTAATTTGCTTATTATGTTTATGGCCTGAATTCATATGTACTACATATTATTAGTACAAGTAGAATCAGTCCTATATTGTATATTTTGGATGGGTAGGCAGGACTATATTCTTGTTACACCGCTCTAGCGGAAGTAGGAGTTGTCTTAACAAGTCGTGATGAGTTCCGATGTACCGTGACAATGGCGGGTACGCCTTTTCTAGGGCTGGCAGATTCGTAAGGAAAAATGATTTATGAAGTGGTTTTTCTTCTATAGGAGATTGTTCCTCTACTAGAGTTTGTGTTAGAGACTCTCCTAAGGTACGGTACAATGTATAATTCGGACTCCATGTATTGCCAGACCCTATTTTGATGATCTCAGGTCGGTTAGACCTAGCTGGAATTTTGTGCTTCGCAACGCTAGGGTCAATTTTGTATCGACAAAGATGACAGGTTTTCCTACAGCGGTTATGGCTACGTGAATTAACCTAATTACCGTAGAGCTGTATGGAAACATTTATGAAACTATCTATATGCCCATTATAAATTAACTTTGGCTTATATTCACCTTCCTACGAGTGAGTGAGCGGCAACTCAGGGAGGCGGCCATGTTAGATTCCTGTCATCATATTTTCTGATTACTGTCCAAAGAACGGGGCATGTATCTTATTACTTGAACAGTGACAAAGAGATCTCAATCTTGATAGAAACCCCCTTTTCGTGGTTCCATAATATACTACAAACTATGGACGTCAAGCAACTTCAGTTATTTACCGATCTGCCTTCACTGACGCGTTTAGTCAGATAGGGGATGCGGCCATAATGTATCATGACATTGAACTTTTGATGTACTGCCTATTATTCATGAATGTGTCATGATTTCGAATCTGCTATGTATACCTACAAATTGATGTGTCAACATAACCATGGAAAGAAAGAAGTTTTTACAGATGGCTAATAACAAGCTATTTATAAACGCCAGCGAAAAAGTAATTATATGTTGTTTTCATGCACGTCTGTGACATTATAGTAGTGAAAGAACGAGAGAATTAACGAAAAAAATATGTCTTTTAAATGGGAAGAAAGAGGCAATGGAACCTTTCAATTTTACTGCTCGGGGGAAAAGCGGACATTTAGAAAGGAGACGAGCTATTTACGTATCGAAAATGGAGACAGGGATAGATTATTTATAGATTTCTTGGAGATAGCCGAAGCGTCTCTCCAAGTAAGAGAATGTACAAATATATGAGTAAAGATGTGGAGAATTAAGAATGAAAACGACAAGAAAAAAAAAACACAGAAATAAAGAGCAAAATAGCAAAATAAACAAAATAAACAAAATAAACAAAATAAACAAAGACATTTGTTTTGGAAATGTAAACGTATACCTATAGTAGGTACTGCGGTAGAGGAGTGAGGCATAGTGACTTCTTTAAACTAGGTCTCAGCTTCTTGAGATTGGGTAATCGGTTCACTTCCTCGCTGCCGTTGCTTTCCTTAATTCATTCACCAAGAGCTGACGATCAATGACAGTGGATCAAAGTCCCTATTTCAAGAGCAAAGTCAGGTACCAGTCTACAGCTGGGTAGACTGGAATAGGATAGGTGAATAAAATGAAGTTGTACATTCGGCTGGCAACCTCGTCTTGTTCAATAAATAGCTACAGAAACCACTTCTGAAAGATATAGCCCTTCGGCATAGACTTCCTGGAGTAGGTCATCTGTAATGGTGAATAGATAAATATTACACATAAAGGTATGTTTCAGGCACTTGTGAGAAGTGAAGAAGTAAAAAACTAGGCAACAGAAAAACAATAGAAGTGAGTGGCTTACCTGAGAATCGAACTCAGAACCTTCCGAACGACATCAATGGTGGATCCATGCTCCATAAGAAGCGAAAAAAAACAGGTGAAAAAGAAGGGCTGAACGTTACGCCACCGGTTTTTTAATCTTTGCCTCGAGACGTAAACGCTCTAACTACTTTACCATTTGTTACGCACAGAATTTTTTCCGAAGACATTGTATAATTATTTTCTAAAGACATTGTATAATTAGCTTGTCTGAATTGTACACTTTAATTTTTTTTCGGTCAAAGCTAGATAACCCTTGTTTGACTGATTACCATTTTCAATGATGGTTACCTTCTCTTGTGACGGGACGCGTCGGTCCATTTTTTGAACGATGTGTGGTCATTCTCCTTATATGGTAGTATCGGTCAACTGTTTCTTGGAATGATTGAAACCAGTGTTGAGGTTTTTATTTCTGTCCATATAAGGGGCGATTTCCTACAAAACTTTACTGGAATGTTCCCTACATCGTCTCGTTTTGATTCTTACTCAGGTGTATGCCTTCTGCGCATGTTCGGACGTGAGGTGTGCTTGAGAAGCTTTCCTGTCGGGGAGTCTATGAAAGTTGTGAAGCAGAGAGGACGCTTCTTGCGTCTCTGTGATTCTTTGATAGGGAATTAGGAGTCCTATTGTGAGTTAGTTTAGCTTACAAGGTCCTTCCCTTGATGATTCAAAACGCCTGGAGGCGTGTGTTTTGTGGTGTTGATTTCGAAGCAAGGTAATACCTCATTTATGTTTCAAATCTGTAATCTAACTTTATGTTGACAATGGTCGATCTCTGCTCACTTACGAATTACAGAAAGAGAGGTTCTTCTACTAGACGTCACGCCCCAGGTATCTTCATACCTGAGATTAATATGTACACGGGTCATACTCAGCCCGAAGGACAGTTCTATGTTCTATGAACGTCGCTATGTCAGCGATTGCACCTACGTCGAGGTTAGACTTAGGAATGCCTGTAAAGGTCCGCTTGACCTATACTCCTGGAACACCATCCTCGTGCGACTTATGATTAGACTCATTTAGCACATCTGATCAGTGAGAGGAGTATTGATGCACTTTTGTAATATTGGAGCCAACAGTATAAACCCCTTGGCGCCATATCATTTTTTGAGTATATGCCAGATGCATTGATGAACATAACTTATGCTGAATTTCGTGAACTGTCATGACTATGGTTTATTGTGAAATGGATGTACAGTTACCTGTCTTGTGGCGTCAGAAAATAAACGATGGAAAACGTCAATAGCAGTTACACCTTTATATGACTTTCCATGTCATGCCACATATGTTGTTGAACTTGTGAACCCACATCACCCACACTCACAGCAAGCAACAACAGACCAGACAAGACACCTCACACTTCAACCTATTATATCTCTGGTGTCTATAGGGGTGGTACTCTACTGGGCTGCTGATTATCAACGACTTCGGACTGATACCTGTAACGTCCATAGTGGCCAGATTTGTGGTCTATCATCTTTAGTGGCCAGTAGTCAGCCTAAATCCACCCTTATCACCATTCCACGCTCTATTTGGTACGAACAATGATAAAACATTCCACTACAAGTAAGCAACAAAATAAAATTAGGGACAACGCGAACATAAACAAGATAGAGAAACAACATGCTATTTTTAGACAGTGAAACATTCCTCGACTTAAGGTCGATCGCGTCATGCCGTTAGTTGGGAGGCATGAAGTCAACACCTATAAAAGAACTCGAAAAGATTACATGCCTCCAGCCAATGACAGATAGAAGAGACTGCAGGGCTCAACAACAGGCCGAAAAATTCAAAAGACTAACAGACCACCCAATGTGCCATAGAATAAATGCTCTTAGAAGGCAAAGACTCAAACGAAGTAATTTTGTAGAATCAACCAAACCACAAATGAGAGCAGTATCCATAGATGAAATATCCACTGTTAAACCCATCTACACTGCACACAAGCTTCCAGTTTGGAAACAAAATCGTTTCCCTAAAATGATGGAAAACATTCCTGGAATTGAAAGTAAAAAGAGCCAAACTGCAACAGATAGAAAATCCATAGCGACAAAATACATAGAGAAACATTATCCACGCAACACCTGGACCCATGCATACACAGATGGGTCAGCAATAAATGCAACAGAAAATGGAGGTGGGGGTGTCTTTCTGACCTTAAGCACTGGTGCAGAAAAAAGGCTGTCAGTGGCGACAGGACGATTCTCCAGCAACTTCAGAGCAGAGGCAGAGGCCTTAAAAACTGCAGCAGAGGTTATATTGACAGACGAAACGGCAGAGAGACAAGTTGCTTTCTTTACTGATGCACAGTCAGTAATTGCAACGTTGAAAAGACAAAATAATACAGACCTGGATGATCTCAGAGTAGTGCTCCACAAACTTTGTCAACGATTCAAAAGTGTTGTGATCCAGTGGATCCCATCTCATTGTAACATCGCCAGCAATGAAGAGGCTGACAGAATGGCAAAAGAAGGTTCACATCTACCTCAGCCTGATGCAAGCATAACTTTTGAGGAGGCAAAGAGTTTTATCAGAATCAGTTACAGAAACAAATGGAATGTAGAACATCCAGGGCACACACAGAATGATGCTTACTACCAGCTCCACAGAAGAGAACAAGTGGTAATCTTCAGACTCCGCACTGGCCACAACAGATTGAGATACCATCTATTCAACAAGCTGAAGATAGGAACTACCGATCAGTGTAACTGTGGCACTGATAAAATGACTGCTGAACATCTGCTTCAAAGTTGCCCCTTATATGTGGTACAGAGAAAGTGCATATGGCCGACGCCAGCTCCTTTCGTGGAAAAGCTTTACGGGGATTCAAATAGCCTCAAACTGACTACTGCTTTCTTTGAGAACATTCAAGTGGACGTCTGAGAGTGTACGAAGAAGAAGAAGAAGAAGAAGAATGCCGTTAGTTCACAAAAGATGATTTATAAGATCTCTAGGTGACGGAGAGAAAATGAAAAGCACTTTTCAGCCAGGGAATTTTCGAACTTGCCCTCTCTCTTCAACTTTTAAAACGTGTCATATTCCCAAGATTAAAGGCACTTTAATATAATACAAGGGGATTGACATAAGTCTTGGGCCTGACCATGAAGGAGTCACAGGAGGAAGATGAAACTTAGCACATTTAAAGTTCATCATATTTGCACTGAATGTGTAAAGTACGCGTTTGTTTCTTCAATGGGTTTTCCCACTACGGTGCACGGCGCAATGTACCCTATTGACCGGATCTGCTGCTCCAAAGATTTGACAAAACAATGGAAAAGAAGGAAGCCAGAACTGTGATAAAATTTCTGATGTTTCAGGGAAAAACACCTACAGAAATACACAGGGAGATGGAACCAGTGTTTCGTGATTCTTGTCCTTCATATACTTGGGTAAAAAAACTGGTGTCAACAGTTTAAGTGCGGCCGCTCAAATGTTGCTGATCTGCCAAGATCTGGTAGTCCAGCCTCAGAGTGCAACGATGAAAATGCAACAAGAGTGAAGAAAATCATTGACCAGGATCGAAAAATGACAATTGTGGAGATAGCTAGTAGAGTAAAACTAAATGAAAGAACAGTTTATGGAATTTTACACAACAAATTGAACATGAGAAAAGTGTGTAAACGCAGGGTTCCGCGACTGTTGACACGTGAACAGAAGCAAACGAGGGTAAATTGCTGTCAACAGTTGCTCAAAAAGTGTCAGTGAAAAGTTTTTTTGGAGACCATGATGACAGTAGATGAGACTTGGGTACACCATTATGACCCCGAATCCAAAATTGCCAGCATGCAATGGAAAACTCCGGGCTCCCCAACACCTGTCAAGCCGAGGGCACAGAAATCTGCAAGAAAAGTGATGCTGACTGTTTTTTGGGACGGCAAAGGTGTCCTTTTGAAAGATTATCTGCCTCGTGGCAACACAGTTAATGGACAGTACTATGCAGATCTTCTCACAAAACTAAGAAAGGTTGTGACCAGGAAACGAGGGATAACGCGCACTCAAAATCTTCCTTTGCTTCAAGACAACGCACTCTCTCACAAAGCACGGCTTGTGCAGCTAGCAGCCAACGATTTCAATATTGAAATTCTTACACACCCACCATATTCTCCAGATTTGGCTCCATCAGACTTTTTTCTATTCCCAAATCGTAAAAAACAGCTAAAAGGAAATCATTTTGACAGCGATGAAGAGGTTATACTGGCATGTGATGACTGGTTTAGTTTGAAAAATAGGGTGTTCTACTCCCAAGGTCTTTTCAAGGTCAAGCAGAGATGGCAGAAGTGTGTCAATTCAGACGGTAGCTATATTGAAAAGGAATAAACACTATACAAAATTTCAGCTCTCTGTGACATGTCCTTCGTGGTCAGGCCCAAGACTTATGTCAATCCCCTTGTAGCATGGGGATAAAGAGAAACAAAAAGACGACACTCATATAAAGTCCTGGAAAAAAACCAAGCAACAAATATCAAATACAAGATGAACTAAAAATAACAGGTAAAGGTAGGCATATAGCATATACTGCTGTAGGGGAGTGAACTGTTCGTGATTTCACTTTACTAGCTCCAGAATCGAGAGGTGGGTTGACCAATTCCGTTTCTCGCTGCCTTTTGCTTCCTTAACGTAAGAGCAAAGTCAGTTATCCATTTACAGTTGGGTAGACTGGAGCGTTATGATACCGTGAATCGAACCCGGTACTTTTGCCGCGAGAGAACAGCGCTCTAATCACTGTGTCAGTAGGAACTAAAAATACCAATGATTAAAACAGCACTACAGCTCCAGCTTGGAACTGGATGTTTTATGACAGAGACAACCCACATGTGAAGAGTGTCAGAAACCAAATACAATTAGACATTTCCTGGTGGACTGCAAAAAATATGACCAGCAGAGGCAAAACATTAAGACATACTTCAATAACCACAAGATACGAGGGGCGTTCAGAAAGTAATGCACCACATCGTTTTTCTCAGCCAATAATGAAAATAGTAGCATGAAATTTTGCACACTTCAAATATGGCATGTGCCAATTGTGTGTACCAAATCGCACCGCATCCGGCCAAATAATACGGCTGCCCTAAACCGTTGAAATGGAGCGTGATAGCAGCTTGCGTTATAAACAGCGAATTGTGATAGAATTTCTCGTTGCAGAGAAGGAAACTTGTGAATATTCACAAGCGTCTATGTGAAGTGTATGGAAGTTTTGCAGTCGACAGGAGTACAGTCCGTCGCTGGTTTCAGAGAATCAAAGAATCAGGAAGTGGAGATACGGAGCTGCTTGATCGGCCGCGCTGTGGACGTCCTGCCACAGCCACCAAAGCAGAAATGTTTAAATGCGCTGAGGGCATTATTCTTACTGATAGGCAAATCATTACTCAACAATTGGCCTTATAGCTGTCAGTGAGCATTGGTAGTGCAAATGCAGTTATAAAAATTCTCGGATTTTCTAAGGTTTGCGCAAGATGGGTTCCTCGAAGTCTCACATATGACCACCGATTGCAAAGGAAATCAATTTCTTCTGAATTGTTGGAGCGTTTCAATGCTGATGGAGAGAATTTTTTGGCTAAGATCGTTACAGTTGACGAAACCTGGGCAAATCATTTTGAACCTGAGACAAAAAGACAGTCAATGGAGTGGCATCATCCGCAATCACCATGAAGAAAGAAATTCAAGACAATTGCTTCAGCTGGAAAGGTCATGATCACTGTCTTTTGGGACATTGAAGTTGTGATTCTTGTGGATGTTATGCCAAGAGGAGAGACAATGAATTCGCAAGCTTACATTAAGACATTGAAAAAAACTCAATCAACGTTTTCGCAGAGTTCGGCCACACAAGAATCCAGCAGACCTGCTTCTCCTTCACGACAATGCGCGCCATCACACAAGTCTGGCAACACGGGAAGCAATCACCAAATTGGGTTGGACTGTATTACTCCATCCACCCTATAGTCCCGATTTGGCACCCTCTGATTTTCATCTATTTGGTCCACTTAAAGATGCACTCCATGGGACAAGGTTTGAAGATGATGAAGGAGGGATTCATGCAGCGAAGAAATGGCTACATGATCAAGACAAAATCTGGTACGGGCTAGAAATACATGCACTTGTTTCGCGCTGGCATAAAGCCGTACAAGTTGATGGGGATTATGTTGAATAATACCGATGTTTACATGACATATACATGTATATTGTGTATAAATTTCATGCTTTTTGAATAAACAGCTCCTGAGAAAAACGACGTGGTGCATTACTTTCTGAACGCCCCTCGTAGAAGAAATGAGTGTTGAAAATCTTATAGGCAATAAGACTCAACTAGAAATAAAAGAGTTAATAAAACAGTATGTTAAAAAAAAAGCTAACATAGTTAAATATATGGATGCTTAACAAACTTTGCAAGCTTCCTCTAGAACAGTACTTCTTAGCCAGGGGTGCCTGCACTTCCTGGGGGTGCGAGACTTACCTTCCGCGGGTTGCGAGGAATACCAGACACTTTTGACGGCGAATCATCATAAGCAATATATAATACAAAGAACTCAAATGTATTTGTTCAAAATAGAACATTGACAACGTGAATTAGATATCGAACCGTAGTCACATTCTGTAAATAACATTTTCTCAAAATAAACTGTTATCGCTTTTAAACATTTCTGGCACATTTTGCGAGCTAGAAGATTGTAAAGGGGTGCTGGGCTTCTTAAGTTTCCTTAAAGACGTGCGAGGCTTCTAAAGATGCTGTAATGGGGTACGAGGCTTCTAAAGATGCTGTAATGGGGTGCGAGGCTTCTAAAGATGCTGTAACGGGGTGCGGGACCTCTACAAGGTTAAGATCACTGCCCTAGAACAATACGGATTGACTGTAATTAAACCTCCAACCAATATTAATTGCATACCAATATAGACACGACCATTTTTCTGAACAACACAACAATGTGAACTATAACTAAAATGTAAAAGCACGATAGAGAAGAATTATACAGCACAGAGCATAAAATAAGTACAGTCAATAAAAATATCACAATAAATTAAACGCGTCCTGTTATAACCAACAGTTCCATGTATATAGTAGATGGTTGAAAGGTTCGTGCTACAATAAAACAGTAGCAAACACCTTAAGTTAAAAAAAATAATTAAAGGCACTTTCGCGTTCCCAGTGAAAACTCATGAACTAGCTTACTAAATTCATTTTAATCGTGAACTGCTTGAGTTAGGAACGCGATCTTTTCTTTGAAGTAAATATAAACTTCTTTAAAATAACATTTATTTGAAATTGCTTTGACTCTGTTGATGGATTAGCAGGAAGAAGAATATCTAGCATAGATGAAAGTTTCATTAATTATAATTTTCCTTCGCGCTCCTGACGGAGCATGAAGTCACTACTATTGCTGGTCCCCTTTCTGGAAGCTTGCACCAAGAATTCACGTGTTCTTGTAGGCCATAGTTTCTGCGGCAGTTGTGTTTTAATATGATGAGTTTGCCAGCACCATGCTTAACCTCATTTTGACGAACCACTGCCAGTCATGTCAATAATTGACTCAACTTGACGCCATGAGTACAAATATATTGACATTTATTGTTTGTTTTCAATCTTCATAAATACTCTATTTAAAACTTGATGTTGTCCTATCTATCTATCTATCTATCTATCTATCTATCTATCTATCTATCTATCTATCTATCTATCTATCTATCTATCTATCTATCTATCTATCTATCTATCTATCTATCTATCTATCTATCTCTATCTATCTATCTACCTACCTACCTACGTACATGTCTGTCTGCCTGCATACCTGCCTGTCTGCTCGTGCCTGCATGTCTGTCTGTCTGCCTGCTCGTCCACTCGCTCACTCATCCGTCCGTCCGTCAGTTTGCCTGTCTCTTTGTCTGCCTGCTCGTGCAGCCCGCCCGCCCATCCATCAGCCAGCCTATCTCTCTCTGTCTTGTTTTCTACCCACCTGCCTGTCTGCCTATCAATCTATCTATTGATTTGTATATTTTTGTTGTATTTATATCTGACTTAACACAGGACTATCTGTCTACTTGCCTCCACTCCTCCCTTCACGTACGTTTTTTGTTTTGTCACAAGGGCAATCACTCTTCTATATTAGTCTGACATCATTCTGACTGCTACCTGATCCGTCTAAACTGGAATTTGTCTCCCTAAACCGGAGATAACCAGTTTAGCATAAAAACCGTCTGGTACTCAGAAATAAACATCCCTAGAGAACATGTGTATTTTCCCATTCCCCCCCCCTCCCCCCCCCCCCCCCCCCCCCCCCCCCCCCCCCCCCCCCCCTCCCCCCCACCCCCCCCTCCCCCCCCCCCCCCCCCCCCCCCCCCCCCCTAGAAATCTGGTATGTTTTTTTCTCCTCTGTTGGGTTTTCTCCAGGGTTGTGGAGTCGGCCAGAAAATTGTCTGACTCTTACCCCTGAAATTTTAGAAGTCCGACACCGACTCTGAACTCCAGATTCCGACTATAGTTTTTTTACTAGTCGTATAGCATAAAATTCGGAATCGGGGTCCGAACATTTTTTTAACCGATCTCCATTAAAATACGACCGACTCCACGACTCCGACTGACTTAGCAGCCGAGGTTTCCTCCTTGTCAAGTTTTGATCATGACTCCACCAGAATAGACTTGCATTCGAAGTGGCGATTAACAAACAGTGGACAACAGGGTGGAGTCACTGTTTAGGTTGAATGAAGAATCACAACCGGTAAACATGGAGAATTAATTACAAGAAAAACTAGAAAATATGTTGAAGTGTCATTTTGTCCTGAAATAATTCGCTGAAGTGTTATTTTGTCCTGACATAACTCATTGAAGTGACATTTTGTACAACAAGTTGAAGTGTCATTTTGTCCTGAAATAATTCGCCGAAGTGTTTTTTTGTCCTGAAATAATTCGCTGAAGTGTTATTTTGTCCTGAAATAATTCGCTGAAGTGACATTTTGTACAACGACAATCAGTTGAAGTGTCATTTTCTCCTGAAATAACTCGCGGAAGTATCCTTTTGTCCTGAAATAATTCGCTGAAGTGTTATTTTGTCCTAAAATAATTCGCTGAAGTGTTATTTTGTCCTGAAATAATTCGCTGAAGTGTTATTTTGTAATGAAATAATTCACTAAAGTGTTGTTTTGTACTGCAACAATAAGTTGAAGTGCATGTTTTGTACTGAAATAATACTTTGAAGTGTTTTTTTTTTTTCACCGAAACAATACATAGAAGTGCCGAGTTTTTGAAAGGTAAGGTAACAGTAGTCATATAGTGGATTCTGCCCTAGAGGAGTGTAGCATTAGAGATTTTACTAACCTAATTTCAGCTTTATTAGGTGGATTACTAGGTCCTTGCTTACCTGCTTTTGATTTCCCTAAATCACGAGCAGCGTCAGTTACCCATTTAAAGCTGGGTGGACTGGAGCATCACGCTTCCAGGGTTCGAACCCCAAACCTGGTAACTCTGGTGCAAGAGTCAAGCGCTCTAAGCCATGTTGAGGTGTAATTTTGTATCTAAACAATAAATTGAGTTGTCGTTTGGTATCGTAATAATACGTTGTCATTTTGAATCGAAACAATTCGCAGAAGGGTAATTTTGTATCGAAAACATCGCTGAGTGGTAATTTTGCATCGAAAATATTCGCTGAGGGGAAATTGTATAGTATAATGAGAAAAGAGCCTACAGTAATCTGACAGTCTTCGCAACCTCGTAGCGTTCTATGATTTGCTAGCTAAAACCATGCATTTACTGCCTGTGTATGGCCTGGGTAACATCTGGGGATCCTCCCAGTGCGGCACGGGCACAAGGTTGGGATTGTGCCAGAGTTGCGTGCTTTCTATGCTTCTCTGTGGTGCGGGGTGCTGGGGAGTCGCGGAGAGGGAGATGTCAGGGTTGTCCTCTTTTCACACGGCATGCCTGGGAGGAGTTCGCCGAGTCTTTTGGCCGAGTGCCATCGCCGGCCGGGATCTGCTTGCTCGTGGCGGGCGGGGGGGACGTGCACACCGTCGTAGCTGGCTGGCGCTGGGGTTGGGTTGGTCGTGTCCTCGGGGGAGACCCCGATGCCGTCACGGGGGCGGCTGTGCTTTGGACCCCTGGGGGGGCGAGGGAGAGGCCGACCAGGGACAGCTTGGTGGAGGGCTGTGGAGGCTGGGATGCGGGGGGTGAGCCGGAGTTGGGGTACTGTGCGAGGGATGGCCACCGACCGTGCAAGGTGGAATCAATTTGTTGTTGCCCTACAAGACGCCACTAGGCGTGATGGCCACTGACTGCTTTGACGGTCGGTGGTTAAGGATCGAAGAAGAAGAAGAAGTTTACTTACACAAGCGTATTTTTTTCATCCCCCGCCTCTTTTCTTTGAACATAAGCAAACGAAGTGTTTACAAACTTTCGTGACCTGCCCGTCATAACAGGTAGCGAATCAGGTTTGTTTACTTTGTGTTCTCACGCGAGCGAATCTGTCAATCATACGATACCTGACAGGCAGCACGTGAAAAACACAGAATTCTTTGAAGTCTACGTAGGGAAATCCAGAATTCCCCGAGTGTGCTTTGAAGTAGACTCACGGGCTGAATCTTTCAGAGACCCGTTAGAAGTAAGAATTCTTCTGATGTCGATTAGCAACGCATGACAGAGCGACCGCAAAGCCTTTATCTTGGGAACTCTGTTTCTGATTCTCTCGTTACACATAGTAACGTGAAAAGTAACATCGTCGATAGATAAGAGAAATATAATGATATATAAACTGTGTTTTCTTAACCCTGCTATCAGTTGTCACTCAGAATTGTTGGATAGTCTAAGCACGCAGTTCTAGAACCATCTTGTTAAATGTGTTATTAGCAATTCGTGGGGATTTTTCATTCTGATTTTTTTGGTAATAGAAATTAGTGCTTACGTTAGCTTTACCATTGTAATTCACTTAGATTTTTCTCGCTGTTAAAACCTAGTGAAATAAAATAACGTGTAGCGATTTCATACCAGAGAATTAAACTGTTAATTTTCGCCACACGCTTTCTCACACGAGAAGACACGGTTTTAGCTGACTGGACTTATAGGATAACACGTCTGATAGTGATAGTAAAGAATTCACGCTATTTTTCATTTTTTGTATTTATTATAAGTGCCTATTATTTAATACCATACGATGACTAACATACGCCGACAATTTAATAGCTATTAACGGCAGGCGATATTTTGTGTAAGTGCACATATGGATAATTAAATAATAATTAACATTGTAAGCTGACAATGTAGGCGTAAAAGAAAACACCGTGTGCCTTTTAAATTTAATCAGGACTCTTGGAGTGGAGGAGAGATCGTCTTGTTCACGTCTGTGTGCGTAGATATAGGATTAGCATAATTTTATCTATATTGTTTCTTATATTCCTAGCAGACCTGATCAAGGGCGTCCAGCGGTCTTTTTTCTGATTGGTTAATGTTGTCCATTTTTCTTGGCTTGTGCGTCACCAATTTCACTGGTGAGCGAGTATCTGCCATAGATACAGGAGAAACATTTTAACTTATAATTTTAACTGGACTTGCCATACACAGATATTTTTCCAGTTTTACCAGCCCACTGGGGTATACAAAATTAACATTTATTCCCGACTTCTGACAGTCGTATTCAAGCAGGTTTATCCAGAAAGTTACGCTGTTTCAGAATCAGCGCTCCAAACATAGAGTCAGCCGATAGGAGTATCACCATTTATCAATTGTAAAAATTTTAGAAACCAGATGTTTCCCAATACTGGAAGTATTTTTCTCTTTTAACTGTGAACCTCAAGAGCACGCTCCTACATCAACTATTGGCGGTGACATTTTGTTCATCCAGGAAAAACCCACACCAGATTCGGCGTTCGCCTCACTAGTCTTTTTGTTTGTTAGAGGATGGACTGGGACCAATTTGGGAAGTAAATCTGATAATACATATATTCAGGGAAATTGTATTTCCAATGGATATCACCAAGAGTAGGTAAGAGTGATTGAGTGGCCACTGTATGAAAGAGTGCGTGAGTATTTTTCTTTTGTTTCAGGGAATTTACCAACATTGGATTTGCTTAAACTTGTTTACTTCACTGGGTAGCATATAGCAGTAACTTGGTTACTTTACTGTCTACTTTGTAACATAGTGCTAACCTTCGAACTTTGGGTTATTAACTTTTGGGTTCTTTTCTCCATAAGGGGAGAGCGCATTTATTCTTGTCGTAATTTTTTATAAGATAGGTCTGAGAAATGTATGGTCCCGTCCGAGCGGAGGTGATAGTGGTAACTATGTGAAAGTAAAGTGTAAGAAATAGATTTCTTTTTCCACGAGGGTGAAAATGTAAGAGTAAGAACAGTCTCTGGATTGAATACCTGCTCTAATCTAATATGAACCTCAAGAGCACACTCCTACATCAACTATTGGCGGTGACATTTTGTTCATCCGGGAAAAACCTGTTGTTATATATATATATATATATATATATATATATATATATATATATATATATATATATATACATACATACATACATACATACATACATACATACATACATACATACATACATACATACATACATACATACATACATACATACATATATATATATATATATATATATATATATATATATATATATATATATATATATATATATATATATATATATATATAACCGCAACACAGGAAAAATGAATATCTCCACGTATTTAAGTAATCCAATTGTAATATTGCTCTATAATAGCGAGCTAGATATTTTCAAAAATCTTTTTGTATCGACTGATATCTGAGTTTGGGGAGACGGGCATATGTACTCAAATGCTGGTCTTTCCCTCCTTAGTGCGACAAATAGCACCTACAGCCATGTTAGGACAAATCTACTGTTCGATTCCTGAATTAAAGGTTTTCTGCGCACCTTTGCCGACCACATAGACGCTTGCTAGCGAGCAGACGTCTTTTGATCCCGTCTCTAATTGCGTCTCCTGGGGACACGAACAAACGAATGTGGTCGGTAAATGTAGTTATCACCCCTTTTTGCATTCGCTTAATTAACGACCCGTTCTCTACCTACCCACGTTCATTGTCTGAGCTGTCACTATTCACCGATTTCCCAATCGCTCGCGTGATAATTCCCGCACTTGGCCCGTCCCCTTTTTGAAGGAAAGACAGTCAGAGATTTGAATAGCTGTTTTGATAGCGCGTGAAAGAAGACAGGTAGGCGTGGCTAAACTATACGTAAGACAGCTAGCAAAAGGGCATGGCTTTTGCGCAATAACATGTGCATGCTAATTGTAGCAAAATATGCGAGAATAAACGCTCAATTCAGTACGATTTAGGCATAAAACGATAATAAATACATTTGCCCGCATGTGTCTGGCGGTTGGCATCTTCGAAGCCAGCAGCGCTGCTTTTTGTACAGTGCTAAGCCTATAGATCGATTTCACGGAAAAAGTCTGACACGCTTTAGTTTCGTTTTCGACAAACACTACTATATTTAACTTTTGCCCAATCTGCTGGATACACTTTGTAGTCTAGCATTACAATTAACTATTGGCGGAAGCATACCGCAATATAGCTATCTGAAGTAACACTTTCTGTCAACTTTGTAGCAAAATCAGTAGTAATCCTTACATTTTTTGGTAGTATTACACGATACAATGCTAACTAGTAACGCAAATTATTAACCCGCCCCGTCTACACCCCGCTTCGCTGACACAGTCTGTGTAACTGTACTTTTTTCTCTTGGTGAGGTGATCACTGGCCCAAGACAGTATACATGTTGTTAGGTGTGTAGTGCGAGCGTATGATGAACTGAGTGTGGGTGCGAATGAAGGCGCGAATGTGTTTAGGCTCGTATATATGTAGACCCTGCAACCCATACACTCACATGCAGTAGTCAAGGATGCTTGGACACTGCAGGCACGTTTCAAAACATTTATTGACGAGAACACACATGGTATCAACAGGAACAGTCATTGTAAACAAGGTCATGCTGACCGGAAATCGATAGGTATACATTAGGCATTCATCAAGCTGGTAAACATTTGAATATTCGTGCATGGTCAATACAATGTTCTTCAATAAGGACAGTTCGTGGCGTCGCCCTGGGATTACTGACTAAACGCGTCAGATACCTTAATCACTTTGACACATAGGTGCAACTTGGCATTCCCCGCCAATTGCACATTATCAGGCTGTAGTATCATAGCCGAAAACACAGGCCTCGTTCTGACGTCGGCTGTGTACTTCTGATAAGCAGGTTACCATCAACCCTGCAGTAATGCTTATTGTAGACATAAATATGCCGCCAATCTGCGGCTCCCACAATATATCTTCGTCACTGGATTTCTGGATGGTATGAAGACTAATAGTCTTGAATGGCTACCTTGAGCACAACATATAAGTTCTGAAATGGAGGACCGGTGAGCTGCAGTTCACAGACTAGGCAATCTTCTAACATGTTCTGCTACCGAAAGCATAGTAATGGAAAAAGTCGGTATTACCTGTAACCGAGTCCACAGAACTTAACAAGGAACTCTGCTGTCATTCCAACGCACAGAGATTCACTGGGGAAAACTGCCAGTGCAGTCACTTCGAAGATTCTCCCCGAAAAACACAATGGACTCTCGTCCCTTCAGAAACCAGGACACTTCCCGGCTTGCCGGAAGTCTAACGCAACTCCCGCTTAAAAAAACCTGCCCATGGGCATACGCCCGAACTGTCTACCTTTGACCCTAAAGGTCAAACACAATGAATGAATAAACAAGGGAAGACAACCCCTAATCAACCTGACATCGCAGGTAAAGACACAATTATTCTTATGATAAAAACATAAGCAAATAACTTGACAGATGACTCCGTCAAAAATGACAGCAACATATTACTACCACCCCCCTGTAAAAAAAAATGAAATTTTTTTTTTTTAATATGTCCATGAGCAAGATTGCACAAGTATCACTTATGTGCTCATGAAAAAATGAACCTAATATCAGGTACAATAGACGCATGAACAAAGCGTCTGAAGAGGATACAAATCATCTCCCAACATAGGAGAAAATATCTCCTTTAAGCCAAACAAACTAAGGGGGTACCATTAAAGAAACCGAAGTTGCTGGCAATACCAATCATATATCAATCATTACTAAATACTATAATTATAGCAATATACAAATGTCATGAATTACAATGCTATATTAGCAACATATCACTGATGGATGGACAAAATGAAATTTGTTAAATTATCTAAACATCATCCAAATACATTTGTATTACAACATATTATGATATTATGTACAGACCTAAGTCCGAAAGTGTATCAGGAAAAACTAGGACACAAGAGCTAAGTAGATTCATGTTGAGATCTACCATCACAACGAGATCTATCAAAATTATGATCTCTGTTGAGACCATTGCTCTTATTTGAACTCCATTTACCATAGTTATGAAAAGTTGTGTTATTACCCTTATGATCAAAATTCCTATCAGTAGGATTTTGTTGTCCATAGAAATAATTATTATGAGATTGGTAACCTCTATCAAAGTTCTTATAGTTACTGGTACCAACGTATTGAGGACAATTAAATTGCCTCCAGTTCTTTGAAGAAGAACCGTTACGTGATGTACGCGTTTGGTACTGGTCACAATCACGATTATTTCTCTTAGTAAAATTGCTTTTATTTTTTCCTGTAGCAATATGCTTAATAGGTATATCGTACTGACTGAGCTGAGTACGATGGGTACTAACAGTTTTGTTTTCTTTTACCAACTTATCAGAAATCTGGGAATTCGATGCACGGTTTCCCTGAGGAATCTTGACATGACACTTATCAAAGTCCTCACCGTGATCCAAACTTGATTTACCTTTGTTGGTCTGATGCCAACTACCATTAGAGGCAGTATCGTAATTCCGTGGGAAACCATATTTGCCACGAAAATTTTTGTTCCCATATTGCTTAATGTTACTATGAGCATTGAGTGTCTGTCGCTGGCTCTTTGCATTTGTAGCATATTGATCTTCAGATTTATGTTTATCTCTATCCACGTTAGTAGTAGATAATATCTTATTGTCCAAAACAATATCTAATAAACCATCAATTCTGTTGCGAAGTTTTGCAATTTCTACTTCTGCAACAGCTTTCTCTCTAGAAATAGCTTTATGAACTCTTTCGTTGACTTTAGCATGAAGTCTGTTGCAATCTAACTTTAAGTCGTCTAACTGTGAAGTTAGAGTCTTCTCTTTAACTATTCTATCTCTAAGATCGTTACTCAACTTTTCCTTTTGAGATGTAGTTTCTAAAACCTTAGCTTTCTCTTGAACAAGTTCAAGTCTGAGTGCTTCCATATCACTATGATGAGTAGTCCTAAGTTCATCAACTTTCTCATCTTTTTCTTTATTCGCTCTCAACTGTGTCAACTCCAGTTGTAGTTACTGAATCTCAATATCCTTCTTATTCTTGAACATCTTCATCTCCTCCAGAGATTCCATACTCTTCTTCATAGCAGTACTTCGCAGAAGATTCACCTCACTTCTTAACTCCAGAATTGTTTCCTCATAAGCCTTCTTGTCTTGTCCGGCCTGAAGTTGTACTTTGCGACACATTTCTTGCGCACTAGCAAGTTCTAAGTTTGCTTTATGTAAGTCATCTTCCTGTCTCTTAGCTTCAATCCTTTCAGGAACAACCATATCCTTCTCAGGGAATATAGCATTCTTTTCTTTAAGTTGGCTCTCGAGATTACTATTATCATGCAAGAGACGAAAAAAAGGTTTTATTATAGGACTTTTCCCGTTCCTGAACCTGAACTTTTAACATCTCACAGTCCATTTTGACTTGCTTTAGCTCACTATTAAGAGACTGTTCTTTACCGAGATGATTGTTCTTCATTAAGCTCACTTCAACTTCTAATTCTTTTTTCTCCTTTTCCAGTTGAGATTGTCTCAATTTATTCTCACTAGGAAGAGCTAATGTTTCTATAATCTTCCACAGTAGTTTTAAATCAAGCGTAGAAGAGTTCACCTTATCTACCTGATTATCCATCATCTGTTTTAATGAGGTAACTTCATCTTCTAACCCTCTTTTCTGACTAACCCAATCTCTATTCTGACTAACACAATTTCTAATATGTCTATTATTAGTTTCTATATGAAACTCCACTTCCCTCTTCAGTGTAGCATTTTCAGAATTTATTTCTGAGAACTTCTTCTCATTCTGCATTTTTAACTGTTGTAGCTGATCTGTAAGAGCTTTATTTTTACCCTGAAGCTCATTTATCATTTTTTTCAACGCAACAATATTACTGCCTTGAGTCGTAAGTTCAGCTTCCTTATAAAAAACAGTAGATATAAACTTAGAAAGTCTCACTGCTTTCTCTGTTGAATAGCCGTTTTTATAATAACACCTAGCATATTCTTCAAGACCATCACTCGTCTGAAGTAGGAATTGCTCTGTGGCATAATCCTCACAGTCTTCATCAAATAAATGTAATTTTTTTCTTCCTTCCTGAAGAAAATAATGTACACCATCCATCATTTTTGACATTATGTCTGATAATGTGAGATCAGACCTGAAAAATTAACTAAATTACCTTATTGTTACGTGCAGTCTTTGATATCTTACAATATTATACATTGGTATACTTGTTATGTTCGCAAATATTTTGTAAACAAAATAGATACTTTTTAGTGCTTAAGGAAAAGTCATTATTGAGTTACTTCCCTTGAAAGTTGTGTCGTCTCTTTCGATCGAACTCCGCGGATGAATCCAGTTTTACTGCGATTTATTCTTTGTTTGGGTAGTAATAGATTGTTCTTGCTTCAGAATATCTATGGCCTGAATTTATGTGTATTGTTTGTCTGTGTAGGACGAGTCTGTCTTATATCTGTATATCTTTACATATCTAAGTCGAACTATATGTTCTTTTGTCTCTAGAGAGGTCAAAGGCTATTCGGCGGATGTGTCGCTAGAGAGGTGTGATTTGGCTTCGCACTGATGGGCTGTGTTTTTCTATGTCGGCTTGTCGCCGGAAAAAGTGATCTCTATATTTATGGGGAAAGTGATAGTCGTCTAGACCTATCGTGTATGCTTTACCCCAGTGTTCATTCTTATTGCCAAGGAATGGCAGAATCATATTTCTGATACCAAGGTAATGAAAGATACTCTTTTGAACTCTCGTACGAAGCCACCGTTTTTCGATAGGTACGATTTGTACGTCTGAGAAGATACATTTAACTAGATGAAAAACGACTCTGATTCCTAGCAGCACTATATCCTGTAGAATGCAGTCAATTGTTCATGATAAAATCTACAGAGTAATGAAATGTTTAATGAATGACTAACTTTAAGACAGATTCATTATCTGTATCCAAACGTGAGTGACAGCTCACGAGAGAAGCCATCTTGTAACTAAACATTTTGTGACTTTCAAGAAGAGAAAGGGATACCCCGTATTATCGCTTGATTAGTCCAGAGATCACTGCTACACATGAGAACCCATTGCTAGCGGTTCAATATAATTATATGGAAAAATCTGTGCTGGACATTATGTTAAGGAATCTTCGCTAGACGAGGCTAGGTCTAGAAGCCATCTTGGATATTGTTTATAATCTGACGTGCTTTGTCAGTAAACTCAGTTGATATATATATATGGGCAATACTGAGTGCTTGGCTACTGACAGTCCATTATATTATTATTCTACATGAGTGCCCATGTAACATTGCAAGACCATTTATCCACTGTACCATGATGTATGATGCCAACCTGTGATTTGTCACTATCTGTGCTGTCGAGTGTGTACGTCCAATTAAACTGTAGTAAAGGTACACAGTCGTTGGTGTCGATGACTTCCAGCCATACATGAGTGTGAGAAAAGAACATTTGTCAACACTACGAACTCTTCTTATCATTCTCACATTATACACTCAATCTATGTCTACACACCACTGCGTAGGTCAAGTTGACATTCCATACTCAAACCACGAGCAACACAACAACACAGTATTTAACTCTGGTGATGTTCGAGTGAGCTTCAGATTTTTCAGCATGTCTCTTGCTCAGGGCAAGGGTCTTGTATTAAAAGAGTTTATCAACCGTTGATGACCTTCGTCTTCCAGCACACACCCATCATTAACACCATGTATTTATCAACTGATGATGATGACGTCTGTCTCCCAAGAAAGAGACATTTATCAACTGGTGGACCAGCTTTCTGGGTTTGACCTCGCAGAAGTTCAGAAGTCAACAGATTACCGATACCAGACCGTTTCCTGTGGCTGATACGACACACTTGCAGTATTGGTTTGCTCTTTGTCAACACTTCGTCACGTGACCTGTCAAGTGAATGCAGTATGTAGGTCAGCGTTGTTGACATTTGTACATTAGACATTACAGAGTTTCACAGAACAGTTGGATCAATTCTTGTCAATGTTAACAGGAAGACAGTATTATTGAACTAAGAAGTCCTATTTTCATCGATGGATCTTCTTGTTTTCTATATATGAACTTTAATATTTAAGGCCAGTATGTTTAATTGAATAAAGTGGCAGTTTGTTTATTTTCATAAAAATAACTTTGCCATTACTGTAAAACTGAGCCTATTTTGCAACACATACTATCATACACATAATTTATATATTTATGTTTACATGTTATTTGTTTGTATAGTATGTTAGTTTCTATGTCAGCGGGTTGTGTTTAGGTTGGGCGGAGTCCTCACAACAGAATATCCCACGTCATAGAGGGTCCGTTGTGGGCGTTTTCTATAGGTGCAATTTTCTTGATTGAAAATTTGCTGCGACAACTGTTGCTTTTGTGTTAGCTGTGAAGACTGTAATTATTGTTATTTTTGTAATATTTCTTTGTTCTTTAGTTTTGTTTTGATTTGTTTGTAATTTGTTGGTCTACCCTTTTCTATCTTTCAGTTCTATTCACAATTTATATTCATATACTGTGACGTCATTTGTGTTGTTATCCCTTGCAGATTCAGTGATTATTTTCATTGATTTCCCTATTTGATTTATTTGATTTCTGCAAACGTTTTCGTATTGTCAGTCCTGTTTGTACTTTATGTATTCTGTTGGTTGACATATGTTTTATATAGGTATATTTCATAAGACACTATTGCCTGTGCACTGCACTTGGATTATGGCATAAACCAGTTCTTGATTATTATTACTTTTATACAAGACCTTATTAAGGCTTGTGACCCACAGATATTGGGATAGTGTACTGATTAATCAAGTCATTAAGAACTTGTGGTATTATTATTGTTTCAAGTGATTAGTATTATTGTTAGACATCATGTCTACATTAGAATACTTCATTACACAAGGGAAATCCCTTGATAAAACTGGTCAACAATTAGAAGAATGAGCGGTTGCTCAATATGACAAAGCATTAGCTGCTGAAGAGAGAAAATCTGCTGCTGCTGCTGAAGAGAGAAAAGCTGCTGCAGAAGAGAGAAAAGTTGCTGCAGAAGAGAGAAAAGCTCTGGCTGAAGAGAAAAGATTAGAAAGAGAAGCTGAGGCTGCTGCTGAACAAAAGAAATTGCAGATGCAGGTGGAGCAAAGGAGATTTGAAGCTGAACAAAAAAAATTAGAAAGAGAAGCTGCTGCTGAACAAAAAAGATTAGACAGAGAGGCTGAAGAAAAAAAAGCAATAAGAGAACATGAATTTGAGTTAGAGAAATTGAGATTGACAAGTATGAGTAATGTTAATCAGGCATCTAGTGGTAATGGTAAACCTTCTACTTACAAGGTTAAGGTTCCACCGTTCAGTCAGTCCAGTGACGATATTACATTCTGGCTGGATAGATTTGAACGTTCTTGTCGTACACATAATGTGGATAAATCACAATACTCTAATCAATTAGCAGAAAACTTGAAAGGTGAATCTTTGACTAGATTATGCCTTGTAGGAGAAGCAGATAAGGATAATTATGATGTCATTAGGGCGGCTTTGATAAAAAAATACCAGCTAAGTGAGGAAGGCTATCGCCTTTTGTTTAAGACGATGGTGCCTGAGACAGGTGTAGAATTCTCAGAATTCACTGCAAAGGCACGTCTCACAGTTGATCGTTGGATTGAGCTTTCCAAAACAGAAAAAACGTATGAAGGACTTATGGATTTGTTGCTCAGAGATAAGATTATGTCATGTGTGAACAAACCATTCCTTGAATTTATACATGAGCGTAAACCCAAATCTCTAAAGGAAATGGAAGAATATTGTTCCCAATATGTCACTGCACACCCCGACGTGACTTTTGGCAACACTAAGATTAAGGAGAGTATGCCAGTTGCTTCAGCAACACCATACAATCCCAATTATTCACACAGATTTCAGGGACCTCAAAACAGATTTGATAAAAAAGGTAACCATAATAGTTATCAAAACCAAGGTAACCAATCATTTCAGGGTTCTTCTTCAAAGAACTGGAGACAAGCTGATAGCTCTCGACACAGGGGTGGTCATAATTATAGGAATTTCCGTAGAGGAAGTAATTATAGAAACTATCCGGGTTATCCGTCTTGGAGTCAACAAGATCATAATTACAGAGATACTCATTATAATGAATATGATAATGGTAACCAAGGGAACTATGACTCAAACCCAAATAGGGGTTACAATAGAGGTAACAATAACTACAGAGGTGATAATAACCGAGGTAGATCTCAAAACAAAAGACATAAACCACATTTTCAGGCAAACTCTGCACAACAAGAGTCCCATGAAGCCTATAAACAGAGTAAAGATAATAATGATGCTAGTAATATGGCATGTGCCGCTTTTGATTTTGGGAGAGCATCTCAGTGCCCCCAATGCAAAACATTATTTGAGCCAACCACAGTGTCTACTTTAAGCTGTGGCCATCCTCTTCCTGCTCTTCCGGCATCAGTCGCGCATGATGGAAGAGGTTCTCTTGTCTTACATAAGGGTTTAGTGAATAACAATCCAGTCTCTGTGCTATTTGATTCTGGATGCACCACAATTGGTGTTAGGCAGTCACTCGTAGATCCTTCCCGTGCCACTGGACAAGTAGTCAAATGTGTAACATTTGGCGGCACATTAGAGAAATACTCTACTGCTATCATTAGGATTGCTACTCCTTTCTTTACAGGAGATGTACACGCATGTCTTCTTCCGAATCCGATCGCTGACCTCATCATCGGTCGCATTCATGGAGTCAAAGAATGCACTCCGCAACAAATTTCCGCGTGGGAAAGGCAAAACATGCAGATTGCTAACGCTGTAGTCACTAGAGCTCAGGCTCTTAATATGCCTCAAACTTCATCTACTGAAGATAATGAAGTGCATAACCAAAATGATCCCTTGGTAATTTCTCGTGACTCGTTTATAAAACAGCAAGAAGATGATCCCACTCTGAAGAAATTCTTCATTCTTGCAACTAAAGGTGATCCGAATAAAGACACAAGTCGTAAATCGTGGATTACAAAGAAGAATGGCGTACTTGTACGTATGGTTCAAGACTCCATTACGTCAAGTCATTCTAAAATCCTGGTTCCCAAGAACTTGAGAGTTAAAATTTTGCAGCACGCTCACGACTCTCAGTGTGCTGACACATGGGTTTTTCCCGTACTAAATCAAGAGTCCTTGCGGCTTTCTTTTGGCCATTGGTAAACAAGGACATACGGATTTATTGTCGATCTTGTAAAGTATGTCAGGAAGTTAAATCCAAAGGTCCACGGCATGCTGCACCCATTCAGGCGGCGGACATTCCTATTCGGCCGTTTCAAAAAATGGCCATAGACATTATTGGTCCATTTAAGATCAAGTCTGCCAGAGGACATCAGTTTATCTTGACGTGTGTTGATATGTGCACACGTTGGCCAGAGGCTATTCCTCTGAAGAGCATTACTACTGCTGATATTGCAGATGCTCTTTGGCTTATATTTTCTTGTCTGGGGTTCCCCGGAGAGATATTGTCAGACCATGGCACCCAACTAATATCAGATACCATGTCTCAAGTAATGTCTACTCTGCAGATAGATAGATCTTTAAGTAGTATCTACCATCCAATGTCTAATGGTATGGTCGAACGCCTTAATAGAACACTTAAAAACTTACTAGGGAAGATAACTGAGGATCATCCTCAAGACTGGGACAGAGTTTTACCTGCGGCCCTCTTCGCTTACAGAGAGGTACCCAATGAACATACAGGATTTTCTCCCTTTGAACTCGTCTTTGGCGCGCGTCCGCGCGGCCCTATGTCGTTGCTTCACGATCTCATAACATCTGACAATATTGACGATGACACAAAGTCATCCTACGAATATGTCATCGCGTTGAGACAAAAGATTATCGAAGCATGCAAATTAGCAAGTTCTTCTTCTGAATTTGCGAAACAGAAGGCAAGGCAATTTGCCAATAAGAAGAGATGCTTACGACAACTTTGTCCTGGTGACAAAGCATTTGTATTACTACCTTGTAGGGAAAACAGACTACTTATTTCTTGGAAAGGTCCGTACGATATAATATCGAAAATTTCCGATGTCGACTATATTGTCGATATTGATGGGAAGCATAAAACCTTCCACATCAATATGCTTACTGAATTCCATGAACGTCCGGATTATTTGCAACCCATTTTCCAAGCAACGGACGATTCTCCAGTACAACATGGTCATTACTCATCACTGTCCGTGATACAGGATGAGGAAACAAGTTTTTCAGATGTAAATCTTCCTCTTCCAATGATCCCACTTCATTCTAGTGAATCATGGAAGAACGTTACTGTCTCTCCTAATTTGTCTCTAGGAGAACAGCGACAAGTTTCAACTATGTTGCAAACATTTCAGGATGTACTCACTGACATCCCTGGACAAACGCATGTCCTTGAACATGACATTGTTCTAACTGACCATACTCCTATTAGGGTTAGACCTTATCCTATACCTATACATTTTCAAGCACAGGTTGAGAAAGAGTTGGATGAGATGATAGATTTGAAAATAATCGAACCATCCACCTCTGCATATTCTTCGCCGATGGTTATTGTTCGAAAAAAAGACAATAACATACGTCTTTGCGTTGACTATCGAAAATTGAATCAAGTAACGAAGTTCGATGCCGAACCTATGCCTTTACTGGAAGAGCTACTTACTCGACTCTCCAAATCTCATTTTTTCACTAAACTTGATTTGTCTAAAGGATATTGGCAAGTTCCTTTATCTGAACGCGCCAAACCTCTCACGGCTTTTTCAACACCTAGAGGTTTGTTCCAATGGAATTTTATGCCTTTCGGTCTTATGAACGCACCAGCTACATTCGTACGCATGATGCGCCGAATTCTATCTTATAGGTCAGATGTCATTGCATATCTAGACGACATCTGTCTTTTCAGCGATACTTGGGAAGATCACTATTCAGGGTTAGATGAATTGCTGTCTACTTTGCGCGAGCACAACCTGACAGCGAAACCCTCTAAAGCCTATATTGGTTTTAGCGAAATTTCTTTCCTAGGCCACCGAGTTGGTCATGGTTTCCTAAAGACAGAGGACCATAATACTAGTAAGATACTTAACATCTCGATCCCTAAGACTAAAAAACAGGGGAGAAGTCTGTTAGGTCTTATTCAATTTTATGGCAGATTCATTCAGAATCTATCCTCTATCATGGCACCTCTTTCAACACTTCTAAAGAAAGGTTCGCCTAATATGGTCCACTGGTCTCAGGAATGCCAATGCTCTCTGGATAAGATTAAAACATTGTTTTCAACACCACCTATTTTAGTGCTACCTACTAAAGATAAGACATTCGTTCTTCGTAGTGACGCTTCATCCACTGGGATTGGAGCGGCACTAATGCAAGAGTACTCTGGAACTCTGCATCCTGTAATGTATATTTCCAGAAAACTTAATGCGGCAGAAAGGAATTATTCGGTTTTAGACCGTGAGCTATTAGCTATGGTTTGGTCGATCCTCAACCTACAGAGATTCCTTCTAGGCGCACATTTCATAGTAGAAACCGACCAAAAAGCTCTTACTGCTATACAGAGTAAGAATTTGAAGAGCTCGAGGTCTACTCGATATGCAATTGCTCTTCAACCTTTTCATTTCTCTGTGCGAGCTATTCGTGGATCAGATAATGTGATGGCAGACATTCTGTCAAGATGCCCACATGATTCCACATAACTATTAGGGCTTAGACTTCTTGATATGTCTAGTTCTATAGTAGTTCCTTTTCTATATCATGATAGATACACATTTGTAATTTAATAATATAATGATTGTATCACTACATAGCGGTTCATTGATGTTTATTCACCGCTGTGCTTTGATGATTTTTCTTCATAAATCATAAATGTAAGATATCTAATACGAAATTATGGTGTGAATTTTTTAGGCATCGTGTAATTGCCAGAATTGTATTATACTTTGATGACACCTTCCTGGAAAAATTTACTTGTAGAGAAATAATTTCTCTCAGTTTATGAGACACATTCTCACCAGTCGCTCCATAAGTCGACTTAGCCTCATATTAGGCGTTATATTTATTCCTGATATTTTCATCTGCGCATTATTCATGCGTTGTGAGCCTATTGTACGTTGCTCCTAGATGTATTTCAAAAAAAAAAAAAATGTTCCATTTTTTTTTTTCCCGGGAGGTGTGGTAAGACTGTTACGTGCAGTCTTTGATATCTTACAATATTATACATTGGTATACTTGTTATGTTCGCAAATATTTTGTAAACAAAATAGATACTTTTTAGTGCTTAAGGAAAAGTCATTATTGAGTTACTTCCCTTGAAAGTTGTGTCGTCTCTTTCGATCGAACTCCGCGGATGAATCCAGTTTTACTGCGATTTATTCTTTGTTTGGGTAGTAATAGATTGTTCTTGCTTCAGAATATCTATGGCCTGAATTTATGTGTATTGTTTGTCTGTGTAGGACGAGTCTGTCTTATATCTGTATATCTTTACATATCTAAGTCGAACTATATGTTCTTTTGTCTCTAGAGAGGTCAAAGGCTATTCGGCGGATGTGTCGCTAGAGAGGTGTGATTTGGCTTCGCACTGATGGGCTGTGTTTTTCTATGTCGGCTTGTCGCCGGAAAAAGTGATCTCTATATTTATGGGGAAAGTGATAGTCGTCTAGACCTATCGTGTATGCTTTACCCCAGTGTTCATTCTTATTGCCAAGGAATGGCAGAATCATATTTCTGATACCAAGGTAATGAAAGATACTCTTTTGAACTCTCGTACGAAGCCACCGTTTTTCGATAGGTACGATTTGTACGTCTGAGAGGATACATTTAACTAGATGAAAAACGACTCTGATTCCTAGCAGCACTATATCCTGTAGAATGCAGTCAATTGTTCATGATAAAATCTACAGAGTAATGAAATGTTTAATGAATGACTAACTTTAAGACAGATTCATTATCTGTATCCAAACGTGAGTGACAGCTCACGAGAGAAGCCATCTTGTAACTAAACATTTTGTGACTTTCAAGAAGAGAAAGGGATACCCCGTATTATCGCTTGATTAGTCCAGAGATCACTGCTACACATGAGAACCCATTGCTAGCGGTTCAATATAATTATATGGAAAAATCTGTGCTGGACATTATGTTAAGGAATCTTCGCTAGACGAGGCTAGGTCTAGAAGCCATCTTGGATATTGTTTATAATCTGACGTGCTTTGTCAGTAAACTCAGTTGATATATATATATATGGGCAATACTGAGTGCTTGGCTACTGACAGTCCATTATATTATTATTCTACATGAGTGCCCATGTAACATTGCAAGACCATTTATCCACTGTACCATGATGTATGATGCCAACCTGTGATTTGTCACTATCTGTGCTGTCGAGTGTGTACGTCCAATTAAACTGTAGTAAAGGTACACAGTCGTTGGTGTCGATGACTTCCAGCCATACATGAGTGTGAGAAAAGAACATTTGTCAACACCACGAACTCTTCTTATCATTCGCACATTATACACTCAATCTATGTCTACACACCACTGCGTAGGTCAAGTTGACATTCCATACTCAAACCACGAGCAACACAACAACACAGTATTTAACTCTGGTGATGTTCGAGTGAGCTTCAGATTTTTCAGCATGTCTCTTGCTCAGGGCAAGGGTCTTGTATTAAAAGAGTTTATCAACCGTTGATGACCTTCGTCTTCCAGCACACACCCATCATTAACACCATGTATTTATCAACTGATGATGATGACGTCTGTCTCCCAAGAAAGAGACTTATCACTTATCCCACTTCAATGGGAGACAAGTCTGAAATGCTAGACTTGTATACTCACTTCACTTTATTTCACTCTCTTAGTCTTAGACAAAGACCTTGTATGGTCCTCTTGTTTATAATGTAACAAAAAATCACTTGAGTACCTGTGGAAAATAATTTCTTTATATCCCACTCACTATGGGCACAAGTCTTTTTTTTTTTATAAAGAACTTGAATATGTATTTCACCTTGTCTCAATCTTTGTGGATAACAAGTCTTTTATCAAAGAACTTGTATAAATATCTTAGATAATAATATTTTATTAACAATCTCTATATGAAGAGTGTACCTTATCAATAACAATAATAATACATGACCAAGTATATGTATGTAGACTGTGTATGACAATAATGTAGAACAATCATAAATACAAAGACAAAGATACAGAACAATGACCGAAAACGTTCGCGGAAGTCAAATAAACAATACAGCAAAAAGTAAAGAAAATGTTACACAAATGTGTAATGATGACCGCGAAAAATAAACAAGACAAATGGCAACACTGTTATAAACGAAAAGGTGTAAAGAAATAAACGGAAGGAATGAGAGAAGAACAGATACAAACAAAATTAATCGAAAATCAAAGAACGGAAAAATAACGAAAACAACACTAACTGATGTCATCACAGCTAAAAAAAAAATAGCAACAAAAGTCGCTAGCAAATTTCAATTAAGAAAATTGCAATCCCTCCAGAACGCTTACAGTAACCCTCGATTAAGTGGCATATTTACTGTAAGACCCACCAACCGAAAACCCGCAGAAAAACACAAGAAAAATACACAACAATAGTACAATTAACATAAATAACAATCAATTCAATGTGTTGCAAAATAAGTTCAGTCACAGCTGAAACTAAAGTAAATTTCTTGCTCCTTGCGAACACAGAAACAAAATGTCAAGCGCGCACTGAATGTCAAATCCACTGTAGCATAAAGTGGTATTCACGAACAAAAGTTACTATGACCTTCTCGACTTAGGACTTGCACATAGAATGTTTACAATTTCCACGTACTGTTTACAAACAGGAACTTGACCTCGAACAATGTAGCTTGAATGCTCGGGCGTAGAAAAGTCTGTTGTTGACTGAAACGTGTAAACGACCAGCGGTACCGTTTACAAAAAAGGACTCGATTTGCAGTTGTGGTCCACGTAGCAAATGCCTAGATGTTAACTTCAGTACTTGTCCTGTTGTTGTTCAAGCAGCATTATAACATAAATGCTAGCACTGTTTATCTGGGTCAACAGTTGATGACCTATTTCTGTCCTGTGTAGACAAAACTTTAAAGCATAGAGTATGTGTGTTATTCTCAGTTGTCCACTTTTTTCCTCATGACATGTAGCACATGTAGAAATGTAAATTTCTGGACAACACTGGAGGCATAATAAATGTAGCATAAGTCCACGGAAATGTTAATTTCTCGCTCTGTCCAGCTTAAACCCACAAATGTAAGGTGTACTTGTCCTTCTCACGAAAATAGCCCCATGAAATGTAAATTTCTGGACCACATTAATGTCATCAATAATGTTAATTGCTCGCTCTGTCCACCAGAAATGTATCAGAAGAGCCCACGTAACTGGTCCACCAAAAATGTACCTGTACTTTTTTCTCTTGGTGAGGTGATCACTGGCCCAAGACAGTATACATGTTGTTAGGTGTGTAGTGCGAGCGTATGATGAACTGAGTGTGGGTGCGAATGAAGGCGCGAATGTGTTTAGGCTCGTATATATGTAGACCCTGCAACCCATACACTCACATGCAGTAGTCAAGGATTCTTGGACACTGCAGGCACGTTTCAAAACATTTATTGACGAGAACACACATGGTATCAACAGGAACAGTCATTGTAAACAAGGTCATGCTGACCGGAAATCGATAGGTATACATTAGGCATTCATCAAGCTGGTAAACATTTGAATATTCGTGCATGGTCAATACAATGTTCTTCAATAAGGACAGTTTTGGCGCCGCCCTGGGATTACTGACTAAACGCGTCAGATACCTTAATCACTTTGACACATAGGTGCAACTTGGCATTCCCCGCCAATTGCACATTATCAGGCTGTAGTATCATAGCCGAAAACACAGGCCTCGTTCTGACGTCGGCTGTGTACTTCTGATAAGCAGGTTACCATCAACCCTGCAGTAATGCTTATTGTAGACATAAATATGCCGCCAATCTGCGGCTCCCACAATATATCTTCGTCACTGGATTTCTGGATGGTATGAAGACTAATAGTCTTGAATGGCTACCTTGAGCACAACATATAAGTTCTGAAATGGAGGACCGGTGAGCTGCAGTTCACAGACTAGGCAATCTTCTAACATGTTCTGCTACCGAAAGCATAGTAATGGAAAAAGTCGGTATTACCTGTAACCGAGTCCACAGAACTTAACAAGGAACTCTGCTGTCATTCCAACGCACAGAGATTCACTGGGGAAAACTGCCAGTGCAGTCACTTCGAAGATTCTCCCCGAAAAACACAATGGACTCTCGTCCCTTCAGAAACCAGGACACTTCCCGGCTTGCCGGAAGTCTAACTCAACTCCCGCTTAAAAAAACCTGCCCATGGGCATACGCCCGAACTGTCTACCTTTGACCCTAAAGGTCAAACACAATGAATGAATAAACAAGGGAAGACAACCCCTAATCAACCTGACATCGCAGGTAAAGACACAATTATTCTTATGATAAAAACATAAGCAAATAACTTGACAGATGACTCCGTCAAAAATGACAGCAACAGTCTGCAACGCATATATTCACACTGCGGAAAAGCCAGCCAAGGCATAACCACACAGACAGTTTTATTTCCTCCTAGTGGTAGCATTTCTGATGTAACTAAAACAAGTAGTTATTTGAAAAATACATGCTCGCAAGATGAAGGAGAGGAAAGATGGCGGACTTGTGTAAAATTTTAGTTGACGATAGACGATGACAAAAATTCGAAATTTTAAACCATTCTGAAGTTCCCCATAAGAATTATATTGTAGTATGGCGTAGAGTTAGCTGAGTAAGAATGTACTTTAAATAGTATGATAGTCCCAGTATTAGAGAAGTTATTGAAGAAATACTAATATCTAAGAACACACGACCAGACACACTGGCGTTCCTGCTCATGTTTTTTTTTTGGTAACGTTAGGGGGACGCGAGCTGGAAAAAGAGGCAGGGTGGTACATTCAAATTCGCTTGGGGTGAACAGAGTATGAATGGGAAAGGGGAACGGTAGGAGAAATGTAATCCTAACGTGATATCTTTTGTATTGGGCATGACTAGAGCAGACTAGCCAATCGACCACCAGTTATTCAAAATTATTTTGGGTTTTTCATTCAAACTGCATTTGAATTCAAGTAGTAGAACGTTACGATTGGCTAGTGCTGGTAGATATTAGCAAAAGGCTTTGACTATTCATTGCCAGTTGAACTAATATTTGTATACAGATACGCTGAAAAACAGCTGTGTTAATTTTAAACTTAAATAAAGAATAAATTCACAGTCTGTGCAGTTCGAAGGAAGCTGAGGCCATTTCTTCACCAAATCAGCGTCATTTGTTTATATATTTCTTGATTGTGGTAAGGATATTTTATGAAATTTAATATGTTTGGTCCAACTACAAAGTTAGATACTGCTATTGGGGAAAAAGTGAAGGACATGTCGGAAGCAGACATTGTTGAGTCCACACATTAAACGGTATCTGAATGATGTATGTTGTTATAATTATGTTGACATATTATTGTATTAAAATAGTTTAGCAAGCCTCTGTGTTCAATGAACACTGTTTAACATGCCTGAAGCAAATATAAGTGTAAAGAAAAGAAGAGAAGATCATATCACAGGAAATGTGGTTACTCCACATTATTGTATGGAGGAAAAGTATGTGAACGTACAGTGGCGTATCGACTATAAGAACTTGAGGTGTGGTCACAACCAGGTGGGAGTCCTGTACAATTCGGGGCGAGTGCATTTGTAAGGCACGCGAGGCTGACCCCATACCCACGTAGGAAATTAAGTGTTAGAATAAATGATCAGAGATAAAAGGCCAGGGTGTCCTTTTGTTGCAGAGGGTCTATGTTCCTGTTGCCGGCTGGTGACAGGAAACCTGCTGAGTGCTTATAAACGCCAACCAGTCTCCAACCAGACTTATATGCTGTCGAATATCCAGTAGGAGCTTTGGCGAGTGTTGAACTTGAAATTTCTGCAACTACCCATTGAATTATCTTACAACAAGGACTCCCAGGTGAAGAGTTAAACATCTGGGACATCTCTGACATTTTCTTGTGTTTCAAAATATTACACAGGAATTTTATGGGGGTAGGATGAACTACAGCCCTCATATACAGTGACTCTCCCGTTAGATAAATAAAGTGAACTCTGTAATATTTCATACAGGAAGGACATTTATAAATACATAATAACTTTTAGTTATTGGGCAGATTGTCCCAACATTTTAAATTGTTCTTTCTGTAAACTATCTTGTCCTTATTTTCGAAGACCTGTCCACAAGCTATGAATGGACAGGCAAAATAAATTGCAAAAAATATGTTCAAAGAAAAACTTAACTGATAGAGTTATTATATTCTTTATAGAAACTTAAAGTGTTTGACTGTTGTGTACCATCACTTCATTTCTCCCCTAGACACTAGGTACACCATACACTAGAGCCATAAGAGTGACCGTGTGAGACCTAGGGAGGTAGCTGTAGGTTCTCTGCACATAATTCATCATCATCATTTACAGAGTCAGAGGCCTACATTTGCTTGACCTCACACGGTGATAGCAGAAACCTTTTCATTCTTTTTAGGATACCATCATAACCTCCCCAGCAAAATCAACTTTGCTACACTAATGAGGGAAGCAAAGGTGGGGAACCCACGTTGGACGAGTTGCTCGAAACCGAATGAGGGATGCCGGTGGGAATAAAGAGGACTGATCAAGGTGGTCGATTCTCATACTCTGTTACAATTCTGCTATTTCATATGTATGTAAATCTGATTGTATTTGATTTTTTTCTTTAGATATTGGTGTTGTCAAGATTAAATTATAATAAACAACAAGAAACTTAACTTTGTGTGTTGGTCAGACCCATACCCAATTAACCGTAGTTTTTCACGTTTGTGTGTGTCTTGTTGTCCCATAACTGTGTGTGCATGTAGCTAAACTTATATTTATGTGCATGAGGAGTGCAAGGTTGTCTTGTACTAAATTACAGTCGTATAGATAGGCTGGAATAGAGAAACTACTCATTCCAGAGACATATCTTTCTCCTTAAGCTAAATCCCGTGAAAATCTATTTCTCACACCTTTCTCACGTACGTATCACCATCCACTCTACTCAGACGAGCAAAAGAATAACTCACAAAATATCCGTACGACAGTCATTTTGTATCGAAACAATTCGCTGAGGGGTCATTTTGTATCAAAAAAATGCAATGAATGGTAATTTTGTATCGAAACAATTCGCTGATGGATCATTTTGTATCGAAACAATGCGCTTAAGGGTAATTTTGTATCGAAACAATTCGCTGAGGGGTAATTTTGTATCGAAAAAATGCGATGAGGGGTAATTTTGTATCGAAATAATTCGCTGAGGGGTAATTTTGTATCGAAACAATTCGCTGAGGGGTAATTTTGTATCGAAATAAAACGGTGAGGTGTCATTCAGTATCGAACCTAATATATTGAAGTGTCATTTTTTATGGAAACAACACTTTGAAATGTCTCTTTGTACAGAAACAATCCGTTGAGGTGTCTTGTTGTACTGAAAACAATACGCTCAGGTGTCTTGTTGTACTGAAACAATACGTTGAGGTGTCTTGTTGAACTGAAACAATACGTTCAGGTGTCTTGTTGTACTGAAACAATACGTTGAGGTGTCTTGTTGTACTGAAACAATACGTTGAGGTGTCTTGTTGTAATGAAACAATACGTTGAGGTGTCTTGTTGTACTGAAATAATACGTTGAGGTGTCTTGTTGTACTGAAACAATACGTTAAGGTGTCTTGTTGTACTGAAACAATACGTTGAGGTGTCTTGTTGTACTGAAACAATACGTTGAAGTGTCTTATTGTACTGAAACAATACGTTGAGGTGTTTTGTTGTACTGAAACAATACGTTAAGGTTGTTTTGTTGTACTGAAACAATACGTTGAAGTGTCTTGTTGTATCGAAACAATACGTTGAGGTGTTTTGTTGTACTGACACAATACGTTGAGGTGTTTTGTTGAACTGAAACAATACGTTGAGGTGTCTAGTTGTACTGAAACAATACGTTGAAGTGTCTTGTAGTACTGAAGCAATATGTTGAGGTGTCTTGTTGTACTGAAACAATACGTTGAGGTGTCTTGTTGTACTGATACAATACGTTGATGTGTCTTATTGTACTGAACCAATACGTTGAAGTGTTTTGTTGTACTGAAACAATACGTTGAGGTGTAATATTGTGCCGAAACACAAGCTGATGTACAATTCTATGAAGTGTTATTTCATACCGCGAAACAATAAGTCGAAGTGAAGAAACATAGCCAGTAATAAAGTGGACTGAAAAAAATCATGCCTCAACGAAGTTGACTGAAGAACACAGTAGGACATGGCAATCCTATAGCAGAAACTGGGTCGTTACTTTTTATAAGATAATTCCCTCTATGACTCCGTGTGTTTCAGTTTCCTCAGCCTTTATTATTAAAATGTTTTTCCTGGGCTTTGTAAGTCCTTCAAGATTGTTCCACAAAATCCGGCTTAAATTCTAACTTCTGGCAAGTCTGGTTGTGTCTCGACAAGCGTGAATCTCACAGTGTCTTAATACTGAAGCGTGTCATGTTATATTCACTATCCTCCCCCCGCATCTGTTTGCAACGAAGCTAAGAAAGCGCCAATCGATTCAAACAAAAATGTTGGATGCGGTAATGGCAAAATATTCCTGACATGGAAACATTTTGAACTTAATGTAGAGGTCACCTTTCCCATATATGGTATGAAAACATCCGATTGCCTGGCAGGCGAACTCACCAACATATCTGTAAACTCATACTACAACGTGTTTTAGATGTAACAATTTATTACTATCTAAAGTAATCTTGTCATAGCAAGTCGGACAGGAAGCGATTAGGTCATCCGTGACTGTCCAAAACGTGTCACCCAGACAAGTAATCTGTTATCAGTCACGCACCCTGGCTTTATCAGCAATTCGACAAATACGCTGGGTTTTCAGTGAGAACGGGTAAAAAAATACATTTACTGCTGTCGGGAGTAGGTTTGTCCGAAAGTCCCTAGTTTAAACGTTCGGTTTTTTCCCTCTCAGTCGCCTAAAGATCTACCTAACCATCCCGTGGGATCTACCGGTACACTAAGATTGACCAGTGGCCACCCCTGAGATTATGACTCTTGACCTTTGTCATCACAGGTATTGCCGATCCCACATGTTATGAAAAACTTGACGAATGCCTCGTATTGTCGACTCCTATGAAATGACAACCCATTAGTAAAAAAGTAAGTGGCTGGTCGCTGTATTCATCTTGGTGAGATCATATCACGATTTGGAGCATCCCTCTTAAAACAATAGCAAACGTTGACCATCATCATCATTCATCATAATTTGCCTTTGCTTTCCTTACGGGATATGGAGCCAGCACTTGCAGGAAGCCTTTACCAAACAGTCACATGCTCTATCAGTGGTGGATTATGTAGCAATCTGTTTTGTGTGACGAGGTTGCCTGCCAGACCTTTGAACCACTTCATATTAGTCGCCTTGTACGGCATGAATACTGACCACTAGTCCTATTTTTTTTATGAACCCATGGGAACTAAACATGGACTATAGCTGTGTTAAAAAACATATCTGCAATATTTTTAAGAAAACAGTGCGTCTACGTACTTCCAAAAATATGGTAACATCTTTGAACTTAACAACGCACAGAAATCATTCCAAAGATACCAAAGCTTCGCCCAGAGCACATCTCTCTTCACATTCACAAACGTGATCGATATTCTCCCAATCATTATTTTCTAGACTACAAGTTGTCAGTCGTTTTGTGCTCCAGGCAACCTGATGCCCGTGACATATCGCTGCTATATATAGTTTAAATAATAAGGTGTTAGTTTCGTACGTTGTTTTTTTGGCTAGATTTGTCGTTAAATGCCGAAGGTGTCATTCGGTACACGATATAACTCTGGTTGAATTCGAAGAACCAGAAAATCACATACACGATTTTAGAACTGCCAGAAAAAGAATGGAACGTCGAAAATAATAGCGATGATGATGCTGGTGATCATGGTGATGATGATGACGACATAGTGACACTGATTAGATTCAGTTCTTTTTCATCTTCTTTCTTTTTCATGAATAAAACAAACATTCTTTGATGTTATCAGCCCAGGATTTTCTTTGCCTTCCTCTTCTCCGTTTACCTTCGACTGTTCCCTGGAGGATCGTTTTCGAAAGGGAGTCATGACGAGTTACATGCTCAAACCAGGCGAGCTTTCGACGTTTCACTACTGACAAAAGTGGTTCTTGGTGGCCTGCATAGGTGTTTATTTTCTCTCTAACATAGACATTTGTGTTGTGCTCTTTATAGCAAATGAGCAAAATTCTTCTGTAACATTTATGCTCGAAAGCCTGAATCCTTCGCTCCGTATCTGCAGTGAGTGTCCAGCCCTCACACCCATACAAGAGAATAGATAATACAAGTGATTTGTATAATTTGATCTTCACAGGAAAACTGATGTTACTTTTCCAGATCACATTCAGTCTTGTCATGGCAGATGAGGCCATCTCAAGTCTTGTCTTGATTTCTTTACTTGATCTTCCATCACTACATATAGTGGACCCCAGATATTTAAAGGTGTTAACTTCTTCTAACGTTTGCCCCTTTAACGTAATGTTGGTCGGAACATGTTTCTTATGGCTATTCACCAATATCTTGCTTTTTTCTATATTAATTTCCATCCCATACGTTCTTGTGACTTTCTCCAGTCTAGAGGTAAGGTCTTGAAGTTCTGATTCTGTTCCACCTATAAGAGCGATATCATCAGCAAAACGTAGATTGCAAAGAGGTCGGCCTCCAATCGAAATGGTTGATTTATAATCGTAGAGAGCCTCCTGCATAATATGTTCTGTATATATATTAAAGAGCACTGGGTACAGGATATATCCCTGACGAACTCCTACAGTTGTTTTAAAAAATTCTCCAATGTCATTGCTTGCAAAAACAGCACTGCTTGCGTCCTTGTATAGTGCTTCAATGATATCTATGGTGTTGGTATCAAAATAGAATTTTCTCATTATTTGCCATAAGCATTCACGCCAGACTCGATCGAAGGCTTTTGTGAAATCGATGAAGTTATGGTATAAATCGCGTTGATGCTGGAGATGTTTTTCGATCAGTAATCTAATATTGAAGATGTGTTCTGAGTTACTTCTTTTGCTTTTATTACAAATAAATAAATATTACAGGCATACCCTCAAACCAATGACAGTTGAAATATTGTAGGCCCCGCATTTCCCGGAAACTACATGTGGTCAACATTCAGCCACGGGATTTGACTGGCTGGATAAAACTTAGATGATATGCATAGGCGTATGAGCACGCGATGACATATGAACAGTCGTCGAGTAGACATTTGAATACGCGTGTAGACGCATGAACACTCGTGTAGATGTGTCAACACTCGTACAGATATGTGAACACTCGTGTAGATGTGTGAACACTCGTGTAGATGTGTGAACACACGTCTAGTTTTACGAACAATCGTGTAGATGTGTGAACACTCGTGTAGATGTGTGAACACTTGTGTAGATATGTGAACACTTGTGTAGACGTGTGAACACTCGTGTACTTCTACTCGTATAAATGTATGAACACTCGTGTATATGTATGAACACTCGCGTAGGTGTGTGAACAATAGTATAGATGTATGAAAACTCTTGTAGATGTATGGACACTCGTGTAGATGTATGAACATTCGCGTAGATGTATGAACACTCGTGTAGATGTATGAACATTCGTGTTGATATATAAACACTCGTGAAGGCGTGTGGATACTTGTGTAGATTTATGAACACACGTGTAAGCGTATAAACACTAGCGTATATGAACACTCGTGTAGTCACATGAACACTCGCGTTGATATACCAACGCTCGTGTAGATATATCAACACTCGCGTAGATATATGAACACTCGTGTAAGCATATGAACACTCTCGTAGATATATGAACACTCGCGTAGGCATATAAAAACTTGCGAAGATATATGAACACTCATGTAGATGTATGAAAACTCGTATAGATATTTGAACACTCATGAAGGCTATGAACACTCGCGCAGATTTATGAACGCTTGTGTAGGCATATGAACACTCGCATAGATATATTGACACTCGCGTAGGCGCAAGAATACTCGTATAGATATATGAACACTGATGTAGATATAAACACTCGCGTAGATATATGAAAATAACAGAATAAATAAAGCGAGAACAGCCTTCGCTAGTCTCAACAACATCTAGAAGTCTTCCCAGTACAGCACAAACACCAAATTAAGACTGTTTGAGAGCTGTGTACTTTCTGTGCTTCTCTATGGTGCGGAATGCTGGAGAGTAACAGAGAAGGAAATGTCGAAACTGTCCTCCTTCCACACAATCTACCTAAGGAAAATTCTCTGAATCTTTTGGCCGAATACTATCACTAACCAGAACTACTTGCTCGGAGTAACCATGAGGACATGCACACCACCTAGCTGGCAGACGCTTGAGTTGGGTAAGCCACGTCCTCAGAAGAGACCCCGATGCCATCACAAGAACAGCTGTGCTATGGACCCCCGAAGAAAAGCGAAAGAGAGGCCGATCAAAAACAACTTGGTGGAGAACTGTGGAGGCCGAGATGCAAAGAATGAACCAGAGTTGGGGCACTGTTCGAAGGTTGGCCGCCGACTGAACAAAGTAGAAGCAGTTTGTTGCTGCGCCACATGACGCCACCACGCGTGATGGCCACTGAGTGCTTTAACAGTCGGCGGCTAAGGATTAAAGAAGAAAATATATGACCATTCGCGTAGATATATGAACGCTCATGTAGGCATATGAACACTCGCGTAGATATATAAAAGCACGCTCATGTAGGCATATGAACACTCGTGTAGATTTATGAACGCTAGTGTAGATATATGAAGACTCATGTAGGCATATGAACACTCGTGTAGATATATGAACACTTAAGTAGGCATATGAATACTCGCGTAGATATATGAACGCTCATGTAGGCACACGAACACTCGTGTAGGCATATGAACACTCTTGTAGATATATGAACGCTCGTGTGTATGTATATATATATATATATATATATATATATGAACACTCGCGTACATATATGAACACTCGTGTCGATATATAAACACTCGTGTAGATATATAAACACTGGTGTACATATATAAACACTCGTGTAGATATATGAACACTCGTGTTGGCATATGAACACTCGTGTTGGCATATGAACACTCGTGTAGATTTATGAACACTCGTGTAGATTTATGAACACTCGTGTAGATATATGAACACTCGTGTAGATATATGAACACTCGTGTAGGTATATGAACACTCGCGTAGATATATGAACACTCATGCATGCATATAGAACACTCGTGTAGATATATAAACACTCATGTAGGCATATGAACACTCTTCTAGATATATGAATACTCGTGTAGATATAGGAACACTCGCGTAGATATATGAACACTCGTGTAGATAAATTAACGCTTATGTAAGCGTACGAAAACTCGTGGAGATATATGAATTCTTGGTTAGGCGTACGAACATTCGCGTAAATATATGAACACTCATGTAGGCATATGAACACTCGTGTAGATATATGAACACTCATGTTGGCATTTAAGCCATCGTGTGGATATATGAACACTCACGTAGATATATGAACACTCATGTAGGCATTATGAAAACTCGCGAAGATATATGTACACTCGTGTAAATAAATAAACGGTCGTGTAAGCGTATGAATACTCGTGGAGATATATGAACACTCATGTAAACGTTTCAATACTCGCGTAGATGTACAAATATTCATGTAGATGTATGAACACTCGTGTAGGCGTATAAACATTTGTGTAGATGCATGACCAATCATCTTGATGTATGAATACTCGTGTTGACATGTGAACATTCAGGTGAGCTAATGAGCAGATTCGTAGACAGATGAAAACTTGCGTAGATATTAACTTATTGTCTAAACATATGTACACTCGTTTAGACGTGTACAAATGAGTAAATAATTGGCTGGAAAAAACTTATTTGATACATGTAAACGTGTGAACATTCGCGTAAACGTATGAACACTCGCGTAAACGCTTTAACACTCGCGTAAATATTGGCGAATGAATACACCAAAAGTCCACTTCGAAATAGACTGGGTAATACATATATATATATATATAATACAAGCAAATACACTTAACAACACTGAGAAATAAAATGAGCTGTTATTAATTCAGAATTGAGTACTCATGAGTCAGTTTGAACCTGTTTAACGGTAGTCCCTATGCAAGTTAGATTTTGACATTCGAAAATTAAAAACGAAAGTCATTACAAGTATCAGTTACTTGGTTTCTAAGGGTTCTCACTGGAAATTTCCGAAGTCACAACATTACTCTTACCGGAACTTACCAGAGCTATTGCTTTTCATTAATTTTTGTATGTTCCTAGCTTAGCTATTACAGTAGAACGGTGATTATCCGCCCTTCATTTATCTGAACCGTCAATTATCCGAACCACCGCCACCGCAATGGAATGGCAAGGTGCGAGCAACAGTCTGAATGCAGATCTACGGAGATAATGCTATTAAAGAGAATGACAGACCTAGCTGGGGGGGGGGGAATCTCAGATTCACTTGCTTTCATTCACTCTTGGTGTCCTCAGTGGCCTTCATACTTACGAGCCATTACCACAGGAGACCTTGGAGATTTCATCCCACGATCATCTTTGTCATTTGACCAAAACCAAATCACCTTGCGACACAAAACAACAAATAAAACATGAATAAAGGAAGCATGTTATAGCGGGGGGAAAAAAGCAATTAATAAGATACTATTAGGCAGTCTTCATGTGACGTGTAGGATGAAAACGTCAAAATGAGAAACATATGTGGCAAAAAAAGGAAGGAAAAGACAGAAAGGCTTATCAATCGATTGCCTGGCATTATATCATGGAAAAAAATCAACAAAAGATATGATGAAAGGCATGAAACATCAAGATCTTTTGTGTGACATGTTTATTTCTAGCACTTGACAAGGCACATGATGATGATGTATTAATGACCTACATTTCTTTCTCTTTTTTGTCTCCTTATTATTATTTCTTATTTTAAGCAAAGGCTGTATTTCCTCTCTATCAGCACGCCCATTAATTATGTGCCTACCTTGCAGACATAGTGCGTCTGTCTTGCAGATATGCTCGTAAATAATGTGCCTGCCTTACATAATTCGCCATAAATAGTGTGTTTACCTTACATAATTACCCACAAATAATGTGTCTACCGTCAATCAATCAATACCCTTTAGCTCCCCGAGGAGCATAGATCTTCAACAAACACATGCCAAGTCTTCCTGTCCCGTACATAAGTTATCTCCATGTTTTCCATTTTCACCTCTGTATCCATTTCTCTTCTCCATGTGTTTTTTTGTCTACCCCTGCCTCTCTTTCCCTGTGGATTCCAGAACAAGGACTGCCTTGTAATGCTATCAACATGTCTCCTCAATGTGTTTCCTACACATCTCCAGCGTCTCTTCTCATCTCTGGTTCCACTGGCACTTGTCTGGTTCTTGTCATCAATTCCACATTTGTGACTTTGTCATACCATTTCAGTCCTTCTATTCTACGCAAGCACCCGTTTATAAAATCTGTAGCTTTTTTGTTGTGGTTTTTGTTGCTCTCCATGTCTCGGAGCCATACAATAGGACTGACTTGACATTTGAGTAGAAGATTCTTACTTTCGTGTTGGACTTGATTTCTCTTGTTCTCCATATGTTTCCTAATGCAATGAAAGCTCCTCTTGCTTTTTGTATTCTTATTTTGATATCATTATCTGTCCTTCCAACTTTGTCTATATTACTGATAAGATATGTGTACGATTCTACGTCCTTTAGTGGTGTTCCTTCAAGTTCAACCTTGTAATCATTTCTTGCATTTATTCTCATAATCTTTGTTTTTTCCCTGTGTATTTTCAGGCCCACTTGTTATGACCTCTCATCGAGAATTTTCATTTTCTCTTGCATCTGATTATGGTTGTGTCTACCTTATATAATTGTTATAGATATTGTTGATCAGAATCGATGTCGCTGCACTCCGAGCAAACCCATAGGTGCTCAGTCTCCTTCAGCAAATGTCGCACGGATATGAATGCTAATTGTTCCTGTTGTTCGTTGTTTGCATACACGCTGAATGCATCCTCTCATTCGTCCATTCCTGCTGGTCATACTTTTGGTGCCAAATTCCAGCAATTGAAGGTTCATCAATTACAGTGTCATTATCTAACAGGCGATCATTAATTGCCCTCAGTATCTCTCCCTTATCCATATTCAGTGCACCTTCTATGGGTGCTCTTGAAGCTAGCCTATCAGCTCTTTCATTACTGCATACTCGTGCATGACCATTACAGTAGATCCACACCAGTTCCTGAAGATTCCAGCTTTCTATGGAGGCTTTCAATTCATGTCGGAGACATCTACTTTGGACGTTCCGAAGCATGGATTGTGAATCTGACACAATAACCGCCCTTGTTAATGAAGTCTCAGAAAACCACCTTAAGGCTGCAGTAGCTGCCTCTACCTCCATTCTCATGCTGGAGGTTGTTGTCATGTAAGCCCGCTATGTTCAGCGACGATGCACTCTAGCAGAGAAGCCCCATCCTGATTTCTGGCCACGGATTACAGACCCATCAGTGAACAGAATGGCATCAGCATCCCTAGCATGATCATTTATCGGTTTGATCAATTTCCTGCTGTGCCCCACCCCCCCCCCCCCAATATTGGCCCAATTTCTGCAATCTCTACCAATTCTGATGATGACTTGGTGGTAATTAGTCCTTACATTATTGCCCATAAATAGTGTGTCTACCTTACATAATTTCCCGTTAATTGTGTCTATCTTACAGACATCCCAAAAATAGTCTGTCCACCTTACATAGCTACCAATAAAATGTCCATAAATAGTGTGTCTATCTTACATAGCATCCGATTGGCAGAATGGTTAGAGTACTTGCCTAACGTGGCAAGGTTACCGGGTTCTGTTGACTGCTGTCTTCTTTCTTCTTAGATCCTTAACTACCGACCGTCAAAGCAGTCAGTGGCCATCACGCCTAGTGGCGTCTTGTAGGGCAACAACAAATTGATTCCACTTTGCTCGGTCGGTGGCCATCCTTCGTACAGTGCTCCAACTCTGGTTCATTCTTTGCATCTCAGCCTCCACAGTCCTCCGCCAAGTTGTTTTTGGTCGGCCTCTCTTACGTTTTCCTTCAGTGGTCCAAAGCATAGCTGTTCTTGTGATGGCATCGGGGTCTCTTCTGAGGACATGGCCAACCCAGCTCCAGCGTCTGCCAGCTATGATGGTGTGCATGTCCTCTTGCTTGCTACGAGTAAGCAGATCTTGGTTGGAGATGGCATTCGGCCAGAAGATTCGGTGAATTTTTCTTAGGCATGTTGTGTGAAAAGAGGACAATTTCGGCATTTCCTTCTCTGTAACTCTCCAGCATTCCGCACCATAGAGAAGCACAGAAAGCACACAGCTCTGATATAATCTTAATTTTGTGCTTGTGCTGTATTGGGAGGACTTCCAGATGTTGTTTAGGCTAAAGAAGGCTGTTCTTGCCTTATTCATTCTGATGTCTTTGCCTGCCCCACCGTCTGGTGTTACTATGCTTCCTAGGCATGTGAAGATATCTGTCTGTACCAGTTGCTGATTCCTTACTGATATGGGCTCAGGGTTGCTCACATTGAGCGTCATGACCTCAGACTTCTTTAAATTGATTGACTGCTGTCTACGCAGCTGTAAATGGACACCGTACTCTGCTGTTGAGATGGAGAAAGCAAATTGATTGAGGAAGGGAACTGGCCATCCCAGCTCATAAAACTGGACCAACCATGGTGAAGACTCTAACATTTCGCTCCTCTAAGGCAATGTCTTCTATGGAACTACCTTTTACCGTACAGACACGCCCATAGATAGTGTATCTGAACTACAGACACGCCCATAGGTAGTGTATCTGAACTACAGACACCCCCATAGATAGTCTATCTGAACTACTGACACGCCCATAGATAGTGTATCTGAACTACAGACACGCCCATAGATAGTGTATCTGAACTACAGACACGCCCATAAATAGGGTATCTGAACTACAGACACGCCCATAGATAGTGTATCTGAATTACAGACACGCCCATAGATAGTGCATCTGAACTACAGACACGCCCATAGATAATGTATCTGAACTACAGACACGCCCATAGATAGTGTATCTGAACTACAGATACGCCCATAGATAGTGTATCTGAACTACAGACGCCCATAGATAGTGCATCTGAACTACAGACACGCCCATAGATAGTGTATCTGAACTACAGACACGCCCATAGATAGTGTATTTGAACTACAGACACGCCCATAGATAGTGTATCTGAACTACAGACGCGCCCATAGATAGTGTATATGAACTACAGACACGCCCATAGATAGTGTATCTGAACTACAGACACGCCCATAGATAGTGTATCTGAACTACAGACACGCCCATAGATAGTGTATCTGAACTACAGACACGCCCATAGATAGTGTATCTGAACTACAGACACGCCCATAGATAGTGTATCTGAACTACAGACACGCCCATAGATAGTATATCTGAACTACAGACACGCCCATAGATAGTGTATCTGAACTACAGACACGCCCATAGATAGTGTATCTGAACTACAGACACGCCCATAGATAGTGTATCTGAACTACAGACACGCCCATGGATAGTGTATCTGAACTACAGACACGCCCATAGATAGTGTATCTGAACTACAGACACGCCCATAGATAGTGTATCTGAACTACAGACACGCCCATAGATAGTGTATCTGAACTACAGACACGCCCATAGATAGTGTATCTGAACTACAGACACGCCCATAGATAGTGTATCTGAACTACAGACACGCCCATAGATAGTGTATCTGAACTACAGACACGCCCATAGATAGTGTATCTGAACTACAGACACGCCCATAGATAGTGTATCTGAACTACAGACACGCCCATAGATAGTGTATCTGAACTACAGACACGCCCATAGATAGTGTATCTGAACTACAGACACGCCCATAGATAGTGTATCTGAACTACAGACACGCCCATAGATAGTGTATCTGAACTACAGACACGCCCATAGATAGTGTATCTGAACTACAGACACGCCCATAGATAGTGTATCTGAACTACAGACACGCCCATAGATAGTGTATCTGAACTACAGACACGCCCATAGATAGTGTATCTGAGATAGTGTATCTGAACTACAGACACGCCCATAGATAGTGTATCTGAACTACAGACACGCCCATAGATAGTGTATCTGAACTACAGACACGCCCATAGATAGTGTATCTGAACTACAGACACGCCCATAGATAGTGTATCTGAACTACAGACACGCCCATAGATAATGTATCTGAACTACAGACACGCCCATAGATAGTGTATCTGAACTACAGACACGCCCATAGATAGTGTATCTGAACTACAGACACGCCCATAGATAGTGTATCTGAACTACAGACACGCCCATAGATAGTGTATCTGAACTACAGACACGCCCATAGATAGTGTATCTGAACTACAGACACGCCCATAGATAGTGTATCTGAACTACAGACACGCCCATAGATAATGTATCTGAATTACAGATATGCCCATGAATATGTTTCCCAATGCAATGAAAGCTCGATGTTTTCATAACCCAATCTAGAAATGGAGGCAAGAGGCATCCCTGTCTCACTCCCGTTCTAATCCTAAACGGTTCTGTAAGTTGTCCGTCATGAAGAACTCTGCATGTCATGTCTTTTTAAAAGTTAGTACATTATTTCATGTTAACAAATTTTTAAATATATGCAAAGGCAGGGAGGAAGGGATCTGGTCACCTTACCTCATAAAGCTGGACCTAGTATAGTGAAGTCTCTAACACTTCACTCCCCTATGGCAGTATCTGCTATGGGACTACCTTTACCTGTATTCCATTGTGCTCTTTTATAACTCCATTTCTGTTTCCGTTGGATATCGTCTTCCATTTATAATGTGCGTTTTAAAAAGTGGAAAGGAAACAAATTAAAAATTACAAAAATAACACATTTAGGAATGTCTTGTGGCGTCAGCGAGCTGCTGATTTCACTGAGTTGATTACTCGCGAGGTATCTCCGTTAGATCTTTCATTAGGATCTGTTGCGTCTTGCTTGATACACCTGGCAAAGATCTTATTAAACGACTCTCGATATTTAGAGCTGAGGTTGTAGTACAAGAAAATGTTCACGCTTGAATTGGATGCCTCAAAGACGAACGCGAACGACCAAGTGGCCATAAAGATGTTGACATAGGCTCCGACGATGCTGAACTCGGGAACTATGTATGTAACGACGGAGATTACTGTTCCTGGAACGTAGCAGACGATGGTAACACTGGCAATTAGAATCACCATTCTCACGGTCTTCCTATCTCGGTTAGACATATTCTCGGATTGGCTGTTACCAAAAGTTGACTCTAATCGCCATTTCGTCTTGCTTCTCAGCTTCAGAACCAACAAGATGGTGAAAATTATCACGGCACCAAATGATAGTGCTCCAAGAACAGTGTATAAGATGAACACCAGCCCTTCAACACTTTTTCTGTTGCTTCTAAACGCTAAGCCTAGCAGAGTTTTATTTTTGCTTGGGTAGAACTTCCAATCTATGTAGACGGTTGCAAACTCTGGAACATATGACATGATCATGGCAAGAAAGATAATAAACATAGCCAAAGTTGTCCTACCAGGGGTGATAATCTGCTTCACCTTTAGTGGCATGGTTATGCAGAGGCATCTTTCTGCCGTAATAAAGACTGTGATCCAGCCAGTGACTCGAATGAAGCAGTTGTGAGGGGAACAAGCTGTCAGATGTTGGACTTCCGCAGGATCCATAGACAGTCCAGAATTCTCAAAAAGCGGATTGACGCAAATGTTGAACCATAACAACGCCAAAAGAGTGCACGTATCAGAAATAGCTAGCCCAAAAAAACTGATGTTCATCGCGTTGCCAAAGCCTTGTTTCAGAAATATTACCACGTTTATAATATTAGCTGCTATTCCAAATAAACCCAAAATGTTGCATATGAAAACGCAATTGACCATTTCAAAGATTCTGCGGAGCTCATAACTTATGATTGGCTTTATTCTATGGTGATTTTCTATCGAACCCAGTGTCAGCAAGACGGCATATGTTTCGGTTTGATCCATTGCTGAGTTTACGAAAGGGTACGAAAATTCTAATCAGCTAACGAATGAAGTATATGTACTTCAGCGTTCTATGTCCCTTGTTGAAACCGCGTTGAATGTTGATGAGGAGCACCACATTGACTGTATATAACCGGAGCTGCGAGATAATCGGTTATTACTTGGCTTATGGTGGAAATAAATAATGCTTGAATTTTGGGATTTTATGACGATGTAGAGTTTAATTAACCAAAAAAAAAAAAAAAACAAACAAACAAATGCCAACATCCCCCGATCAAATAGAACACCTTGACATATTTGATAACCGTAACGGTTTATAATTTTTTCATGGTTAGTGGCCTCTTAATTTTTTTTAAAAATGATTCATTAAAGATTTATTCAATTATACGTGCAAGATAATTGATAAAAATGATCTCTGGTAATTTTATCTTTCACTAGTGCAACCAATGGCCAGTTTCACGCCTTAAATCCGTCAAAACGTGAATCATCAAACTATGAATTAATGTGAGTTTCGGTGATTTAATGATACCATTTATTGTCACGCACCTTGGTTTTAGATTGGAACCTTCGATATTTCTGACAGGTTGCTATTATGTTTACAATAATTACTCGTGACGCGTAAATAATTCTCAAGTCATTTCCATTATATTTTTGTTTCTTTGATTTTTTATTTCAGAGAATTTTCTTTGTTTTATTTAGAACCTGGCATAATAACATTGTTTGTCAATGTAAGCGACTACAAATCACGACGTGGGGACTAGCTCCTGGCAGCTACGACTCTGACGCCTTGATAATTATAATCTAGCATTGAAAGTTTCCTTTTTTAAATGTATGTTTCACGCCGTTACTTATATCTACACGTACATTATATCGCTAAATGGCAAACGTCTAGCTCTGTTATTTTTATGGTTATTTTAATGAAATTAAGATCTGTGTAAAAGTTTGACAGTCAAAAAATTACAGGGCACTTTTTAAGTACGGAAATGAAATAGTGATAGCCAAACTTTCTGGTTTATCAAGTTAAGAATATATGTAGCACAAGGCAATAGATCGTGGGGTAGTATTTGTTATGTTTCTGTTTACATTTCATCACCATGAATTGTTAATGTTTCATTCATTTCAAAAATTGCTTCTTTAGTTTATTGTTCATCAATTAGAGCGGAGGGAATTAATGTTTCATTTTAATTAGTATTCATTCAATACCATAATACCCGCAGTAGGTACTTCGGTCGGTCGGTCGGTCAGTCACATTTTGCATACCGTCATTTGCGCACTTTTTCTATTTTCGAGACAGTACATTATTTCAACAACAGCTAGGGGGTGCAACTGTGGTTGAAAGTTAGACAATAATTGAATTGTTTCTCCTTATATGTACTCTCCCGAAAATAGAAAAAGTGCGCAAATAAAGGTGTGCATGAACAGTTTGATTATGGAAAGAAGCCAACAACACAGTTTATAAACAGTACATGAACTGCAGTTTCGTCAAACTTCAAACGTCGACCATGGCTTCTCAGAGGCAGTAAGTTGACCAGGGCAAGATTTTAAAAGATGCACGAACAATTACGAGACATGTTGTCATAAAAGAAATGTTAGTTATTTAGTCAATTTACGGTCCCTTAGATCATTATCACTGCTCCACATGTCATTTAGGTAAGGTTACTCCATGTCTTCATATTTAATATATCCATGTAATTTTCACTACAAATATCTTCTGACGGTCGCCTGCAATGAAATGACCACAGTAGTGATAGTACTGTATGTAATACATGTAACAGAAACAACACACTATAATTAATAACCTATCAATGTTGACGGGTTATTGCTAGTTTAAAATAAAGTATATACAGAAATATGTTGAATCTGCAAATATATTAATAACAGTGTTGATATAAATGTTATGGGTCAGAGCTTGTGAAACGTTTAACATTTTTTTTCTGATAGTCGCTTGCGATTAAGGTATACAGTATTTATGTATCTCCATGTTCTTGAGCAACAGAATCTCCGGATGCTGCGGTGAGGAGAAGCAATTGAATAAGTAATGACAGTAAAGCTAGATAATATTAGTAAGCTCTCAGGGATGAAGAGGCACTGCATTGTAAGTCAAAAATAGGATAAACAAAATAAACCAATGGGGATTAGTCTCATTTCCGATAGTTTAAAATATCCAGAATTTAATTATGTCACAATCTTATAATAGAACACATTCTAAAAATATGTATTCTGAATTTTAAAGTTATATTTACTTAAGAAACTGTGTTTGTCCTATAAAGAAAAACTCTGACTTTCTCTGAATTTAGTTTTATGTAACTAATATTTTTGTAAGGATCCCGTTACACGCCCATTGAGGCGTATTGGTAATATGGTGTTAGGCCCATATTTTCTTGACCATCGGCACACTAGGGGTGATGTGGTCAGCATCACGCCGGCCGCCTGAACCTTCCCAGAAGTTGCTCTGGTACCCAGTTGGGGCTGGGTCGACCCAGTAGCCGTTTGCGGCCTAAAAAAATCCCACCTCATCTGGGGATCGAACCATAGACCACTGAGCTAGGAAGCCAGTGCACTAACCACTATGCTACCGCGGCTCCCTAATATTTTTGTAGCTTGCTTAATTATTTATGTCTATCAACACGCGATTTGGTACAGATACTTTATACTGCATGATACATCTTTGATTCTTCTTCTTTGATCCTTGGCCGTTGACGGACAAAGCAGTCAGTGACTATCATGCCTGATGGCGTTTTGTAGGGCAGCAACAAACTGTTTCCCCTTTGCTCGGTCGGGAGCCATCCTTCGTGTGCTGCCCTAGCTTTGGGCCGTAGCTATTTCCGTAACGTATGTGATTTTTTTTAAACATAGACAGGGGTGCTGGTCCTGTGCTAAAACCCACAACCTGGAGGACTTTGGTGCCAGTATTAGACTGACCTCTACGCGCACAGACCTGTCCAGCTTGGTTGAACCTGCCAGGGGTACTCCCGCTGACATAGGTTTAGGGGTTGTCAGGGTACACAATGCTACAAGGTATAGGCCCCAAAGATGGCAGTATCTTAGATCAACTTCTTTTATATCACATCACAATGTTGATTAATTTCAAATAATTTAAATTTTGCTAAATTTGTTACTAGCTTTAGATACTAACTTTACATTTCTATATCTCAGGATCTAGTTTTTAAAATATCTGGAAAAGGGCTTCTCCAGAATGCACTATCAAATTAAATGGAACAGTATTAAAACAGGTCATTAGCTTCAAATACCTGGGCACATTAATAACAACGTATGGAAGATGCATCTCAGAAGTGATGAGCAGAATAGTTCAGACGGAAACAGCATTCAATAAAATGAAAAGTATTTTATGCAACAATTCTTTGTCAATTGAAGTAAGAAAGAGAGTTCTTCAGTGTTATATAGAACCAATCCTGACATATGGGAGTGAGTCATGGACAATTAGTAAACAAATAGGGAAGGCACTAGAGGCCACAGAGATGTGGTTTTACAGAAGAATGTTAAAAATACCATGGACAACCAAAAAGAGTAATGAGGATGTCATGAAAGAGGCCAATGCGTAAAGGAAACTTATTTCACAAGTTAGAAAGAAGCAATCCACATTATTTGGGCATGTTATGAGATGAGGTAAGATTGAATACATCGTAACAACATGTAAGATTGAATACATCGTAACAACATGTAAGACTGAATACATCGTAACAACATGTAAGATTGAATACATCGTAACAATGGGTAAGATTGAAGGATAAAGAATTAGGGGAAGGCAAAAAGAGCGAAAACTGGACATTTTGCTATCGTGGCATGGAAGGAGGTTAACAACAGAATTGATATATAATACTGGACACAGGATGTTGTGGAGAGACATGATCTCCAACACACATAGGCATGGTACTTGAAGAAGAAGAATCTAACACAAGTTTTAAAATACAATAAAAAGCTTCAAATTCACCCTTGATGCTCATAACTACAGGAAAAAGCCTTAGTGAATTGAAATTTACTATTAAAAATTCAATACGACTACAGTTGCCCCATGGGAAACATTAACATTTTACTTTAAAATGCTTTGTTATGCATAACTATACATTGACTTCTGCCAACAGAAATGGAATCAAATGGACTTTGGTTAATCAACTTGACGATTTTTCTGATGTCCTGGCACTTCTGTCCTATAACCGTAATCAGGTGCAAAATGAAAAATACTTATTGTAAGGTCACATCAAGTAGGTCTGAAATTACACAGGGTGAAGACAAAGATAATGAGAATACAGACAGGAAACCATAACAAGATATGACTTTAAGAAACACAACAACAAGATGTAGAATCATACATACATATATCCTGGTAGCAATAGAGACACGGAGAGACAAACAGTGATAACACAATATGAACACGAAAGGCAAGAGCTTTCAGCGCATTAGGAAATACAAGGTATATTGAGATCAGCACAAATCAAGTTCAACACTAAACTATGAATCTTTAACTCAAATGACAAGACAAGCTTATTGTATGGCTCTGTACATGGACAACACCAAAATCAACAATCAAGAATTCAGACTTTCATAAATGGGTGATTGTGTAGCATATAATGGTCGATATGTTATGACAGGATCACCAGTATGGAACTAATGACAAGAATCAGACAAGTGGAACCAGAGACGAGAAGAAGGCAGAGGAGATATATAGGACACACAATGAGAATACCTGTTAATAGCTTTACAAGGTAGTCGTTCTTTTTGCATACCCAGAGTAAGGGAGGTAGTGGGTCCGAAAAACTGTTTCAAGAATATGTTGTCATATGCCCTCTTGTGTCTTTGCCTCTTGTGTCTTTACCTCTTGTGTCTTTACCTCTTGTGTCTTTTCCTCTTGTGTCCTTACCTCTTGTGTCTTTACCTCTTGTGTCCTTACCTCTTGTGTCCTTACCTCTTATGTCCTTACCTCTTGTGTCCTTACCTCTTGTGTCTTTACCTCTTGTGTCTTTACCTCTTGTGTCCTTATCTCTTGTGTCTTTACCTCTTGTGTCTTTACCTCTTGTGTCTTTACCTCTTGTGTCCTTACCTCTTGTGTCTTTACCTCTTGTGTCCTTACCTCTTGTGTCCTTACCTCTTGTGTCCTTACCTCTTGTGTCTTTACCGCTTGTGTCTTTACCTCTTGTGTATTTACCTCTTGTGTCTTTACCTCTTGTGTCTTTACCTCTTGTGTCCTTACCTCTTGTGTCTTTACCTCTTGTGTCCTTACCTCTTGTGTCCTTACCTCTTGTGTCTTTACCTCTTGTGTCTTTACCTCTTGTGTCTTTACCTCTTGTGTCTTTACCTCTTGTGTCCTTACCTCTTGTGTCTTTACCTCTTGTGTCCTTACCTCTTGTGTCCTTACCTCTTATGTCCTTACCTCTTGTGTCCTTACCTCTTGTGTCTTTACCTCTTGTGTCCTTACCTCTTGTGTCCTTACCTCTTGTGTCTTTACCTCTTGTGTCTTTACCTCTTGTGTCCTTACCTCTTGTGTCTTTACCTCTTGTGTCTTTACCTCTTGTGTCCTTACCTCTTGTGTCTTTACCGTACAAGGCCACTAATATCAGGCTGTGCATGTGGCTGGCCCCTTCATTGTATAAGATAAACTACTACAGAAAGCATCGATCGTCGGAGACTGTCAATGTTTTGTGCAGGTGTCCGGCAAGGTGGACCAGCGACACAGGTGCAATGGATGTTTTTAATTATGTTTGTCCTGTAATGTACTTCTAGCTCATGTAGCTATTACATGTTTAATGTTGTCTCATCATCATTATCAACATCACCATCATTTTCATTATCAACATCACCATCATTTTCATCATCAACATCACCATCATTTTCATCATCAATTTCCTTTTCGTTTCCTATGAAGCACGGAATAACTACTTTATCTGGTTCCCCCTTGCAGGAAGCCTGCACAAAGCATTCACATGCTCATGTAGCAACTTGTTTTACGTAATGAGGTTACCAACCTCATGCACAACCCTCATATTAGTCGTCGTGTACGACATGCTTGAGGGTACAGCAGTTCTATTCTTTATTTGTATCTTAAGAGACCTTCTTCAAACTACATGGGTAATATTCTAGTTCCGGTAACATAGCATTTTGCTATGTTGCGTAGTTCCTTGGGAAATGTTATTGTGTGTTATTCTGCAAGACTGAACATCCTTTTACTATGGCACTAACTTCTTTAGGTTCATCGCCGTGTGCCTAATGCCTTTTGATTATCTTCTTCATTATAATGAGAGTCTATGTGACCCAGCCCTTTGGATTTCAGAATGTGCTTTCATAAGTCATGGAACCGCGATAGCGCAGTGGTTAGTGCACTGGCTTCTTAACTTGGTGGTCCATGGTTCGAACCCCAGTTGGGGTGGGTTTTTTTTAGAACCCAAACGGCTCCGAGATCGACCCAGCCTAATGAATTGGGTACCAGAGCAACTCTGGGAAGGTTAAGGCTGCCGCCGTGATGCTGACCACATCACCCTTAGTGTGTCGATGGTCAAGAAAATAACGGGCCTAACACTGTATTCCCAATATGCCTCAATAGGCGTGTAACGGGATCCTTTTCATAAGTCATAGAGTTAGCGGCGATTTTAGGCATAGGCAGCCTGGGTTTTTTTGTCCCATGTATTTCCCGGGTGGTCTCTGAAGGGACAAAGAGAGAATATGACTATTGCACTCTCAGGCATGTCGTACAAGGCCACTATTATGAGGTTGTGTATGAGGCTGGCAACCTTATTATGGTAAACAACAACAAAACTGTCACAAAAACCCCTGCTGCGAGAGTATGTGAATGTTTAGTACAGGCTTCCTACCACGTGACGTGATGCTGTGGTGGTGCCATGTTCCGGAAAGAACAAAGTGATGATGATAAACCTAATCTTTTGTTTAAGTCCTCGCGCTTTAAGGGGCCTCACGTTTTTAGGATCCCCACGTTTGTTTAGAAGCCCCACGATTTTAGAGGTTTCACGCTTTTAGAGACCCCCACGCTATTAGGGGCTTCAAGCACAAATATGTGTTTGTCCATACAACATAAATTTATTTAAAAGGGGCTGCTTTGTAAATCAAGTTCACGCTTGCCTCAACCTAAATCCAGCACTGCATCTTGTCTAGTTTTATTAACTTTTTAGAGATTAACTTTGATTGAAAGTGGTTGTTACGAAAACTGTTTTTTCTGTCTGGCAGTGTCAGGACTGAATTTATTGTTCAGAGCATCACCGAAGAAGCACATGACAGACACAAACAATGAGAACAAACTACGAGTGATGCAGTTTTAAGAGGGGGCTCTCAGAAACGTCACTGCGGGCTCTCAGAAACGTCACTGCGGACTCTCAGAAACGTCACTGCGGACTCTCAGAAACGTCACTGCGGACTCTCAGAAACGCCACTGCGGACGAGAATAATTACAACTCCAATGAACATCTGAGCAGAAAAAGCATATCAGATAACGTCAGATTACAGGAGATTAATGAACTGAAATTATAAACGTCAAGTAAGAGCAGATTAGAAATCAATTTCAATCAATAACGTGAAAATTGAAATTACTGATAACTCAGTAATATCAAAGTAGAACATTTTCATACGTTCGGTCTCATCGATAAAGTATACAATACTGATAAATGCGACTCAGCAACAACCAAGTGAAAATACTGGTAAATTATACTCAACAAAGTCAAAGTTGAAAATTCTGATTTGTCTAACATCAACAACAAAGTAGAAAATATTGATAAGCTTCACTCAATAACATCAACAGAGAAAATACTTATTCATTTGACTGAACAAGGTCAAAATAGAAAATTAATAATAAGTTTGATTTAACAACGTCAAAGTAGAAAATACTGATAAGTTTGACTCCCCAGCTTCAAAGTAAAATATACTGATTAGTCTGATTCAAAAACGTCAAAGTAAAATATACGGATTCGGCTTGTTCAAACACGCCATATAAATATACTGATTTGTGTTATTCAAAAACGTCAAAGTAAAATATATTGAATCGTCTGACTTCCCAGCTTCAAAATAAAATATAAGGATTCATCTCACTCGCCAGCTTCAAAATAAAACATACGGATTCGTCTGACTCAAACACGTCAAAGTTGAGATACCGCTAAGTTTTACTCGACCACGTCACATTAGAAAATACAGTCATCTGATTTAACAACGTCAAAATATCAAATTACTGATACGTTTTACTTCAACGTAGAACAGAGGGCGACCCACAGAAATGTATTCTCTACGACTCTGGCGCAAGAATTCCTCCTTGCGTGGGTATTTCGTCTCTCGTAGAAGACACTCAAGAAGAATTCGTCCTGTGCGAGCAACAGTGATGGTCTCAGCTGTAAGTAAAAGGAGCAGAATCAGAATAAGGAGAAATTCCGTACCAGCTTTTCTCAAACATCGGACACCTCCATATTCCTTGTGCCTGCAGCCTGTGCAGACTTCATTGTGCCTTTGCCGAGTTGTTACATTATTCTTGCAAGATCACGTGGTCATGTATTTTGAATTGACTTTTATACTTCCTGTGGGAACAGATAGCAATTTGATGTAATGATTAACCTTGGAAACGATAAGTAATGTGTAGATTAACACAACTACTGCTTAAGTTATAATATTTCTGACTGAAGCATTGTGCTGTAGTGTCCCCTCCATCATCATCATCATTATTATAATCCTTATCCTTTGCGTTCCTTACGGAGCACTGAGCCACCACTGTAGCTGGTCCCCTTGCAGGAAGCCTGCACCAAACATTCACATGATCTCGTAGTGGTGGTTGTTGTGGCAATTTGTTTTACATAATGAGGTTGCCAATCTCATGCATATAATCATATTAGTCGCCTTTATTTGTCCATTCAGAGCCCCCCCCCCCCCCCCCCCCGGGAAGTACACGGAGCGTAATGTTCACATTCCATTACACTTTTCGTATGAGCTGCTTTTATTTTGATGCTGATGACAATTATAGTACAGATAAGTATGATAATTATAGTACAGATAAGGATGATAATAATAGTACAGATAAGGATGAAAATTATAGTACAGATAAGGATGATAATTATAGTACAGATAAGGTTAGTGAGAGATAACAACGAAGAATCTGAAATCGATTAATCTTATAGCTGTGTCGACATTATATGTTATAAATTAAAACTTAAATTTTTTAAGTTATAACTTAAATTATGTAAGTTATAACATAGATTATATAAGTTATAACATAGATTATGTAAGTTATAACATAAATGATGTAAATTATAACATGAATTATGTAAGTTATAACATGAATTATGCAAGTTATAACATAAATTATGTAAGTTGTAACATAAATTATGTAAGTTATAACATAAATTATGTAAGCTATTACATAAATTATGTAAGTTATTACATAAATTATGTAAGTTACAACATAAATTATGTACGTTATAAAATAAATTATGTAAGTTATAACATAAATTATGAAGGTAAAAAACATAAATTACAGTAAGTTACGTTGCGTTGGTAGTATATGTTTGTTTGTTTTAATTGTTTGAGAACATTTGACTGCAATGAGACACGTGAGAATAGACTCAGCTGCGCTGAGGAATCCAGACAGACTTGGCGATTGTCAATTTGGTACGGTTTAACAGGGATACGCAACCTACGATCTGTAGGGATCTAATATATCGCCATTCAGTTCTCAAAAGGTCAACTTTGATACAATTATATCTGTTTTAAGGTTCCAGAGAATCTGGAATTTGGAGCAAATACAGCTTTGTAACTTTTTTTTTTATCTGCAGCTTCATTTTCTTCCGGCAGAGCTGTGAAAAATTAAAACTAAATATTTTATTAAGAGTTAACTTCAGTTCAAAGAAAATGTCGCCTTCTGTCTTATATTTTAAAATTAAATTGGTTTGGTTTGTTTTTAAGGACTATCTTCATTCATCATAACCCTCCACTCCCAGAGGAGCATAGGCCTTCAACAAACACATGCCAAGTCCTCCTGTCATGTGCCATCATCTCAAGTTCTTTCCATGTTTTCGTCATCATTTTCACCTCTGTTTCCAGCTCTCTTCTCCATGTGCTTCTTGGTCTACCTCTGCCTCTCTTGCTCTGGGGGTTCCAGAACAAGGACTGCCTTGTAATGCTATCAACGAGTTTCCTCAGTGTGTGTCCTATCCATCGCCATCGTCTTCTTCTCATCTCTTGTTCCACTGGCACTTGTCTAGTTCTTGTACTGTCCGAACATTCCAGGTGCCAAATCTGGAAGTTCTCTTAGAAGAAAGAAGGTTAGTCAGCAACAGACTCCTTTCGGCTTTCTCTGTGTTGCATCTGTGGTAAAGTGGGAGGATATAAATATTTATAGGGGACTTAGTGTACTGACTGAGATCAGCTGTGAAGGTATCTGTATCTAATAAGTGTGGTGTATTACAGATTACCTTACTTGCTACCACATTTATATCTCAGTCAGAATTATTCTGCAATATTGTGATGACTACGTTGAATGTCTAGGGTTATGATAATGATGAAGTGTAAGTCACAACGACAACAGACAGATAAACAATTTAATTTATTCCACAACACTTTACAACACTGTGACACTCACACACATAAAACACTCTATAAGACTATCTTAAATGAGTCAAGTGTTAAAGTTTAAAAATATATGTATTCATTCCTTTCAATAATAGATATCCTGATTCAACTACACAGTGAACCAGGAATCACAATCAAATGTAATTACAAGTTATATGTACACAATTTATAGTTATGATCTTTGTATTGACATATTTTATTATTATTATCATATGTGTGTAAGTTGTATTGTAGTACTATGAGGTAATATTGGCTTGTTCAACCTTGGTGGTTATTTGTCATCATGACTTCAAGTGTTTGCTTATGGTGGAATTAGTATTGGGAAAAGTTCACAGTTCCTGTCAATTGAAACAATTTATTGTCCCTCTTTCTTTAATATAATGTCAATTTTAGAGGGGGGTACATAAAATTGAGCTGCTCT